>JAQMYF010000006.1:15094739-15108926 GCA_030014195.1 Neosilurus mollespiculum
TATATATACAGTCAATTTGGTAGTGTTAAGCTTTCGCCACCTTTATTTAATGGCTTTTTAGAGAAGACAGTGGCTGAGATATTGTTTACTCCAGGTGTTGTTGACGTGGTAGACCTTGGGCTTTTCCCTGTTTCCCTCACTCGTCTGAGGCTTCAGTGAAGGGCCAATGCACATAAATCTTTATTTAACAGTTCAATTACAATTATTACACTTTTACTAATCATAATACAAGTTTATCACTCACAATCATAATTCAACAATCACGTGTCCTGCTTCTACATTAATATTTAACCACATTCTTGATAGGTTTAAATACATTTGGAAGAGACTTACCTGCTTTAAAGTTATTGAATTGTTAATGCACCAGTCACAGAAGTTGATAGTGTTGTTGTGGAAACTCTTGAGGCTCTTCTGTTGTCGTGATTAACTACTTGCTTTTATGCACAAATATATTTAAAGGACCGGCGGCATAGATTATACACACAAGACCAGTCTCTTGTCCGACGAGCCTGTTTCGTGCACTGTTCACAAGGAATTGGGTCTTCAGGGGATCTAAATAAGCTATAACCATCCTCTCTGGTGTTTGAGCAAAATCCTGCCACACAATGATCTGGCATGTCTTCGACAATGAAGAGGAAAACTTCGAAACAGTGCTACAGCAAACAATCAAACCACAACTGCAAGTGCGGTTTCACGAGACTGGACTTCTGCCAATGATGTCATTTCCGTCTTCTTCCTCTGTGCACTTTCAGTGCAGGAGTTATTAATTTTTTAATGGCGCACAATTCAAATTGTGAACAAGTTTTCATGCAAGTGTGCTTTGATGTGTAACGTTATATTTGCTTCGATTTGAAAAGAATATACTGATTTTAAAAAAATAAACATGAATGAAAAGGTGTCATGAGCTCTTTAAGTTGTAAATTTTTTTTAGTTGACTGGAGTGTGTTGGAACTTTCAGGCTGTAGTCCATGACTTCATTATTAACTGGGGTACAAATATAAGATAACACAGAGGCTGCATTAGTCATCCCTCAACACAGGAAAGATAAGTAAACACACCAACCAAATCTGGGAGGAGTGTGTTGACCTTCATAATTCAGGAAAGGGTTATATAAAAATAGTTGTTTTTCCTGAGAAATGGCCATTTCTACAGTTAAGGCAATAATAACTGGAGAAAAATCCACTTACCAGTCAATCTGAAGACGACCCAGACACACGAAGACATTGGGCATGTTGAAAAGCAACAAGCTTGGACTAGTGCTGATTTCTACCAAATTCATTATTGTCTTTGTTGAAACTGTTATTGTGTTGGATGTAAAGAAAGTTTACTGGCATCTTTTTTTTTTTTTTATATATAGCTTCAACAAAATTCTGTGTGAGAGGTTAAACAAAGTATTAAAGGCAGGAGTACCAATAATGTCGTGTTCTTGGTGAAAATAATTACTTCCTCTAAGGAAGTTATGCTTTACCCTCGGTGAGTGTTTGTTCTGGACAGGATTACACCAAAAGTTATGTGTGGATGATTATGAACCAAAAGTTATGTGTGAAGGATTATGAACCAAAAGTTATGTATAGATGATTATGATTCATGAACATTCATGAATGTTCCACCATAGGTGAAGCTTTGGACAAGAATGACTTCGTTCGATTTTTGAGATGATATGGATCAAATTTTGGATCTAGGAGTTTTTGAAAGATTCTTTAACATTGTTAGATAGGATGATTTTTGACATTTTGTTTCATATGGGGTGGGGGTGGGGGGGTGTTGCTGGGCTTGGCAGAGGTTTGCACTCTCCAAGCCTTTCCGTTTTCTGGATGAGGGATTTGGGTTTTTTTCTGAATGAAATGCATGTTGTTATTTTGATGCTGTTGTCTTGTAACTTGCCCAGATCTCACACACACACACACACACACACACACACACACACACACGCGCATACCCAGCCACAGCATATTGCTATTACTCTGATGGCTAAAAATCAGCACCAGTCATGTGATGTGAAGCAGAGTGTAATGCATGGAACTTGCCTTTCTCTTCCTGTGTGTGTGTGTGTGTGTGTGTGTGTGTGTGTGTGTGTGTGTGTGTGTGTGTGCGCACATCCTTCAGGGCAATTCTTTGTGCACGCTCTCAGTATTTTCGAGCAATGTTGTGTGGCAGCTGGATGGAAAGCTCACGCCAGTGCATCACACTACAGGGGTGAGTTAATACAATCCATAATACAACTTACAGTATATACCGGAGCCAGTCTTTTGGATTGCACACTTTACTGTGTCATAAATAATTTGCTTTGAATTTAGAAAATCTTGGCCCTTGTCACTCTAACGGAAATCATGGCTCAGTGTCACAAACATCTATACAAAATGAACGCGTTTCATTCTAAATCTTGCTAATGCAGAAAGGGGATTAGGAAACATATACCAAGATACTCAGGATTATTTGTCCTATATATATTTTTATTTAATCCAAAAAAATTGGCTTGCTGTTGGATTGCATTTCATCATTCTGAATCATTCCCTATTCTTTTATGAATGCAGTGTTGTTAACTGACCATTTTATTCTTAAAAACAACTTTAAAGGGAATTAAACTTTCTTAATAAATGCTTACATGCATAGATTATGTCCATACCCATCAAAAGTGCTATTCTTATTAAAACCTAATCCATGGGAAAATTAAAAAGAATAATAAATCCTCACACAGAGGCGTGCCATTGTTCTGCAAAAAAAAGTTGAAGAAACAGTTAACGTGGAAGTGTTGTACATTAAATGCACTGAGGTATATATCATGCGCTCATGTACTCAAGCAGACGCTTGTCTGATGTACCTAAATCTAATGTAGTATTATGTGCAGGTGTGCCTATCCTTGTTTATGGTTATTATTAAAACCTGTATACTGTTATTGCCTTTATTTTGCTTTCTTGGAACTGATGCGTTTACCTCCTGTTCTCGTGATTTCCACTCTTGCGAGAGTGAAACGAACCTTTCCAAATAGGCTAATGCAAACAATCAAACGGATTTTAGGAGATTGCAACATCGTATATGTAAGTAAAATCCACTTGATAATGAAAATATACATATTTTCAGTGTAACAGGAGAGTTTGAAAGGCTTTCCTTTCATTTTCCATTAAAGATCATTAATTCCATCTTAAGCACATCATTAACCAAAAGAGACTAGCAAATGGGACTTTTGCAGCTTAAACCCCAGTACAGCTTTTTCACTTTGATTGATTAAAAAGTCAGTATCACCTGATAGACTGAGTTATATTAACGTATCATCAAACAATAAACAATGTATAAGTGGGTCTCTTGGATTAATGCCACAGTTAGGATCTGCCAAAAGAGCTTTATAGCACTGCACTTTCTTTTTCCCCTCCTCTGTTAAGGTTGATCTCATATAAGCAGCTGTTGGTGCTGTTTAACTGAGCTTGGCATGCAAGGCTGTGCAGGCCGCCTACTGTGCTTTAATTATTCATTCAGTAGTTTGTGTTTGTAAATTGGGCAGTGTGTGTATGTGTGTTTGTGTGCGGATGCAACGACACACAAACACAGACAGGCTGACAAAAGCAAATTCTTGGCTTCACAGTCCATATGAGCTCAATACCCACTTCTGTTCTTGCATTACTACCCAGTATGTACCTCTGATGTTGCTTTATTTATAGTTATAACACATACTCACTCTGTATGTGCCAGTTACTCAATGTTTCTGAATTACTTCTCATGAATTTACCCAACAACAAAAAATAAGAAGAAGAAGAAAAAGGAAAAAAGGGTGGCTATACGCCTGCCAGCAGTTGAAAATGGAATGACCCCATAGGTTGGTGGGTTTTTCATCAGTCCTTTCTATACATTATTCACAAGTTCACCACATGATCACCTGTGTGACAAGCTTCTCAACAGCCAGCTTTTATCATCAGGTCATTAAGACTGAGAAGTTTTATTTTTTAATACGTCTGGGGAAAAACAAGCACAGGTGGTTTTGAATTTAAAGCTGTCACAGCGAAGCTTGTGTGTATTTATATTTCTTATTAGTACTAACTAGAGCTTGAATGCATAAGATGTTTTTTACTTCAGTGGTTTAATTGAAGAGATGTGTTTGCTGTTCTTCTCTGTGTTGATATTGTTAAAATAAAACTTATGAGTCCCTTTGCTTAAAAATATATTGAAATCGGAATTATAAATATATGTTAAATTAAAAAAAAAAAAAAAAAAATTATTATTATATCGCCCAGTCCTGGTACAAATAATATAGAAAATTTAAAGAAAGGCTAAACATTGGTCTTGTAGGAAGGAACAAAAAATGCTTCATTCAATTTGATTCTTTTAACGGTTAAAGATCACATTTTATAAACCTAATACAGCTTTAAACTTGAAGCACTCAAGGAGCACAAACCTCCACTAAGCTGAACAAAATAATGTACACAACACACCCTACTGGACCCACTGTAGTACCATACTTCCAAACAATTTCACACTGTTAAAGAATTTAGAAAAAAATCCTGAATTTAGAATTTGATCTAATGTAGTTAATAGGAAGAGTAAGCACCTAAAAAAAATATATAAGTGTAAATAAATTAATTGATTAATTCATAACACGCCTCTTTGGTGGATGTAATTAATCCATGGATACTGTTAAGTTTAGTGTTGAAAACCCAGCAATATTAAACAATATTTAACAAAAAGAAGTAACAATACACAACAATTAAAAAAAACATCATGTTTTCTGTGTACCTTAGTAAGTCATTCAGAAATTACAATATATTTCTTATTTTGGGGTGTGTGTGTGTGTGTGTGTGTGTGTGTGTTTTAGTCTGGGTCCTGATGAGATGGAGGTTCTTTTACACTTTATGTATGGGGCCATACTGGACCTTCCCCCAGGAAGCAATGTGAGGTATCCTTGCCTTTTTTGAAGTTCCATCTTTTTCAGCACATTTAAAGACTTTCATGATATTGATTCAGTGCATTAGTTGGCTCATGTGTGATTGTAATTGCCCTACGTGTCTCTCAGTCAGGTCGTCTTGGCAGCAGATATGTTAGGTCTGGAGGGACTGAAGGACATGGCTGAAATGGTTCTGACCAGAGACTATTGCAGGTTCTTCCCTAAGGTAAAACCAGACATTTTCACTGTTGCTTTATTCCACCAGTTGCTCGGAATACTCCCCAGAACACCCCTTTTCAAATCTTTTTGAATGGAAATTTAATGCTGTCCCCCCAAAAAAATCCTTTTTTCTAAAGGCTCTGATTCTGCAATGATAAGAATAAGATATCAGGGAAGAGAACATCTGTACAAGTTCACATCTGCTCAGTTCTATCTCAACTTCTAGACTGGCTCAAAAGTCTAATGTTTTGAATGCTATGTAAAAATAACCTCATATTAGGGTGATATTAGGGTTGTGAGGGAAAAAATCATATTCAAACTAAACAAAATAATAACCTTATATCCTGCACTGTCTCTGCTCAAGTTCTCCACACAGCTGTCAGTTCTTTCTGTATTCCTGATTTTAATAATATTTGATTTTGTGCTTCTGGTGCCTGATTTCTGGTTCTGGTGAGATTCCTGACGTCTTCTGTTGCTGGTGTTTTTGGCAGCTTGCGTGCTGTCTCACTGCAGTGTGCTGTCTCTCTGCATGTTTAAGAAGCACTGCAGAACTCCAGCCGCAGCTCCATCTGTTCCGCCTGTTGACACAGATATGAATGCAGACTCCGGTTTAAAGCCTGGACTGAATGTATCATATGCTCTGTGCTGATGATGCCGCATTTAGATTTCTAGACATCAGAACTGTTTAAATAAAGTCGACCCTATTTACCATTTGTATAAACACATGTCTGTCCGTATATCTCTATCATTCTAATACAATCTGACGTCTTCGGATTTACTTTTTTATCTGTATTCTTTACTTAGATTAGCTAAATTTAATAACTGGCACTGGTTTAGTATAAATGTCATTGATTAGCTTTTGGCAAATAGGTTTGGCCCAATCATAATTGCTAATTTAATAAAATGAATTAATATTATAATATAAGTTAAAAATGGCTTAATCCCTTGAAAAAATAAATAAAATCAAATAAAATCAAATAGCGCATTAGAGAGTTTCCTTTCTCCCAGAGTCCTTCAGCTCTGTCATGTATCTCGTCAAGTGAAGTGTTTATTTTGTGCACCATCTCATAATTCTCCTACAGCTGTTCTTGCACACTTCATTCCAGGCTTGCCTCAAGCACACAGCAGATGCCAGTTTAATCACAAAATGAATAAATGTCATTAACTTAATATGATGTATAATCAAATATATTTATTATAATTAATAAGTTGTTGTGCTAAAGTAAGGATCTCTGAAAAGTCTTCTAATGTGGTATTCATTTCATAATGATGAGGTTTATCAGTCGAAACAGAAGGAGTTTCAAAATTGCACAGGGTTTTAAAAAATAGCATAACATGGTCTGACAACCAACTGGTCTGAGTTCAGGAACGCACCTTCAGCTAAAGTGATTTGTGATGCTGGTGAATAAATATAGCTTGTAATATCTAGAAGTCCAGTTATATATAACAATTATTCCGAGATTGAACATCAAGGGGACTTTTCAGTGATGTTCACAGAGTCTGTGTGAAATAAATGTTTTAGCATATACTACAGAGGAACATAAGAAAAGCTGTTATTAAATGAGTTTTTATTGTTTATTGTTATGTTTTATTTGATTGCATCTTATGAATGGAATTGAGTCACACTTAGCTAACAAGCCATTTTTTGACAGATTAACTGTTCAGAACTTTGAAGGAAAAAAACTTAAATTTTATATTTAAAAAAAATATGAGATTTTGATTAAATATGTTTGTGGTTTATTGTCAACATTAACTGATGCTTTTGCCCTGGTGTAATTGGAATAACGCTGCTGCCACACAATTGTCCAGTTGGAGAAGTGCATGAATGACAAGGTGTTCCTGTTTCAGTGGGCGTTGAGTGTATAGATGGCTCTGTAAAGTGAGAACCATTGTTGATTGACTCTTTGCTGCTTTTTTTTTTTTTTTCTTTTTTTTAAATCTTCCCGCATAGCATTTGCATTCTCCCTCTCTTTCTTCCTCGTCTACAATCCAGAGGTTAAATTAAGAATCATTTCACTTGGTACAATTCTTAAAAATGCTTGTGTGGGTGTGAGTGGTAGCTGTCATGTGATGGAGGAGACTAAACTAGTGATTGGGGTTTAAAAATAAAATGTAAAGGATTTTACAAGTAATACATTTTCCTCTTATTATTTCAGCCTGTTGAAGGAGTACAGAGAAGCATACTTGAGTGCCTTGCCATTAGCCATTCCATTGGTCTCCAAAATCTCTACAACTCATGTGTCAGGTAATTATGTGTAAAGTACAAAAACAAGAACAATGTCAAGAATTTAAATTTCCCTGGGGGAGTCATCCCAAAGGGATCAATAAAGTTAAGTCTAAGTCTAAGTCTCTAAGACAATACTGAGCTGATATTGCATCTAAAGCCTCTGAGATGAGACACTAGAGTAGCATGTTAAAAAGTTGGTTAAAAGGCTTTTGTTTCTCTCTCAGTTTCCTACAATGTAATATTTAAATAATATTTGTTAGGTTATGAGATTTTGTGTGTGTGTTTGTGTGAGTGTCTGTGACCACGATAACTCAAAAACTAATAAACGGATTTCTATGAAATAATCACCAAATATGGGTCTTGGGCCAATGAAGAACTGACAAAATTTTGGACATGATCCGGATCCAGGATAGATTTGAAGGATTTTTTAACAAGGAGGCGCAAGTCACCCAGAATGTGCTGGGAGAAATAAATACAGAGCTCATAAATAATTGCGAAATAGGCCACAAGGGGCATGATAATTCTATATCATTTGCCACTATAATCCCTGTAAAGAAGAGATTGCACTACCTTGGTGGAGGACTGCACTCACTGAGTACATATTTAGCATATACTGTAACATTTAAATACACTTTAACATGCGGGTCATGCAGCCAATTTATTTTCCATGTATTATTTCAAGAGGATCTGAGTAACTCAAGGACATATTCTTTGTTCCCTTCTACATGCAGTACATTAAATGTTGGATACTGCAGTTCAGGAACAGTACTGTTTAGCACATGCTCTGTTTTGAGATCAGGCAGCAAAGCAAAAGTAGGTTGATCTTGTGAGTTATCCCAAATGTTTTGTCCTGAATATTTTGATGCAAATCAATTTGAATGCAGCAAACAAATTCTTTCTGACCTTGGTAGTTTCTTATAGACTTGTTTCAACAATGACCATGTCTTTTATTTTTATGTAATTTATTTTTTACCAGTACCTGATTAGGATTTTTTGTTTTTATTCTTATAATATTTGGAGCATATTTTCTCTGTGATGCTGTTAAATCATGTGACTCTCTCATGCTACTCTTTTCTCTAATGCAGAGATGCATAAGAAAGTAGGTCTGGATATTTTCAAAGCCTTAGATGTGAGGAAAAGGAGTGTGTTTGTGTGAATGTGTGAGTCCCTGATATTTTCATGCAGCCTGTGCTGTAAGTAGGAGTGGGAAATGAGTCAGCTTTAAAGAGCTGCAACATTCTGAGCACTCTTCACAGCCCAGAGCTGCTCTCACTGATATTAATAGGTCTCAGAGCGGTTGAGCTTTAATAATAACAATAAAAGGACGTTTTGTTTCTGTAAGGCCTTTCTTAGCAGTACTAATCTGGATAGTTTTAGTTCCTGGCTCATGAGAGAACAAACATGCACTAGTTAGCCTTCTGTTTAGGTGTAGCTGTTCACTGATCTAATAAACTTTTTAAAAATCCTTTCCCTTTTTGTTATTATGTCTTTCTGCAGGTGGGTAGCTGAACACTTTGTTAAATGCTGGTCCGAGAGGAGCTTCTCCATCCTTCCTCTTGAGCTACAGAGAGACTGTCTTGATACAGTCACTAAGAACATGGTGAGACACACAACTACAGAATCTCTATACCCATTGTCCATATGTCTCCCTGCAGGGCAGGAAGAGATTCAGCAGCCCTGACTGTGTTCTGATCCACAGCTGCTTAAGTGAATGACTGTAGAGCAATTAAGGCCTTTAATTGAGTTTATCTCTGCAGCTCCAAACAGCCACCCCATGACCTTTACAGTCACAATCTGGCTGCTTTCCCAGTTCTTACATACACACTTGCACACAAACAAACAAACACTGCTTGAGGAGATTCGATTACACCAGGAAATGGTCCCTGCTAAATATGGCGCCTCTTTAACATGCTATCTGTTACACTGCTGATTTATTAACTGAAATATGGATGAGTGTGTGCACTATTTCCATTATAAAGGAGGAGAGACTTGTGTATGTGTGTTGCAGACAGTGCAGACTGCAGTATCTGTGTTGTGCGGGACTGAGCAGCTGATTGGCTCTTTGCCTGAGGTGAAATGGGCGAAGCAGGTTGCGTGTTTGGCCTCCGAGCTACAGGAGCATTGTTTACAAACCATCATCACACATCTGCCCCGAGTAATACACACCAATGCCTTCCATAGCCTCCGCAGGGTAAGAGTGCACATAACCACACACTCACAACCACTCATACACACCCCAGCCTTCTACAGTTTCTGGTATGTAGGATCACATAAACATACATCACCATCTTCCACAGGGTATACACACAAACACACACATACTCACACTCACGCGTCCCACATATCACTTCTGTGTGGGGAATATTCCATGTTTTAGTTATTCACCGAACTCCATCTTATAGCCCTGAAATTAGATGCGTACTTCTTTGAAAATTCACAGTCACACTCTCATCCTCTCCAGATGTCTGATCTTATGGAAATATTCCCAGTGCATATAGATGTGTTTGTAACTGTGATATAAATTGTCTGTCTCAGAGAGAGGAGTTTACCCATGACCCTACGCTGCTGAAGAAGGTGTGTGTTGCTGTGCAAGAAGGCGTGACTGTGGAGAACTGCTGTGAACTCTTCAGCGCGGTAGACCAACTGAGTGGACAGTCAGACACAGAAATACTGACAGTCCAGGCTGCCTATCAGGTGCAAGAGACCATGGAGGTAAACAATTCAACAGCCAATCAAGAGGAAGCATGAAAATGCCATTCCACTTTAATCAAAGCTAATCTCGTTCAAATCCCTCTTAATCCACTTTGTTTTGTCTGCTTTACAAAGCAACACTTTGCACATTCTCACTACTACTGAGCGGGTGCTTGGATTTGTGTTTTACTCAATGAATATTAACTAGATGCTATTGAAATGCATAATTAATTCATGTCCTTTCACTCAATGTATCGACATGTTTAGGAATCTGTAAAGGAGACGCAACTTTTTCTAACTCCAAATTACTGAAGCTTAGGCTGTCAGTTTTAGGTGTGTGTGTGTGTGTGTGTGTGTGTGTGTGTGTGTGTGTGTGTGTGTGTGTGTGTGTGTGTGTGTACATGTTCGCATGTGCTTGTGTGCATGTGTGTGTTGGACTAGGTTGTGTGTGCTAGCATGTGCCAGGAGAATAAGGGCCTCATCTGATCCTGAGATTTAAGCTCTGTGTTAATGTCCCTGACTGAGGACGCATTACGATAAAGTGACACTACAAATAGAACAGAGCGGATGAAACAGCCATGCACCATTCTGTTATCTAGAGGACGATGAACAAAAAAGCATGTACGTCAGTAATAAAGTCTCCAAAACAACTGTGGCTGGTTCTGAATGAGACTCAGCTAATTTCCCTATGTACCTGTGCAAACTATAATATTACAAGAAATATTTTGTTTGTTTCATTTATTTACTGTTTACTGTACATTTTTAGTTTGTTTTGTTTTGTTTTGTTTTTTTAAATCACTGGTTAAGGCCCTGGTTTATTAATCCCCTGTTATATAATGCAGGTCTTAGTATGTATTTTCGTCCATCTGTAATCATTTCCATTCTGGGCCAGAACTCTGAAACCGTTCGAGATTTCTTCATTAATCTTGGCAGATACTTCTACTAGGCAATGTAGATGTGACTTTTAATATTGTATGATTTCTGCAATTTATATTTTCTGAAATGTGGAGGCCAGGGGGATATGTCATCTCCTGATGACTCTTGTTTTTAATATAGTATAAATTATTTTTTGTACATGCACGTGACTTTTGCAGTGTTGTGTCCTGAAGTACTGAACTGTACTCCACACTGAATATGGAATTTTGTATGAAAGTTTGATCAAAAGAAAGAAATGAAGATCATCCGGTTCAAATATTCTACTGCATATCCCAGTGCTTCTCTAGTCTCTTACTCCTCACCACCCCTCAGTAGCCCTCTGAAGTTCAGTCTGAAAAAGACTGCAAAACCAAAATCTCGAATAAAATAGTGAAAGGAAATAGAGAAGTTTTCATAATAAAAACTTGGAGTCACTAAAGGTAAGCCATCGGCAGCCGCGGCTGCTGACATCATTGCTGCAGCTCAAGGGGAATTCTGGGAGGGTGTGGGGAGGGTTGCCAAGACGACCCGGCTTGCAAGCAGCTGCTCACTGGCTCCTCTTTCCCTGCTGTTATCGTCCCTAGACTACACCCCCACCACACCCCAGCCTACCCCACCTCGCCTTCCTTCTCTCTCTCACTCCCTCTTGCTTTCACTCACTCACTTCTTGTGTTCCAGCCCTTTAGACGCGAGGTGTGTTTGCTGCGTGCACGGCTCTGGACCTTTCTGCTTCAGTCATTCTTTGCAGTGAGACACACGAGAGGATGGGAAACACTGCATCCCAGACACCGGGAACGGATACTTGCAGGTAAGAAGGAACGAGGGAAAGAAAAACATGAATACACACGCACACATCCACACATGAAATGTGAGGACTGTTTGTATTTAAGAATAAGAGAGAAGTAAGATCTAACAGTTGCTTATTTGATTCGGTTCTGACTGCAGTGTGTGTGTGTGTGTGTGTGTGTGTGTGTGTGTGTGTGTGTGCACTGTAGAGAGCATTAATAAAGCTTTGGTTTTGTATCAATAATGGGTAGCAGATATGTTTTCCGTCCAATTTCTCTGTTCAGTGGGAGTGTCAGTGTGTCCATATGTGTATGTAACGCTTTCTTTCTCATGCTAATGCGCCTCCGTAGCAGCTTGATGGAGTGTAAAATTAAGGCTAGAATGCGCTGGGCTCAGCGGATTTAAAGGGCCAGCAAAGGGTGAGGTATGATCCGTTGATGATTTCAGACCTCCAGAAATAAACACTGCTCTTAATGGGTTTTTTTCTTTCCCTCATGTGGGTTGCATTGGAAAACATATATGATTAGCTTTGTGGTTTTATCAGAAGGGTTGGACAGGATAATATACCTCTGTCATAGTATTGTGGTGTTGCTCATATTTTAAACCCTGAATATTAAAATAGATATTTAATTGTTTTGTTATAGATATTAAATAATGCTATAGTCACAGTTTTTTTTCGTTTGTTTGTTTTTTTAAACATGTGACAGTACCATGTGGGTGACTTTTTTTTTTTTCTTTTTTTTATATTTGATTATCATGAAAATGTCTTTAGTATGATGAGGTGCCTATAGATTGTATAGCTCATGGTGTGACACATGTAAACATGTGTCTGCATACAGTGACACAGATCGAGGCATTCTGTATTCCTTCAAAGATGTGTTTTACTGTCAACAGTCTCTCTCATTTTCACCATGTCTGTGATCTTCAAAGGATGGAATCCAAATCACAATTTGGAAAAATCCATGTCATTACCCTGTAACTGTTGCTCAAGAGCACTGGCACTTTTGCTTGCTGGACTGGATTAGTAATGGAATGTTAGTGTGTGTGTGTGTGTGTGTGTGTGTGTGTGTGTGTGTGTGTGTGTGTGTGTGTGTGTGTTGTATTCTTCTACTCATGGAAACTGCAACTTTTTTTAATTTTTTACATTTTTTTATGGATGAAGGACAAATGTCCGCATCAGAATGTATTCAGACAAATGGGGGGAAATTGTAGTTAGGAGGAATGTTCTCAGTTTGGTCTATAAGAAACCATTCAACTTGTGTCTGACTTGTAGTTTGTGTTTTAGAGATGATACAATTTGATTTACAATGATTTACAGGTGTGTGTGTGTGTGTGTGTGTGTGTGTGTGTGTGTGCAGGGGTGGAATTTAGCAGAACTAAGCTACTGGCCAACAGTACTAGTGAAATTATGAAACTACTAGTCCTCCATCATATTTTCTGGTCAGGAACACTATCTTCTCTGCCTATTGAATTTGTCATGTCGCCAGCAGGATGACTTGCTAGATAATTTCACTCGCCTTACAGATTTTTAACTCGCCACGGGCCAGCAGACTAGTGTTAATTTCCACCTGTGTGTGTGTGTATGTGTGTGTATGTGGAGAATGTTCAGTATATTTAATCTATTAATATACTTCAGTTCAAATTGACTGAATTAAGTGTGCATTCATATTATGAATGTTTTGTGTTCTCTGTTTCCTTCCATCACTAAATGAAGCTACTCTTGATACTGGTGACTGCAGAAGACTGAGTAAAAAGCCTGTCCTTTCCAGCTCTCAGGTAATTTTCCATGAGCTTACATTATTAATACAGAATTTAAATTGTGAAATGTGAAACAATGGGATTCAGTGTTGCAGAGGTTGGTTTTTGGGGATATTCGATTTGAGGATTAGAAGATCACTCCTTTTTATTGAGAACTATAGGCAAAGAGGACACATTTTCTCTGATGAGACCCAAGGTGCTGCCCATTTTGTTAAATTCTATGTAAATAGACCACGGGATTTGGAGGCAGGCTTCCCACAGGTCATGGACTTTTAAAACTTGGAGTATGTTTTCATTTTAGTCACCATTTAGCAAGCTGCAGTTTTTTGGTGGGGGTTGGGTCGTTTTACAATGTTTAAGCAGTGAAAACTTTAAAGTTTTGTGCTGAAAAATAAATAAAGGTCACAGATTGATGGATTTAAAATACTATGGGTGTCTTTTCAGTTTATTACAGCTCACTGAATTTCAGGTTTTTAGTCAGGAAAGAGTCAGGGACCTTGACATTTGACTTGGGAACTGGGAATCCGGTAAACTCCTCCTTTACCTGCTCACAAGCTCTCTGTAAATAACTGATATGAATTCTGCTTAATTGTTATGAAAATAATGGCTGTGGACAGAATAATTATCACATGGAGTTTTTTAAGGAATCTCTCTCTCTCTCTCTCTCTCTCTCTCTCTCTCTCTCTCTCTCTCTCTCTCTCTCTCTCTCTCTCTCTCT
>JAQMYF010000006.1:15109026-15130432 GCA_030014195.1 Neosilurus mollespiculum
CTCTCTCTCTCTCTCTCTCTCTCTCTCTCTCTCTCTCTCTCTCTCTCTCTCTCTCTCTCTCTCTCTCTCTCTCTGGCCATGAGTCTGATTCATTTATCGTGGGTGTCTTTTAATGAGCCCTCGGCAGTGTTTTCATGGTTAGTCAGGTGTTCTGTAGGAAAACTGGCTTTGCCTCTGACGCGTGGATTCATTGGAAAAGCCCCTGCATCTCCGTAGGACATTACCATGGCAACTCTGGTGCAGTTGACATGAAGTCATTGATTCAAGGCTATAAGACTAAAGGTTTTTTTTTTTTTTTTTTTTTTTTTTTTAATCCCTCTTCCATATTGAGATTCTCATTCTCTTCATCTTTAACTTTATTATTTCCTTTTACTGAAAGTGTCATCGTGTGCTAGTTACACCTTTTAGCATCTGTGTGCATTTGTGTTTGGAGAGTCTTTGTTGTCTGGTATGTTAAGTGTAATAATCCATGTGGTAAATAACAGCGTTAAATGCACCCTTCTTTAGCAGGTGATCTGACGTATACAGTAAAGGGGTCTGTACTATTATAGTGCATCAGCAGAATGGTAATACACCCTGATATGTAAGGCTTGTATCGTAGGTGTCTCCTTCACTTATTAAGGAGAAGGATATAGAAAGAGAGTGTTTCATAGCATTACTAGCACAAATTTGCACCATCACAGAAAAGTTCCAGTGGTGAGTGTCTTATATTCCAGATAGTAGTATGTATGAAACAAAACATTATGGGGAATACTGTTATAGAAAAATAATAAATGGCAAGCAGGTTAATTTGTTTGTGGTTGTATTTATTGTTGTGGAACATAGTGTGAAAGGTTTGGTGTTCACTTACCTTATAACAGCTATTTACATTCATTCTGTTTACCAGACTTATTTTTTGTTCTCTCTCGCGCAAAAAAATGCAACCAGTATAACAAGAAACAAGTTTCCTGAATTACAAAACTTATTTAGAGTTCTCTGTCTGATTCTTCCTGGCAATGGATACGCCATCAAAATAAGTTTAAATAAGGTCTCAGTAATATTCAGTGATTACCCACACACACACACACACACACACACACACACACACACACACACACACCCAAGATGTGTGTATATGCTGCTGATTTGAGCTAATTGCTAATAACTGACCAATGCCAAAATCACAACAATCACCTCGCTTAAACAGAGTACAGTAGGAACGGCATGTCAAACAGATACAGGTGTTCAGCTGTTGGAGGAAAAACAAGTTTCTGTTGTACACACGAATCAGTGGTGTGTGTGCATGTGTGTGTGTACAAATCATAGTTTTTAGTTTTGATAGTTTTTAGTTTTTGGCTTCTCTTTCTTAGCATTCCTGTATAAATAAATGAATTGAATAATATTTCATAGTTATGTTAAAACTGCACATATGTTTTATTTGAGTGAAGATAGATGGAACAGTTTTTTTTTTTATAACTCTCTTGTTTACATAGTTCTAATAGGTTTTCTTCATGTACATTTATGCATTCTTGATTATTTTATATTAATATTTACAATATTTAAATTCCTTTATTACATAATTGCTGGCAGTAATGTCTGAGATATTGTTACTGAAAAGTCATTTAAATGTAAAAGTAATTGAAAATGAGGATTTAACAGTACCGTAATATATAGTGTTTCTGTACTATTCATCAGAATAGATATTAAGATAAAATTTATCATGTTTTATAATCTTGCTGAGTGAACTTTTTACAGTATATTGTCAAAATGTTGAATTTTAATTTGCAGAACTATCCAGTACATTTTCACACTTACTGTGCTCTCTTCAATCTTCTTTAGCAGAAGTTTGGGAGATGTCCTTCAGGATCATCATCTCCGTGTGAGAGTCCGCCGACCTCTCGGCCTCTGAAGGCCCTCAGGGGCCCATATCCCTCTGCTGGAAACACTGTAGTAGTCACGAGTGCCATGAAGTCTGACAGCCTGGGCCCGCCAGCTGCCACGAAAAAAAACAAACCTGGCACCACTGACTCAAGCCGAGCCAAGACCAGCAGCCCCGCTAAAAAGAAACCTTCCTCCGCTGCGAAAGCTGTGCTGAACGGCAGTGTTGGCCCCACAGTCCAACAGGAAAGCTCTACTGCTAATGGCACAACAGGCAAATCACTTGAGGAAAAAAGTGTTGCACCACGGAGCAGGCCCAAATCTGCCCCCACTGGGGTGACCGGGGCAGCACGTAAAGCTAAAATAAGCAAAACCACAGCATCAGGAAAGGACTCAACTCACGGATCCACATCTGACAGCCCTGGGAATGCCCAGTGTTCCCAAACCCCACCCTCTACATCGGGCAGTGCCTCACCAGAGAGCAGCGTCAGCAGTCCCCGGAACAACAGCAGCCAAGGTTTGACCATGATCAGCTTCATAGCCAATCCACTTTCTTTATGCCATCTTTGACTGATTGCCTTGAATTTAATGCAGAGATAGCAGGATTATCACTATGAGTATTTAGTTCTTCTGCCATTTAAATCTGTGGCACAGGAGGTTCCAGAGCCAGTGGAATAAGATGAACTTATATTATTACACAGCTCATTTGACTACTCGATTGTGATTGGCTGATCACAGTATTCAGCAGTCTGTTATTTCTTTATACACTTTTAAGTGCAACACAATGTTGCTAAGGATGAGGACAGTTTACACTTGTATGAGTCCTCTGAAAGAAGTGCAGTAAATTTTGTTGCTTAGAAATCTAAATGTTCCCAAAGAAGTCCCATTCACCCGGTCTCACTTCACCATCACTGGAAATGTTCAGTTTAACATTCATTATAATGCAAAGTAGGCTAATTTTTTTTAACAAAGCTACAGTTTCAGCAAGCCAGTTATTATTGTGAAGTAAAGTCTTTCAGAATGGTTTGAGACTTCTCTGGTTTGCATCAGGGTCTCTCCGTCTGTTGAGCTTTATTTTATGATCGTAACCAGCTCGCTGTACATTATCTCCTACTTATCTGATTTGCTACATTAAAATGGGGATTCCAAAATAAAAGCCTTAAATAAATAAAAGACTCTGAATATATTTAGATGCCTGATAATATATTTCAGGATGATTTTTGTATGATTACAAATGAAGTTACTCCAAACAGAAATAACATTTTACATAATTTCCCCTGGCGGCACGGTGGCATAGTACTTAGCACGTTCGCCTCCCAGCAAGAAGATCCCGGGCGTTTCAGTGTGGAGCTTGCATATTTCACAGTACTCCAGTTTCCTCCCACAGCCCAAAAACATGTGCAGTAGGCTGATTGTGGTTCCAGATTGCCCCTAGGTGTGAGAGAAATTGTGTTATGTGTTTTGGCCCTGCAATGGCCTGACAAGCTGTTCAGGGTGTATCCTGCCTTCGCCCAGAGTCAGCTGACATGGGCACCAGCCTCCCCATGACCCTAATTAGGATTGAGTGGCTTAAAAAAATGAATTAATGAATGAATAATTTCTCCCTCACACCTAATGTGTACATGCCAGGCTCAAAAAGGTGTCTAAAGTTTTGGAACTAGAAGGCTAATGTGCATGCCTACCTCTTTAGACCTGTGTAATATGCATGATAGGCTCCGGTACGTGCATGTGTGTGCATGTACTCAAAGAAATTTTACAGTCCAATAGCTCAAGCTGAGCCCAAAGCCTGCAGGCCAAAGCACACAGAAGAGAGACTGATTAATCCCTTGCTTGACATATTGATCACTGCTTTTTGGTTGATACAAGAAGCCATCATAGAAAACAAATCCTCTTCCTCATAGAAAACAAAGTTAAAACACTGAATGAAAAGGACAACAGATTATAATATAAAAGAAAAGCTATAAGCTTGCAGACAATAATGATCTTTTCAGTGTGGGTCTGTTAATTAGTAATGATACTGATTAATAATAATCATCTAAATGTACTGTAGAAATATCCCATTCTGTTAATTAATAATGATACTATTTTTATTGCACAAGTACATTAGCCTGTTATAGATCAGTGCTTCTCACAGGTCTGAAAAGTTCTTTTAATGCCATATTTTTTAAAGTCTCAGGTCTCATCCTGTGTCACTTGTTGACTGTAATGGGCTGTCCCATATGTCTCAGTCTACTAGTTTCACTCACTGTCTCTGAAACCACAAACATAATTTCACACCAAATATACATTTTATGTAATAGTTACCCCAATAATTATTTCTGCATAAATGCTTCTGTATTTAAATATGTAACATAAATATTTATTAGCAGGATCTTACAGGTACAGTTTGTGTTCTGTTCAAACCCCAGTAAGGTGTTATGCTTTTCTAGCTCTCCGACCAAAATCCCAAGCCATGGCAACACCAAGATCTCCTCTGACCAAGCCTGTACAGAAACCAGAGAAGGATAAGGCTAACAGGTGAGTTTGCAGATCAGTACACAACTTTATACACTACTGTAGTGAAAATTTTATAGCTGCAATAGCTACAATTACTCACATACACCTGATATTACTTGTTTTGAGCCAGTATCTGTTTATTTTTAACTTCAGTTTGGATACTGAAATATATCCTGTACTCTCAAAATATTGAAAATACACTGTGACCAAAGGTTTGTTCAAATCTGACCATCACATCGGAGTGTGGTTGTAGGGACTCGCCCATTCAGCCACAAGAGAATTAATGAGGTTAGGCACTGATTTCAGGTGAGGAAACGGGGTTCAGTCAGTGTTCCAATTCCTCCCAAAGGTTTTTAAAGGTTCACAAACACAGAAAATGCAAGTAAGCGGTCACATACATCCCCCTGTACTTTATGTGATAGCCTACTTGTATAGTTACCATACACAATTAGCAAATCCCCAGCCTCACTGAACCTCAACATCCATACCATATGAAAAAGGACCAGCCCCAAGTAGAATATTCAGTTCAATTTTGTTCAGTTTTATTTGTATAGTGCTTTTTTACAATTGTCAGCTTTACATTGTAAAAACCCATTTGACAAAGAATTTAAACATTTCTCTATAAACCCTATACATCCCCAATGGTCACGAGAAAGAACTCTTGAGAGGAACCAGAGACAAAAGAGAAACTATCCTCATTTGGGTCAGACCAGATAAAATACAAACCATGTAGCAGAAACTTTACTATATTTTTACATGAAATCAAGTTGGTTATCCTATAGCTTTAATGGCAATTGTAGTCCTAAATCGTTTTAGTGAAACATCAAAGTTACCCTAATTTTCTCTCTCATCTGACTTTAATCTCTGCAATTGTTTCAAATTAAACTCCAAATACTCCGTTATAAAAAACCACTTCCGAGAAATGGGAATCACATCTCCATGTTTAGTTTATTTTTCTTGAATTAGCATCGCGTTGAAATTGATGCTAATTCAAGAAATGATGATAAGAAACTTTAATAAAGAAAAAAACATGAAATTTACAGTTAACTAGCATCCTCTAATGTACATATAACCAAATATAGTTGATTTCTATCCCCTTTTAATGGGGAGGGGATCTGGGTTCTTTCCCAAAACAAAGGTACATGTCATGTACCTTTTTTGAGCATTTTCCTGTTGGAACACATTTTGGATTGTTAGTTCCAGTGAAGGGAAAATGTAATGATATAGCGTCTAAAAGAAAATTTTCAAAACTTTGTGGTAACAATGAGAGGAAGAACCACATATGGTTGTGGTGGTCAAGTGTCCATAAACATTTGTTCATGTACTTTATTTACAGGTAAATTTTTTTTTTTAATTTTTAATTTTTTTTTGCTAGTAATGCTAGTTACTGAGTGCCTCTTTCTGTTTATTTCCCAGCCCCATTAATAAAGCCAACAAACCCAAGAGCACAGTGAGTGGCAAAGGAGGTATCGGTGTTGGGGCTGCAGCTCGTATAGAGTCAAAGAGCAAGAGCACCGCTTCAGGTTCTTTAGAGAACAGTGGTAAGAGCTTCAGACGCTCGTATGGATGCAATGAATCCTGCTAATACAAATTGGATTGATACTAAATTATATTCACATTTACTTTGATTACAGCACATAGTCACCATGGCATTGTTTTGACAAACTTAAGCAACATCAAAACATTTATTGTCGTCCAGAGTTAGGTATATTTTTACAGACATCTTGAATTGCTTACAGAAAAAATCAAACCACTCCATAATGTCTTCTCCAGCACATCCTGTAGACTTTTAGTAGAGTTAAAGATCAGGACTTTGTAGTGCCAGTTCATGAGTGTTAATGTTTCTTCGTGCTCCCTGAACCACTCTTTCACTATTCAAGCCCCAATTTTATATCCGTGCCGTCAGGGAAGAAAACGTCCAGTGATGGGATATAACCTGGTTATTCAATACATTCAGGTCAGCTGCTGACTTAATTTTATTGGCACAAAATGTTGCTGAGCCTCTACCTGACCAACTGAAGCAAACATTTCACGGAAATTGTGCACTGTAATCAAATCTAAAGGCGCTCCAACAAAATATTAAGTGTTTGATTATTTTTTTTAGGCCAGGCAGTGTATTTATCTTTTAAGTCTTGTTTTTTATCAGACATATTGTACTGCTTTAATCCTTAAACTGATATTTTTTATGAACAGCTTCATCACGACCTGGTTCAGTAGTGACCTGTAGAAAGCCTGCCTCTCCCAGAAAAGAGGATGAAAAAGATGGTTCTAAGCTTTCAACCACAAGAAAACCAACGAAACCAAGCACAGATTCAAAACCTAACATAAAGGCAGCCAAACCTGCAGTAGCGTCATCTAAAACATCTCCAGCTACTACCAATAAAAGTGGAACCAGTAGGAAAGTTGCAGAAGCTTCAGTAGCGAAACCTTCTCCCAAGTCTGTAATGTCATCCAAACAGTCCTCACTTACTGCCTCCAAAAAACTCTCTGCTGCAGAGAAGCAGTCAGCATCTAACACTAAACACTCGGTAGCCCCCCAGCTACCTAATGTTGCTACAAAGGAAGTGAATGCTCAGGCAGTAAAACAGGAAGTGAGAACGATTCAGGACCAATGCCCCAAAATGCCTGTGTCAGCTGAAGGGAATTTGGATGTCTGCACAGGTCTACCTGAGCAGCATTGCACTGTTCGGGATTCGATACTCCAAGCTGCTACTGTAGACTCCACTGAGTCTTTTGTTACTAAGAACAACACCAGTCCACCTGTTGAAGCCAGCATTTCAGACAAGAAACACACTACAGAGCAGAAAGCACTACAAAACTCCATGAACCTTTCAACTACAGACAGCTTAAAGAGTGGGACTGGTGGAAATAAAGTTCCTCCAGGCCATACAATTCTTCCTCATCTTAGCACTGGAGCTACACATGGACTCACCTCCCAGAATCCCTCCAGAGAGTCTGACTTTCCCCCTGATACACCATGCAGCCTGGGAAGCACAGACACCCCCATCGAGGACTCCTGGAGTGGGATCCACCCTCACATCAGTCCTGAATCAGAGACAGCCAGCGCCACTACGTCCTCTGATGACATCAAGCCACGCTCAGAAGACTATGACGCTGGTGGCTCACAGGACGATGACTGCTGCTCACATGAGCGCGGTGCAACTAAATGTGGTACGATGCGATGCCCTGACTTCTTGGGCCGCAGCAGCAGTGACACTAGCACTCCAGAGGAGCTGAAGATATATGAAGGTGGGGCCGGGTTGCGGGTAGAGGTGCGGCTCAGGGGCCGCGAAGCCGAGACTACAAGTGAGGAAGAAGCTGGGCGTCGGAGACCACCATCCTGGATAAGACGTGACGAGGTACCCAAGAAGGAGGAGCCATTCAGGATGGAAGACACCTTAACAAATGTGAAGAGTGTCCCAGACCACCAGCTCTTTTCTTCTTCTGAAGAAGAAGAGGAGGAAGAGGAAGAAGATTCTGAAGAAGAAAGGTCTGAAGTAGAAGTTTTGCCTGGTGGCATTGTGGCACCTCTTGCAGAACCTTCACCACAGTACCAGGGCATTGTCAACCCGGCTTTCGAAGACGCAGCTGACCAAGAGAACGAGCACGAATACCAGCCTAGTTCTGGTTTCCACCGCTCAGTACTGCTCTCGGTGGATGAGTGTGAGGAGCTTGGATCTGAAGAAGTAGGAAATGGGGACGTCTTTGAGAGTGATGCCCCTCAGAGCAACCAGGTCAAATCCTGTTCTCAGAAGCCCACCAGCACAGTGAAGGATAACCTTCAGAATCTAGATCCTAAATCCCAAATGATGTCTCCAGAACGGGAAGTGTGTGTACTTAATCAGTCAGGCACTTCCCACCTAGACACAGACTTAAATGAAGCCCCTCCTCAGGAACGACCCAGTCACCTGGACTTACGACTGTCCGAGCAGTACGGCAGTTCACAGTCTAAACATGCAGAGAGCAAGAGAGCAGAATTACGGCTAGACATACCTGAGGCTCAGGTGACTACAAGCTCACCTGCACACCCCGCCCAGTCCCCAGCAGGTAATGTATAATATTAGCGCCACAGTCCCCCCCTTCAAAGATGCCAGTTATAGTTAATTTACCAACAATCCCAATGTTTACTAGCAGTACACCACAGACAGAATACATTTCAGACATTTTCCCCCCAAGGAGTTAAATCTTCTTCCATGCAGTCTTTTGGGTTTTGTATAAATATTCTGTGTTTTTTAAGCATTTCAGACAAAAAGAGTGCTTCATATGCCTGAACATTCCTGGCCCTTTTTTCCCCCCTTTATTTTTTTCCCCACAAAACAATCAGGATCTCTTCCAGTAATCAGCATCTCGATGGCTGAACTACCTGCACACTGAGGCACTGTGTCCTTGATACGTTTACAAACACAAATGATATGCTGAATGAGATCATACATGACCTAAAGTAGCCGTACCAATGCACTATGACACAAGGTGACGCCTGTAATGAATGCAATTCTTTACATTCTTTTAATTTTAACAATGAAACCTATATGCGTAAAAAAAAAAAGTTGATTGTTGTATGGTAATTATAAACACTTCTTGACTTGACTTTCGAAATACGACCATATCCTCACGGCCTGGCCAGATTTGACCTCATTCAGTAACTTCCTTCCTATAATTATAACTAGCCAAAGCAGCCACATGAATCTGGCAGCAGTGAGGTAAAGGGTACCAGTTTGTGATCCATCATTTTCTATTTATTGTGGGTTTATTGTTTGTTTTGTTTTGTTTTTTTGTTGAGTTTTTTTTTTTTTTTTTTGACCTGGATCAGCATAAGGATCTCCTGATCCTCAGTAACAGTCTGTGTGTCTCTTTCTTGATGAGTCCAGCCAGGACTTTATTTATGCATGCAATCTGTGTTTTCCTTCATTTTTGAATTCATCAGTTTTTGTTTTGTCTTTGTTTCTTTCTTTCTTTTTTTTTTTTTCCTAATTCATACTTTCTATTATTTTTCATTTCCACTAGAGCATGATGTTGATAGTCCGTAGATAACCATTTTCCTGAGTGTAGATCTGTTTTGTGTTGTAGGTTTTTTCTGTAGTATTGCAAATCTTTCTGTATAGTATGTTCTGTTATTCTCTTGCTGTCTCTTTTTTCACATTATATTATTAGAATTGCAGTCTCTGTAATACTGCTGCAGACATATTCATTACCCTATAAACAGCCTGTCTTTTGCCAGCATGTCACATATTCATATTTACAGTAACTGTCAGTTTGACAGTATAAAGGAAAAAAACATTTACATGTAATGTTTAAAAAATGTACACATTCTGCTGCTAGATTATGTTTCTTTGTGTATGTGCTTATATGGTTATTTAAAAAATGCATTACTCAGTTATGTATGCATCCAGATCGCTGTTATCTCCTGTGCCTGAACGTTACTCAGTTATGCATAGAGGCGCTGGCAAAAGCATGGCTTGTTTGTTGTTTAAGTAGATGTGGATAAAAGAGACGCATTTGATGTAGCCTTCTCTCTGTGCATCACCTTTATGGCAGCTGTCAGTCTTCATCATACAAAGTTCTGACGAGCTCCATATCTAGTTCATTGTAAACCACTTGTCATTTAAAGTGACAGTTTTGCCAAAATGGGCAGTTTCTCCCTTTAACCTAAATGCAGTTGATCAGCCAGGACATGTTTGGTGTCTTCAAACGGTATTTTTCTTCTTTTTTCCCCACTGTTTATAAGACTAATTAGAGATGGTACGGTACCTTTTTTTTTTTTTATACCTTGCAGTACCGGTCGATACTGATCTGATACCAGTGCATTAAAATATCTGTGTTAATTTTATTATTATAAAACTGCTGTGTACCATTTACTCTGTGTAGATCTGTAAACATTAACACATACAGAGAATTAATACCGTAACACATTATCTCTCAATCAATTAATTTATTAATATTAAGTTAAAGTACAAGTGCAGTAGCATCTTAGAAATGTATTACACGTCCTGTAAGCTAACTGTTGGACATACTCTCCTAAAATTAGTTATTTAAATTTGACTAATTTGTCCGTAATCTGAGTTTCTTTTGGACCTTCTTTGTGAAACTTATCACCCCACTTGAATGCACTTTGCTGCAGTTCGTTCTTTTTTTTTCTTCTTGAGCTATATTGCATGGTGCGGCTTTTTAAATATATACTGTATTAATTAAACTCAGCATTTAACCCCTCCAAAGCCTTGCTCCAGCAAGCTACAGCCGTGAAGCTGAGGGAATGGGAGGATGCTGCTCACTCTACTGGTTTGGTTTTCAAATGCTTTATAATCTAGCCGGTGTTGAATTTGGCAGCACTGGTGTCACCCTTACAAACTGTTATCTTCCATTTCATACACGTCGCTGTTTTACTGGTGGAACTCTCCAAAGTAATTTTTTTTTTCAAATTGTGGACATTATGCTAACTGTTGCTAGCGTCTCACAATTGGAATCCAGTCCTTCACTGCTATAAACAGAAGCTGACAAGATCAGCACATTTTCTGAAGCACAGAAGAAGAACTGATAGCCAGGATTGAAAACAGCAGTTTAACTTCACAAAATCACTGTTCGATCACATGGTATCAGATCAGCACAGGCTGGGCTAGTCGATAATACCAATCCAGCATTTTTTACGAATACTGGCATCTTGTCCAACCTGCATCTTCTGAGGTGGATATGATGGTTAAATAAGTGTCTCTTATATGCTTGTTAGGAAAAACTTGCACACCAGATATGTTCTTGCAGATTATCTGTGTTCAGGGAATGGGGAAAATTGTGCACATTTAATTCTTGGCCAAACTAATCTTTTAATCAGTCTAGTCTAAATGACAGTGGGGAATAAAGAAGAGACAACTTCTCTTAAAATGTACATATATTTGTTTATATACATATAAAACATAAGCTCAAGCTAGTAACCAGTTCAAACTTGTTTCAAACTCCAGAACACGACACTTGAGAAAGGTTGTGCTGAACTCCCCGTGTATGGATAAAACACTTGGTCATTGTACAGTATTGTGAATTGTTTTTAGGGGACTTTGAGGGTTGTGAGAGATTGGATCAAAGCTGCACACATGACCGGCGACCATCTAAAGTCCTGTCCCCCATTTACGAGATGGATGTAGGAGAAGCATTCGAGCAAAGCTTTGACAAGAACAGGACCAAGGAAGAACCTCAGGATAAGACTCGAAAGAATGAAGAGGAGAGGGAAAAGATGACTGAAGATAACGAAGAGGAAGATGAGAACACTAGGTTTGCAGAACGTGACTGGAGCTTGCTTCGGCAGCTCCTGTCTGAGCAGGAGTCGAGTCTGGGTGTGATAAACCCAGTGCCTGAGGACCTGAACCTGGCTCAGTATTTGATCAAGCAGACCCTGTCGCTGTCTCGAGACTGTGTGAACGATCAGGCTTTTCCTCATCAGGAGAAAGATATTCAAGGTTTCAAGCGCTGGGCTGAGCTCATCTCTCCAATGGAAGACTCGACCACCAGCATCACTGTGACTAGCTTCTCTCCGGAGGATGCTGCCTCTCCACAGGGAGAGTGGACTATCGTGGAGCTAGAGACGCACCACTGATAAGGATGAAGATCTTTTTGTGTAGGCTGTTTTGGAGTACTGCATTTTCTTCCCTTTACACTGACAAATGGATGTTTTAACTTCTTTTTAAGGGATGGCAGGTAATCTTTTTCAGCTACACATTAACTTATGTCTCCTAAAGTTATGGCCTCTGAGGTACTTGACAAGGAGTGGAGTGATGAACTTGATGTTGAAATGCATGTGGACTTTTTTTTTTGTATAAGTTATACCATTTTACTTGGTGTTGCTTTGATCTTTGTAGAAAACAAAACCTGTTCCTGTTGCACTTTCTGTTAAATGATTGTTAGACAATGGCTTTGAATAAGGATTCAGTATATGTGATAAGTTTGGTGCTTTACATTGTTCTATGTAATAAAATGTGTGGTTCTAAACAATTATTGTACCAACTGTGAAAGGTTTGTTTTAGTAAGGTATAATTAACAAATTATATACAGCATGACAAGAGAAAAACCTGAATAGCTGACTGAACAAACAAGAACACGTGAACATGTATTCATACTACATCCTTCCTGCATTATCTGTGACATGTATCACTACCTGACTAAAACTCACTCCACCATCCTCACAACACCCGCACTGTTGGATGCTTCACCATTTCAGTTTCACAGACTTCTGTGTGGAGGTGGGAACCATGCATTTCATGAAAACTCCACATAGACCTTTTTTCCTCGTTTGTCCTGATGGTAACTCCAATTCCATAATATTTGACGTACATTGTCACAAAGCACCTTCATGGGAATAAATTGATTCTTGAAGATATGAAGAAGAAACCTTGAGTGGAACCATTCTCAAAGTGGTCTTGTGACTGGTTGTCCTCAATCTCCGGGACTTGACCTTCCATTCATTTATCCATTCATCCATCCATTCATTTTCTGAACCG
This sequence comes from Neosilurus mollespiculum, assembly GCA_030014195.1. NCBI lineage: Eukaryota > Metazoa > Chordata > Actinopteri > Siluriformes > Plotosidae > Neosilurus > Neosilurus mollespiculum. The sequence continues at coordinate 15,121,860 of JAQMYF010000006.1, forward strand.
CTTAATCTTAATTAGGGTCGTGGGGAGACGCGCCTATCTCAGCCATCTTGGTGGGGACATAGTACACCCTGGACAGCTTGCCAGGCTATCACAGGACCTTCCAGTTGAGGTGAGTAAACTGCTTCTGGAATGCACTTGAGCTTTTTTATTTATCTCTTTGTTTGCTCTATGGTATGGGGTCAAACTCAAGGCTTTTGGGCCAAATCTGCCAACTCATTTTATGTGACCTGTGAGTGCTTTCAAAGTATATGATTATCGTATATTCTTTGCATCAACCATTACTATGAAACATAATTCATCGTGCATCCACTAGGTGGCGGCAAATCTATTCCAAGTCTCATTCATAGCTCCAGAATTAGAATACTTTATTGATCCCGTAGGAAATTGTGTAAAGAAAGATTGCAAGCTAGCATGTTGCTGTCAAGCATGGTCAGAAAAGGAAAGTAAAGTTAAAGAGGACAAAAAATAAACTAAAACACTAAACATGGTTACCCTTTTTGAGTAGAATATCCAGGACTTGATGACCTTGTAATTTAGTGATGTGGCCATTAAAAATGTGTTTGACACCCCTTCTCTGTGGTGAATTAACAGGTATTAATCCAGCTGTTCTTGATGGTTGATTGTCTCAACCAAGTACACTATAATGTTGCTTTGGCAGGGATGATGAACCCACTGAGTCAAGTCTTCATGGGCTACACACTTTCCATGCCAAAATCCCAAAAAGCTCTCGCTGACAAAATCCTAAACCTCAAACAAACTATGACGTTCTTTAGAGAAGTCCACATGAATGCTGAACACTAAGCAGTAAGTGAAGGACTACATTTCACAGCTGTAAATCAATTCAAGGTTCTAGGGTATGGGTTGGTCAGCAGGTTCTCTGTAAATACCAGCTGTAACCAGTCCTAGGAGTAAACCTTTCTTTATTAAAGTAATACACAGCATTATTATAGACTAACAAAACTATGTGCAATCTGATTGGTTGACATGAGGGCAATACATTTGTATAGACAGGTGTGTATCCACCCAGCAGGTTAGCCTAGATCGCAGCACTATGATTTTTATAGGGAAATTAAAACCAAACTTATTAAAAGCTTGCATACATTGTGTACATCTTTGTACGTCTCAAAACACTTATTACAAACTTCTTTGTAAAGGGAAACAAACAAGTAATAAATCCGCACATGGGGGAGGAGGTCATTGTACTGTGAAAAGTTGCTTAGAGTGACTCATGCGTATGCAATGGTAAATATGATAGTAATTTTATAGAAAAAATTCATTCCTATAAAAGAAGGTAATGTTTGTGAATGTCACCTCGTATTATGTGTAGATGTGCATAGTTTAATTCAGAAGCTCACTTGTTTACATCTGATTTATATTAATATCTGTATACTGTTATTTTTGTCACTGTCGAATTCACATCCCATTCTCGCGATTTCGCGCACTTGCAAGAGTGAAACGTTTGTCTTTTCAAACTGGCTAATGCAAACTGTTAAATGGCTTTTAGCAGATTAAAACTTTGAAAATGTAAGTAAAAACGACATGATAATGAAAATATACATCTGCTCATGTGTAAAAGTTTGCCTTTCATTTAATTTTAACAGGTTTCAAAGAAGCGTTTAGTTTTTTCTTAAAAAGGAAAATTCAGCAAAAGACAAACTACTGCAAAGTACTTCTTGCTAGTCAGAAAGCTCTTGTTTGTCATGGGAAGGGAAACAAGCTGAAAGTTACCAAAGCCCTCTCAGACACAGATGAAGACGCCTCAGACACAGAAAGCAGGCAAATAACAGCACCTGAAGAAATTAATAAAGGCTGCCATTTTAAAATGCCATATAATAAACTGCTTATTAACCTCATTTGCTTGGTCTGTTTAGAGAAATCTCAATCCTTGATCTTTTTGCACAGAACTTACCTTCAGCTCGGTTTGTATTGAAGATGTCCGGCTGAGATTTTTCTGTACATACCTTACACTCAGTTAATAATTAGTTTTTATTTCACCAGTTGACTTTACAAATCAAAGATTTTTAAAGCTTTGAACTGTACAGGTGTGGTAACTGGAATAAAAAATCCCAGCTGCAGTGTGTACTACACTACACAAAAATAGGGTTACAGTAGTTGTTCATTTCTCCCCAAGGTACAATCTACTGTACATCTCCTAGGGCTCATTTTTGGACCTCAACGCAATTATATGTACTGATTTTTTAGGTAAAAAAGGTACTGTACATATCTGTTCACAGGGTACAAATGAGTACCTTAAAAGGTACTGCCACAGTCGTGTAACCCCCCCCCCCCAAAAAAAAAGAGTGAAGGAGCTGCACTTCATACAATTGTCCACCAGATGCCACTAACGTGCACTGTGTTGGGGAATTTGTGTAACACTATGTAGTGGACTGCAGTGTGAAGTGATTTTATTCATGTCCTGCAACATAATGGATGATATATAAGTTATATAACATAGTAGGTTGAATATTGTACCATATGGAAGCATATTATAAAAAAAAACAAAAAAAAAACCTTTGGCCCATTTATTCTGAATTAATGAGAATTTTTTCATTTACAAAAAATAATTTCATCTGTTTTTCTGAATAAGAGACTTCTTCAGGAAAAAAAAAAGAAAAACTGAAAATGCTTTCTGCCTAAACACCCAAAATATCCTGAGGTTGACATTCCAATAAGTATACCATGTATTTTATTTGAAGAGTTCTGTTGTCATCCTTTGACTTTTAATGAAGGAATTCTGTAGGAACAGCATCTGGTTTTAGATGTAAAAGATTGGGCCTCGTGCCAAGTAGTCCTGCCTGGAGGTCATGCCGATAGAAGGTCGGGTTAAAGTGGTCTTCGCAGACTACTGAATTGCATCTGAAAAAAAAAAAAAAAATTCCAGAGTTTGACCTCTGCCAATGTTATGTTTTTCCATGATTTCCGAGCTTGTTGTTTGTGCAGCCATATGCCATGCAATCAGCCATTTTCCTGGCCAGTTTTTGGACTGGTGTCTGCTGCACGCAGCCCAGCCAATAGGAAAAAATAACGAATTTGCTTTAAATTTGTTTTAAAGAGCTAATAATACAAATTAAGGCTAGTACGTCTCGTCTGATCCCATAGAAATGGTTAATGCTGGCTATGATAGAATGGTGATAGAATAATGTATTGTTGCTCGTAGTGTATTAACAGACCAGTCAGCTGTTGTTAATTCATACCCTGATGTATGTCTGTCAAGTCCATGTTCTCAGATCGATGCACAAACTATCTATTGAATCAGCAAAGTGGGCCTTCTTGGCATATCCTAAAGATAAGTAGCCCAGTTCTTAATATTTCAAACATTTTATTTGAACATTTTGAACATTATAATAAGCCTTGTTAAAATGAAATTGTTTATTGTGAGCTCAAAGCTTTAACAGGTCAAAGACGCCTCTTTTTGGTAGTTCATGTGACAAACTAGCGTATGTTCTTAGCAGCAGTTGTTTTACACTGGAGGCAACTTTTGGTCATTTTAAAAGAAATGGCTTGTTAGGCATTTGATTTTTATCCTCAGATAAATATGAATCATATCTCTGAGCTGATCATGTGAGGTGGCCGGAGCATTAGTTTGAAAAAGAAAACGAATTTGCTTCCAGTGACCCAAAGAACACAAACAAGAGAGCCTTTCAATCTGAGAAGAGGGCACTGAGAAATCGGAGCGTAGTGGTGGAACTCTCTCTCTCTCTCTCTCTCTCTCTCTCTCTCTAGACATATAGATATATAGACTTTATTTTAAATTTTACTTCTGAAGTTAATCCATTCATTCGTCATTTCTGCACCGCTTAATCTTAATTAGGGTTGCAGCAAGGGCAGGGTACACCCTGGACAGCTTGCCAGGCCATCACAGGGCAGAAACACGCTGACGGCAATCCAATGGCCTACTCTTTTCGAACGACAGCAATGGTTCTTTCACATGCCTCTCACCACAGACCTTGAGAGACTGACCTTTGAGCTGACCTTTGATAACCCAGTTAGCTGCACTGGGGGTCTGAAGTTAATTTTTTTGTCATTTGTTTTTGGGATAAAAGTTGTGTCGCAGACTAGATACTTGTGTGTTGTTTGGCATTGCTGTCACAACAAACTGTTCACACCAAGTCTGGCAACTCTCTTATGAATGTCCCAGTAACACTGATCCCAGACTGGAAAATACACTAGATCTGTATGCAGTACACACGTTTACGCTTTAGTTATTAGTTTCATAGTGTATATTATAATAATATTATAATAATTATATTAATTTATATATATCTCTACACACATTTTGCTAGTTTAAGGCGCACCTTAGGATTTTGAATCAATCTGGCATGAATAACGTTTGTATGCAAGAGTTCAGAAATGCTTATTCACTGCATGTGTTAAAGTTAATTGTGTTTTACTGAAAATGTACAATGAAACTTTTTATGAAAGCTCATGTTTGGGCACTTTCTTTTTGCTGTGAAAGTTGTGAAAGTGTCTTCTCTATATACAGTGATGCTTTTCAGTTTCCCCAAAATTCTGACCTTTCTCTTGAATCTAACAGAAGGTTAATAATAATGATTTGAACTGTCCATTATAGCAGTATTACTGGTACTCTTGCTATTCCATATACGCTTATTGTATCACTAGTGGTTCCCAGTCACTGGTCATTAAGATTATTTGAATTTAATAACAATAAATATATTATAATAATTATATTAATTTTTATATATATATATATATATCTACACACACACACACATACACATATATACACATATATAAATAGAATAAAAGTATCCATTTGTATGTTGATGTGTTTTACAGATTGTCTATGGAAATGTTGTATTTGTTTTCTACATATTCTTGTTTAATCAGCTGGACATTTTTATTTCTAAGCCTCACTAGTATTTTGGCATTAGTATGTATTGTACCCTGCACAGAACAAGATTTATAGGAACGGATGAGTGTGTTCTGTGTCCTTGATGACTGTAATGTTTAATAATGAGGTCAGTTAGCCAGAAGCCGAGTATGAGGCAGATCTCATGACTAGTAGATCATCATCTGTTTGTCTTTGTTTTCTGGTTTGAAGTTGAGATATAAAAGGAAAATCCTTTCCACCAAATGGGTTGGTTTTAAAGGATAGCAGCAGTTTCATAAAAGACCATATAAATTTAGGGAACTTAATTAAAAACAAAAAGAAAACCGTAAAAACAGTACCAGTACAGTTTAGTATTTAGATCAGAAGTAATCCTTCATATAGTACTATATTCTATAGTAATGCTCTGTGATCCAGCAGTATAGTGCTCGTGTTCCTTTGCTTTTCTGAATAAACAGTAAAAGTTCCTGCGTTGTACTGTTTCCACATGATACTCGAATGTTTAAGTACCTCTAGTCTTTATTCATCAATATCCTGCCTTCTCTTACTGAATCTTGAAGAGTGTGCAGACAGCTTCAGGAGGACATGAATAAGCTTCGTGGTGAGCTGAGTGAGAAGGAGCGGGAGCTGCTGATGATCCGCAGGGCGAGCGGCACCAAAGCCTCCCAGCTGGCTCAGATGGAGAAGATGCTGCAGCAAACCAAAAGCATGATGGACAAGAAGACAGAGATGTGTACAGAAAAAAACTCATGCGAGGACAACATGGGTCTGTATCATGGTCTAATTTTGTGTTTGTTTGTTTTTAATTGCATGCTTAATATCTGTGTACTGTCTGAGATTTATTTTAAGTTGGTACTATGTGGAACAGTGTGTAATAATATTCATACCGTTCTAAAGCTTCCCACATGTTCAGTGCATTATATCACATGAAGTGTGTTTTAAGCAGAAGATAACGCTGAATAGAATCAAAGTACATAAAGAAGCTTAAAGTGAGACAAGGTTTTCGGACTCTTCTTTCTCTGTCGTTTCCTTCCATCAGTGTCTGAGCTGGAGGAGAAGGTGCAGCGAAGTAAGCGAGAGCGGCGTAACTCTCTGCACCGCACACAGCTACTGGAAAGTCAAATGAAGACAGTTCGTGGTGAGCTTGTGGACACGCTGGACCACTTGCAGGCACTCCGAGACGTCCTGCGGCGCTCACAGCAGAAAGCAGAAGAGCGCAAAGTCGCTATGGAGAAACTGAATGCCGAGCTCAGGTGAGGCCCTGACCTGCAACGCCTAGCTCCAGTAATGATCATGTTTTACTACACAGTCTTCAAGAGGATTCATATTTTGCTGGTTTAAGACGCACCTTAGGATTTTGAATCAATCTGGCATGAATGACGTTTATATGCAAGAGTTCTGAAATGCTTTATTCACTGCACGTGTTAAAGTTAATTGTGTTTTACTGAAAGTGTACAATGAAATTTTTATGAAAGCTCTTGTTTGGCCACGTTCTTTTTGCTGTGAATAGAGTAAGATTTTTTTAGGAACATCATTTTTACCAATACCTAGCTATATTGGAGAACGTAATCCCCGGTAGCAATGTGGGAGAAGTATTTGTGATTTTATTTGTTATATTCTAATGATAATATTTAAGGACCAGCTGATATTCAAATAAATTATTAAAATAATAAAAAAAAGGTCAAATGTGCAACCAGTTTTATGTAGCTGAAAATGTATGTACTGTATACCTGCTGATAATATCAGAAAATAAGTGTATACAATCTAAAGAAAATTATGAAAGTGTCTTCTCTATATACAGTGATGCTTTTCAGTTTCCCCAAAATTCTGACCTTTCTCTTGAATCTAACAGAAGGTTAATAATAATGATTTGAACTGTCCATTATAGCAGTATTACTGGTACTCTTGCTATTCCATATACGCTTATTGTATCACTAGTGGTTCCTAGTCACTGGTCATTAAGATTATTTGAATTTAATAACAATTAATCTTTAAAATAGATATTGACCTCCACGCTAAGCTTTTTTATGTACTGTGGGGCTTTGTTTGATTCCCCTGTAAGGGAAGCATGAGGTAATTGGGCACAATACGAGAAGTTGTTGAACAAGTTCAGTCACTGTAAGAACAAATAGATGAAAAACTGAACAACCTTCAGCAAACAGCGCACAACATTTTGATGAATAAATATACACATGCAGTAAAAGTATTAATCTATTCCCAAGCATTTCAATTATTCATTTGGATACTCATACAGTTATATATTTCAAAAATGATTTCCCCATATATTAAAAAAATAAAAGTTTTACCGTTCTCTTTCATAAAAACACTGCCTGGCCAAAACATTTCGTGCACTCTAATATGTTGTTGAACCACCTTTAACTACAAAGCACAATCACCATGGCATTTTCATCCAGAGTTGGGTTAATTTTTCACCGATAGCTTGAATCACTGACGGGAAAATTTAAGTTTTCCTGACATCAAAGTTCACCAAACATCCCAAGGACTTCCAATAGGGTTAAGGTCAGGACTGTGGTGCCAGTTTAGGTGTGAAAAGTTCCTCATGCTCCCTGAACCACTCTTTCATTATTTGAAGCCCAAGTTTAGATTCATGCCAACAGGAAAGAAAAAGTCCATTGAAGTGATAACCTGGTCATTCAGTACATTCAGCTGATTTCATTTTATTATACTGTTACTGATCCTCGACCTCACCAACTGAAGCAACAGTGCCATGGAGATTTCACACTGTAATCATGGTTAAAGACGGCCCAACAAAATATTGGAGCCCAGGACCTTTTTGAGTTCACTCAAATTATATCCACATATAGACTATAAATAATAGAGTGGATTCTAGGATTATCCTCATTTTATGGATTTTTGAACTGGCTCGCCCTGTCTTGTAGGGAGTGCTAAAAAAAATTCAGCCACAGATGTTAAGTTAGGGGTTGCACTTTTGTGTTTGGTTATGTGGATTGTTTTAGTGCACAATTTTATTTAATTGTAAATTAAATAAAAAAAACACCAAACATACAGTTGTCATCTTTCCTTTGGTGGAATTTTTTTCTGAGATGAAATCTTGCAGCTGAGGAGCCCTTTCTGTGTCGAATTTGCATGTTCACCGTCTGTGGGTTTCCTCCCACAGTCCAAGACACGCAAATTAGGTCGACTGGCTATTGCACATAGTGAATGTGAGTTTGAATGGATTTTTGTGTCTGTGTTAGATTTACATTTACATTTACATTTATGGCATTTGGCAGATGCCCTTATCCAGAGTGACTTACATAAGTGCTTTAAAGTCTTTCTCAGTGAATACATTCTGATACTGATTTACAAGGACCCAGGATAAGTATAACAACAGTCAATTCTCAGTGGGTAGTTTTTACGCACGCATATATATGCACGTGTGTGTATGCAGTGTATATTCTATATATTTAGCATATTTGCAATATATGTTAAAATGCCCTACATTCAATTTAAATTACAGAAACCAGCTACAGTTCTCCTGGAAATGTTGATTGTCACACTTGATTTTTTTTTATTTGCATGTAAATCACAGCAGCCTTCATTATAATTTTTGTCAGTTCTGTTTGAAAATCTAAAGTGTTTTGTGTACTAACTTGCTAATATACAAATTACAAAATAAAAAATATGGTGCCCAAAACTTTTGCTCATTTCTGTGTGTGTGTGTGTGTGTGTGTATATATATATATATATTGTATGTGGGAAA
>JAQMYF010000006.1:15130532-15145372 GCA_030014195.1 Neosilurus mollespiculum
TCCCGACAAGCCTGTTTCGTGGTTGCCCACTCATCAGGGGATTTATTCAGAGCATTCTTTTACTGCAGGATATATACACAGTCATTAGCGTGTGAATGGTGTGCTTTAATTTATTCAGTGCGAATCATCAGCACTGTTCTACAGAAAATCGACTCAAGATCGTATATATATATATATATATATATATATATATATATATATATATACACACATATATATATACACACATATATATATACACACACACATTGTCAAAGTGTTCTCAAACCAGAAACAGTGGTTCAACAGTGAGGTGCGCATCCTGCTTAGAGCACGGGATGATGCCTTCAAGTCAGGAGGCCAGAAAGCTTATGAAGAGGCATGCCGAGCCCTGGAAAGAGGCGTCAAAAAAGCCAAGGGCAAATATAAACAACTCATTGAGGAGCACTTTGACGATAACAACACCAGCAATATGTGGAAGGGGATTAAGACACTCACTGGCTACAAGGACACGCACAAATCAGCTGACTCCTCAGACAGCACCCTACTGGACACCCTCAACCAGTTCTTTGCTAGCTTCGACCAACACAACAGAGAGGCACGCACCTGCCCTGCTCTTACAAGCAGGGCGAAGACCCCATTCAGCAGCACCAGATCAGAGCCACCCTCCGCAGAGTCAACTCAAGGAAAACTACTGGTCCAGATGGCGTAACAGGAAGGGTACTTAAAATGTGCAGATCAACTAGCAGGGGTTTTTACCCCCATCTTTAACCTCTCACTACTGCAAAGTATGGTCCCCACCTGCCTCAAGACAGCCACCATCATTCCTGTGCCGAAGAAGAGCACAGTGAGCTACCTGAATGAGTTTCGCCCAGTTGCCCAAATCCCCACTGTCACCAAATGTTTCGAGAGACTTGTCTTGTTTCACATTAAGGCTGCCATCCCTGCTGATCTTGATCCACTTCAGTTTGCATACAGAGCAAACTGGTCAACAGAGGATGCCATCAATACAGCCCTCCACACAGCCCTCACACACTTGCACAGCAGTAACTCCTATGTGAGGATGCTGATTGTAGACTTCAGCTCCACTTTCAATACAGTTCTACCACATAAACTGGTTCAGAACTTGGGCAACCTGTGCCTAGGGAGCTCACTGTGCACCTGGATACAGGTCTTTCTTAGCAACTGACCTCAGAACATCAGGATAGGCGACCACATCTCCTCCACTCTCATCCTGAACAACAGAACACCACAGGGGTGTGTCCTCAGCCCCCTCCTCTTCTCCCTCTTCACACCCCATTTACATCAGCAACACCATCGTCAAATTTGATGAGACCACCATCATAGGTCTGATAACAGATAACGACGAGACAGCCTACAGGAAGGCATCTGCGGCAATGGTGCGACAACAATAACCTGGACCTTAACACATCCAAGACAAAGGAGATGATAATGGACTTCAGGAGATCTAAACAAACTGAGCACTCTGCCCTCTATATTTATGGAGAGGAGGTAGAGAGGGTGGAGTGCTTCAAGTTTCTTGGAGTCCACATCTCCGCTGACTTCACCTGGACTCTCACCAGGTGGGGAAGGCACAACAAAGGATGTACTTCCTCAGAAAGCACGGACAAGCCCACCTACCCTGACCCCTACTGACCAACCTTTACCACTCCGCCAATGAGAGCCTCCTGACCTACTGCTGTACAGTGTGGTTCAACAGCTGTACCGCAGAGGACTGGAAGTCCATGCAGCGAGTGGTAAGGACGTCAGAGCGGGTAATTGTAACTACACTACCCCCCCTCAGTGACATTTACTCTGGCAGAATTCAGAGCCAGTGGAATTATCAGGGACCCTACACACCCTGGACACCCCCTTTTCTCTCCTCTTCCCTCTGGTAAAAGGTACAGGACACTAAAAACAAAAGCTAACAGACTCAAGAACAGCTTTTACCCACAAGCTGTTAAACGTGCAACCCCACCACCACCACCGTCATACACACTGACTAAATAACCATCATTCACACCATCTTCCTGGTCAGTGCAATATTACTCTTTAAGTGCAGGTTTCATAAAAGAATCTTCACAGATTATAGCATATGATTGTGGTCCTGTACAGGGAATTATGCTATTATGCATACCAGTCTTTGTTTGGGCTACCTTACAAGCTTTACTCCACTGTTCCATTGTCAATTCCTCCTCTATATCATTACTCCATGCATTAAGCTTAGCAGCAGAGAAGTCTGGAGAAGATGCCACCAGCAAGCCATACAGTTCAGATATCATACCTTTACCAAAGGGATTTTTAGTTAGTATTTTCTCTAGTGTGGACATCGGAGGGATTTGTGTAAAATCGTTTTGGTAAGACCTGATAAAACTCCTGAGTTGCAAGTACTTGAAAAAATGTTTTCGGGGGATATTAAATTTAGAGACTAACTGTTCAAAGGTTAAAAGCCTTCCACTTTCCCCAAAGGCATCTTTCACTAGTCCCAACCCCAAGTCTGCCCATATTTTAAAACCACTGTCAGCTCTACCTGGAGCAAAATAGTTGTTGCCCCAAACTGGGTGAAAAATGGAGAAGGGAGACCTTTCTTTCAAATATCTCTGAGTGGCATGGAAAATACCAATCATATTTTTTTACTATAGGATTCAACGTAATCTTTTTGAGTTTATTATATTTATCAGAGTATATATAAGTGGGCAACGGAAGCCTGAGGGAAAGTAACTCAATATAACTCCATGCGGGGGGCTTTTCTGCAGTATAAAAAACCATTACAGTTCTTAATTGGGCTGCCCAATAATACCAGAGCATATTAGGGCATTGTAGCCCTTCTCTATCAAAGGGCAAGTATAAGAGGGACAAACGCAGCCTAGGATGCCTATTATTCCACAGGAATTGGTTAAACAGTTTTTTAAGTTTAAAGAAAAAGTCTGGAGGGGGCGGCAAGGGAATATTTTGAAACAGATACAGAACCTTAGGAAGAGCATTCATCTTTAGCACATCTCTTTTATATTTATAAATATAGTAGCATGTACAATAGGTTGTTTTGTTGTTTCATTTCATGGTGCTGGGCCAACCTGCAAGAATGCTAGATCTGCGGTGGCTTCAAATTTGAGAGGGTTTGGTGTAAATATCTCTATAGTCATTAGTATTGATGTAAATAAATGTTTTCCTTATTACGCCTTTGTTTATGAAACTGCTTTAGATAGAGCTATTAGCAAATTTACAGAGACTTTTTTTTTTCATCACCGTTTGTTCATGTCTGCTTTAAAGGATTTGTATCGGATTTATTTGATTGTGTGTGAAGTTGGGTTTATTTAATTATCAGGTTGCTGGTGCAATCAAATTATACCTTCCGATGAGTTTGCATTGTGGTTATCACTAAATACATGGGATGCATGTTTGTGTAATAAGCAGGAGGCAATTGACTTAAAGTACTGCGCTTGTTGTGTAGGGGCTAGGCTCTAAACCTCTCCTTGTGCCACTAATTGCACACATTGCGCAATCTCACGCACAGACTAAGCACACATGCAATCTCCACATGCAGTGGCAACATTCAGTAGTCCAAGCAGATCAGCGTGCCAGTAATATTCCTTGGGTGTGTTTTAAGCTCAGGTTGGGTAGTGCTTTTATTCTTTTTTATCATTTAAAAGCATGCATTTCCTTACATTGTGCCCAAACACATTTGTTCCCTTTTTATAATCAATACAGCATTTGAATTTTCAGGAAATATATTTCTGCATTTAACAGTCACTTCCCCAAACAGCAAATATAATTCCCTCATGAGTCAATGAAACTCATTTTCCTTCTTAACTGTTTTTGCTAGTTCCCTGCTGGTCTATTTACCCTGACATTAGAAACATTTTTATCATAGGAACGTCCCTAAGCAGATTTGGCAGCCCATAACAGTGTAGTAAGGTACAAAAGTAGACCATGAGCTGACATATGTCCACCAAATCCAACGACCCCCGATTTGGTATCATATTTATTCAGCCGGTGTTACTTACACAGTCAACTTGCAAAAAGGATGAAAAATGGATGTGTCCCCAGGGACAATTTTTTGCACAATTTTGGGCTTGGCAAGGTTTTTATTTGGATTAAAAAACTTGCATTGCAAGATGACAAACTTACAACACATGAAGACAAATACACGGCTTAACTTACAATGATTACGATGCGTTGTTGCATGGAAAATCGCAAATCGCAAGTTGCAAGTTGTCGTGTAAAAATTAACTGATTAACTTAATAATTAACTGAAATGTAAAGTCCAAGAAACATTTGTTTTAAGTGTGATTTTATTTTCTCAAATTCTGAAGAATTACAGTCAAAAGTATGTCTGACAGCCACACCCATATGAGGTTCATTTTCAAACTGCTGGTATAGAGTTGGAAGCATGCAGTTGTATAGGATATGGTTGTAAGCATTAGGATTTGCTTTTGCTGGAACTATGAGGTTCAAACCTGTTCCAGAATGGAAATGCCCCTGTGCACAATTTGAAAAGGGAGAAGGAGAGGACAAACTTGAGTGGCCTGTACAGAGCCCTGACTGCAACCTCACTGAACACCTTTGGGATGAACTTGAATGCCGGCTGTGCCTCTGCCTCCTCAACCAACATTAGTGCCTGACCTCACTAATACTCATGTGGCTGAATGGGAAAACAGCTATGTTCTAATATCTAAAGGAAAGCTGTTCCTGAAGAGGGGAGGATATTATAATTATTACTACAACAAAGGAATGACAGAATCTGTAACGGGATGTTCATTACAGATGAGAGGAAGTACATGAGTGTGATGGACAGTTGTCCACCTTGGCCTACTTTTGCCAGCATAGTTTAATCAAACCTTTTAAATGAAATATCTCATTACAAATTATTTATTAAAATATTTTATGTGTTATATAACATTATAAATGATGTTTTATATTATTAATAAAAAAATAGAAAAAACTTATATCTAGGGCTACTTTGCTTTCTTTGTCATGTAATATTAAGTGTGTCAGTATCTCAGGACCAATTGCCCTTCAAAAAAAAAAAGACATGTAAATGTTAGTAAATGGAAATAAATGAAAATAATGGGGGGGAGGGGGGCAGTGCAGAGATCAGGTATTTTCCCACTTCATTACTGACTACATTGAATCAGTGAGATTTGAGATTTCCTAGTGCTTTACACCTTTTATTACAAAACCAAACAAACCAACATGTCTGTGTCACTGATGTATTTGTAATTCTGCATCTTTCCTTTTTACCTGCACCTACAGCTGATAAAGATGGTCTACCAGTTTGACAAGCTCAGTCCGCAGATGGGTGTTGGTTTAGGCCATGTTGAGTTTTTCAGGGGGAGGATGAAGGGAGTGGAGAAGGAGGAGGAGGAGGAGACGACATTGCTGTTCACTTCCTCCTTATAAACGGTGTTCATGAGGTGCGGCTTTTACACCTCTCCAGGTTCTCCAACCACATCCAGCAGTCATTCAGTTCATCAGTAGTACAGGTAAGTTATATTAAATCCCCATTACTCCCACATTGCTGCACAGAATCACAGCACAGCTCAGGGAGATTTCATATCTTACATTAGCAGCAAACACTAGAGAAATTTATAAACCCACTTTGGTAGGTTTTGCATAAAGGAAATCCTGTGAAGGTGTATTAAGTAATAATTAATTGAAGTAATTGCGTCCTGCCTTTTTTTCTGTTCAGGAATGTAAATAATGTGAGTGTTGCTGGCTCATTCTGGGATAAACAGCGACATTTCCATGACATGGAATCTCAATTTACCTGCCTAGATGGACATAAACAAGCTTTAAAATGTATGAAATTATGTCAAATGTTTACTTAATTCCAATTTCTAGTATATTAGCCATTATAAAATCCACTGTGTCATGTAAAGAAAAAATTAATTCAGGGAACAGACTGGGTAACACCCATCACTCTTAACAATGCAATTAATTAATGCAATTAATTTATCTAATGATATCTGCAGCATGAAATGTTTTTGTAGACAATCAGCATAACTGTATCAAAAATTTTATGTGAAGAAATACTTTGGAGTTGCCTCTGTTCTTTTGAAACCTGTAGGTCAAGTATTGACCCAATAACATCCAGAAGATTTTGACAACCCTAAATTTTGAAAATCTTCTTATAAGAGCTTGTGCAGCTATATGTTCTTATCATTTATGAAAGGAAAGACTGTCAAAAAATGTATTAGTAACAAAAACTAACCAAAAAGACCACTTTTACTTTGAGATTCTGTCCCGGAAATGTTGCTGTTTACCCCAGAATGAGCCTGCTTGAATTAACAGTACAGATTTCCTTTTATAACTTCATGTAAATATTGAACTGCTTCCGAAATGAATTGAAGATTTATTTATATTAAAATTGACTCTCGTTCCTTCCTGCACTGTGTGTAAGGGCAGTGCCCAGGTCATCCGTGCAGCTTCTTCTTATGAGTCCTTTAGGAACTGATTCATGATTCGAATCTTTCGAGCAAAAGTATACCGAATCTGTGGAGTTGAATCACTTGATTCATCAGAGATTAAAATCAGTGTAAAAGCATACAGTGGCTCTCTGTCTTTTAGTGATGATATCCGATCATGTCACTCAGATCCATATGCAAAGGTCTTAATGTTTCTGTACCGCTTTCCTGAAGGAAGAGGTACAACCACTCCATTTCCCGGGTGGGTGGGATCCGCCACAATGCGGCTGGCCTTCTTCTGGACCTGGACAGCATATATTGTGTCCAGATCTGGTGGACGGCAGCCCACAATCCCCTGAGCAGTTCTCACCACCTGGGCCAAGTTCTTTCTGACCTTTGCAGTGCAGCTGCCGTACCACACCATTACACTGAGACAGAGTCTGCTTTCTATTGTTGCGCTGTAGAAGTTCTTGAACAGCTGAGAGGAGAGTCCAGTACGTTTTAACTTCCTGAGGGAAAAAAAGTCGTTGTTGGGCCTTCTTCACCAGGTGTGAGGTGTTGACAGGCCAGGACAGGTCAGATGAAATGTGGACGCCCTAGAACTTAATACACTCCACACGCTCCACTGCCTCCTCCTGTATGCAAAGAGGAGCATGCTCTGTCCTCCTTGGTGCTCCTGTAGTCCATTATGACCTCCTTGGTTTTGCTGGTGTTTGGAATAAGTTTGTTAGTTGAACACCAGTTTATCAGGTGCTGGATCTCCTCTCTGTAGTGGGTCTCATCTTTATTCTATACAAGACCCACAAGACCCACGGTGGTGTCGTCCGCAAACTTCACGAGCGTGTTTGTGGAGTGGATAGCAGAACAGTCGTGAGTGAAAAGGCTGAAGAGGGCCGGGCTGAGCACACAGCCCTGCGGTGTTCTCGTGCTCAGGATCAGGGTGGAAGAGTTACCTATCCTCACCACCTGGGGTCGGTTGGTGAGATTATTCTACAATTTCCTTAAAAAAAAAAAACAACAACAAAAAACCGCATATATATATTTATATGAATTTCAAACATTAGTTTTCCAGCACAAAATGAAATGTTACATAAAAAAAATTTTGTACAGTATGTCAAAAAAGAAAGCAACATATTGCGTATTAGAGACCACTTTTCAGACAAAAATATAATGAAGGCTGTTGGGATTTACATGTAAATATTCAAGTGTGACAGTCAACATTTCCAGGAGAACTGTGGCTGGTTCTGTAAGACACCTGGTATATACTGTACACAAGAAATGGTGTGGAACAAAGATGCCTTCCAGACTTTCCTTATTCCAGATCATTTTGTTTTTTAAAGGGCTTTATTGGTGTTTTATCTAATGTCATTACTATTGTGATTATCAGCATTTGTCTGTCTGTCTGTCTGTTTGTTTGTGAACAGTTTTATGACTAAACTACTGCACAGATTTCAGCTAGATATGGTCAATATTTTACTCCACCCAGGTCCTGAAAATGATTTTGTTTTTAGAAGGTTTTAGAAAGCTCAATGTCACAGCGAGATCATAAAGTTTTCTCTATTCTTTAATATGGGGCAGTTATGTTTGAGATTTGCATTCACATTTAGAGCATTTGGCAGACGCCCTTATACAGGGTGACTTACATTTTATCGCATTTCAGGGCTAAGGGCCTGGCTCCAGGGCCCAACATTGTCAGATTGGTGGTACTGGGGCTTGAACCCTGTCTTTCTGGTCAGTAACCACTGAGCCACTACTGCCCAAACTGCAGTCTTAGCTAGGTTTTCCAGGTTAATTTGCCAGCATTATTCATATATGTGTGGTGAAGGTGCACTATATGACTGCCCCTTTACTTCCTGTTGTTTTGATGCTGAGAAAAAACATTCTCTGCTGCTTCTTTGCACATGTAGTTATATACATTTACCTAAGCAGGTGCACTTCTGTGTTTGTCACAGATAATCACATGCCCCTGTGGATGCAACACTTTGGGATTTACACCATCACACACTTGACTGATTACATCTGAATGATGATGTTTTCTAGGAAGATAGGAGCATTGCATGTGTCTGTAGTCTGTTTTGTGTGAAAGAGTAATATAGATTTATATTTACAGGGATCATGGTCCACAAGGAGTTTCAGACTGCAGGGAAACAGCCAGGACTGCAGATATGGAGGGTGGAAAATATGGATCTGGTGCCCTTACCCAAGCAGCTTTATAGCAACTTCTACACTGGAGATGCCTACCTTCTTCTTTTCACTGCTCCTTCATCCTCTGCCCTCCACATCTGGATTGGTGAAATGCTCTCTCACTGTCTTTATCTGTCTACCCAAAATAATACACCCACCATCTACTTTATTAGGATTAGTGTATAAATGAGCAGGTGTGCAGGTTTTCCTGTTTAAGTGATCAGTAAATGCATATCCATTCATTTATTCATTCACTGCCGGTCAATAGTCATGCATATGCCTGTCAAAAGTTTCCAATTTTTTTATTTTGTTGAAAAATTATTGAAAAAGCTAAATTTCCTTGTGCTGTTGGGTACCTGTAGGCTTCATATTAAATAGGATGAAATGTTTGCATGTTCAGATATGTTCAAATATGGGAAAAAACAACATCCATTTTCATAGGATGTACTTGGCTTTGAGTCCCAGGCGTTTCAGTGTGGCGTTTGTATGTTCTCCCATGCTTCTCTGGGTTTCCTCTGGGTACTCCAGTTTTTTCCCTCCACAGTTCAAAGACATGCACATTAATGCTCGAGCCTCCCTGTGACCCTACAGCTTATAATTCAGTTAGAATGAGTAGGTGTGTCCGGACTTTTGTTTTAACAGCTGTTATAAATGAGTGTTGTACAATCCACTGTACCTATAACTCTAGAAAACCTGTGATGTTATGATGAGAGTGCAAAGGGACGGTCATTCAACTTGGAATTTGGAAAATCAGGAACTTGGGCAAAATACATCTTGTCAAATAACAGTGTTATTTCACTGATTTAAACCCAGTTCATATAAATTAAATACCTGTAAATATACATTATGAGAGTGTCATGTCTGCTGTTTAGGGAGTGAGTGTACCCAGGATGAGAGTGGAGCTGCAGCAATCTTTGCTTCCCAGCTGGATAACCACATGGGTGGACATCCAATTCAGTTCCGTGAGGTCCAGAACCATGAATCCAACACCTTCCTTAGCTACTTCAAGTCCGGCGTTAAGTACAAGGTGGTATATATTTTTTAAAGCATAGAAACTAAAATGTACCAATATCCTCAAACATCATTTGTTCCTTTTGAAATACATATTAGATTAAATATGGGTTTGTTCTTTTGCTCTTTTCATTAAAGTAAAAAGCCTGGAGATATTTTGCTTACATTATTTATTTATATAAGGACAAATTTTTTATTAGTGCTAATGAATAATTTATATTAATTATTACTATTCTTAAAGATGAATAATGTAGGATGTTAAAGGGTCAGTGCACATATTGGTTTGCTGGATGTCAGTAAAATATTAGTCTTTTCTTAAACATTAATACATGTATGCTGAACAAGCCTAAGCTTGCACTA
This sequence comes from Neosilurus mollespiculum, assembly GCA_030014195.1. NCBI lineage: Eukaryota > Metazoa > Chordata > Actinopteri > Siluriformes > Plotosidae > Neosilurus > Neosilurus mollespiculum. Next base: position 15,140,471 of record JAQMYF010000006.1, read on the forward strand.
ACATCTTTATTCCAGGAGTCTTTATCAGACCAGATTGATGCTCCTCCTCTATTCCTTTGTTTCTGACAATAAAGTTTAAATAAATATCGTCCTTCCACTCTTCCAACAAATCATAAGCTTTTTTTCAGTTTCCATGGTGATGACTAGATTAGATAGCACATCCGCATTTGATTTGGGGGCATCGTGACAAAATGAATCCATTGTAAAAGTTCTCTGTGAGATATAGTGATTTAAATTAATTACACCTCACACCAAGATGTCCTGTGTTTGAGTCCCAGGCTCGGCAGTGCATTTTTGTGTTGAGCTTGCATGTTCCTACTGTACTTGCGTTCCTCTCAGGTGCTCGAAAGGCATGCACATTAGGCTATTCGATATTATCTTGATTGCCTCCAGGTGTGAATGTTGGTGTGTCTGTGCTGGCCCTGGGATGCTCTGGTGAGCTGTTCAGGGTGTAGTCATCCTGGGTCAGATGGGATGGGCTCCAGCATTTCCACATCACAAAGTTTACAGCTGATTTTCTCCATACTTTTAAAAGTATAATGAGAATGGAAAGAAAAACAAATTAATGGAATAACAAACAGCAAATTCCACAGTTAATTCACACCTTTAGTAATAAATCAACATTTACAGTACTAAACGTCTGTAGTGATGCACCTACACACCTAATCATAAAACACAGAAAGTGCTGAATTTAAAGGGACAGTGTGTAACAGTTTGGAGGATGTATTCGCAGAAATTAAGTACATCATTAATAACTAATTGAGTTTTTGGAACCTTAGAAGTAGTGGTTTATATCTCATGGAGTCCTCTATCTTGTGCCACTGTAATTTTACAATAGCTCAGAACCATAAAGGCTTCAAAGGAGAATGAATTTGCAGTTGGCTGCAATCTGGAACCTTACCACCAGATGGTGCTAGATATCATTAAATCTTACACACTGTACCTTTAAAGTTAAAGACTTCACCGGAGACTCCAAAACCACACCCTTAAACACATCTAGGCTCCATTCTCTCTAAATGCTAATGAAGGTGGGGGGACTTTGTAAATTAATCTGTGGCATGATTGACTGATCAGACAAGTAAAGACTTTTTTTCTCTAAACACATTCAGTGTCACTCCCTTGTTGAATTAACATTTACATGTTGTGTAACCTGTTAAGTGTTTAATATGCTGACTGGCAGACACAGTGTGTAGAAAAGTTGTGTGGAAGAGGATATATGCAGAGTACAAAGAAAGTTTAGGTGATTAGGAATTATAAAAAGCTCTCTTAGCTTCTCCTCCCTTATGCACACAGAGCGGTGGTGTGGCCTCTGGCTTTAAACACGTGGTGACCAATGAGTTGGACAAGAAGCGGTTACTCCACGTTAAAGGGCGGAGGGTGATCCGTGCTACTGAGGTTCCACTGTCATGGTCCAGCTTCAATAACGGAGACTGTTTTATCATCGACCTGGGCAAGGTGTTACAAAGCAGCATACAGGAGCCTGTTATGTTTTTCCACACATTATCATGCTAGATAATATAATTAGCACCAAACAGAATCTAACAATTAATAAAAAAAAAAAAGCCCTAATAAAAATGCAGGATTAAATTAATTGTTTTGTGTCGTCTAGTCCCTTCTAAGAATGTAAAGAGTAAAAGGTTACAGTGCTACAGTTCATAGTATTATGTATTGGTTATCAAGAAAACCTAAATAAAACTGTGATTAGTGTTCACTGTTCTGATGCAGAGAACAGATTCAACAAAACAGAATTATGACACTGTTCCATAATAGCCTATTCATTTGCTAGCAACTCTAGCAAGTGGCAGTTAAATAGGCTGTAGATGACTACAGCTGGTTTTACACTGGCTTTCAAAACTAGCAGCCAGAAAAAACTGTCCCAGTGCAACTTCCTGTGTAAAACCGATTGGCTCCAGAATAACTTAACATTGGTAGATACAATTCGCACCATGTTTTGAGGTGGTGCAAACTGTTTCAAACTGTTACAGCCCAATCTTGTCTGATCTCACTGGTTATTTGACACTTTTTTTTTAGAAGCTGCGAGTGTATTCACACTTAATTCATTAGAGAATATTTGTGTTAATAACAGGTTGGGTTCTCACCTTAATGATGACTGCAAACTATAATCAGTGAGTAAAGCTGCAAACTCCTCCCTCAATATCAGTTGCGACTACATAAAAATCTTATGTATGTATCAACACAGACTGAAAATCGCTGTGAAAATAACTGATAAATCTGTTCATCATGTGCGAGGACCATGTGTCACCTAAAACAAGAAACAGTAACATTTTGATATTATTGTGCTATGCTAGAGCACTTTACTCCAACACAAAAAGTTGCACTGTGATGAAGTAATCCCAGAATGTTAAGTAAAACATGAGCGCAGGTCATGAGGAATAGGGATCTTTGTTTGTGGTATGAGTACCACCTAAGGTATGGCTAATAGACACCAAGACTAACACTCTCAAATGTTCTTGTGCTTTCATTTCAGGACATCTATCAGTGGTGTGGCAATCAATGTAACCGATTTGAACGCCTGAAAGCAAGTCAACTGGCCAAGGACATCCGCGATAATGAGCGTAATGGTCGTGCCAAGTTACATTTGGTTGACGAGGATTCGGAGGTAGAAGCCATTATAAAAGTAAGTCACTGAGCAGAATATATATATATGAATATATATAAAATTCAACCTGTCGGTGGTATTACTGTAGTGTTTTGACCAGAGGAGAAGCTTAAATTGTTTTGTTTGGTGGTAGTTTTATTTATACTCTATAATTACCATGTAGTAGCATCTAAAATGCTATATAACAACAAGTAACACAAGACCTGTTCATAATCACAAAAACGTTTCTGAAATTCAGATTCTGAGCTTCAATATAAAACTTTAAAGACTTACTACTCATACAAGCTGTTGAATATGGGTGCAGGAAACACTGAACAGCCTGAAATTGTTTGTTTCATGTGTATATTTTAAGGTTCTTGGACCCAAACCCGACATTCCAGCAGGAGATGCTTCTAACGATGAGGCTGTTGACAGTGGCAACAAGAAGGGAACTCTTTATGTGGTAAACATAGTGTGTGTGTGTGTGTGTGTGTGTGTGTGTGTGTGTGTTGTGTATAAACAATACAAATATGAAATAAATATAATTTAAAAATTAGATTTATAATTAATAAATGCACATTGAAAGTGAAAAATGAAACATTGAAGATAAAATGTTAATAGTCTTTGTGTTTGTGTGTGCAAGATTTCTGATAATACAGGCTCCATGAAGTCCTCTGTGGTGGCAGAGAGCGGCCCCTTCAAACAGGGCATGCTTTTGCCTGACGAATGCTACATCCTTGACAATGGATCTGATGGCAAAATTTTCTTGTGGAAAGGTGAGCCTTGTAATCTATTGCCTTTATCAGGTACATACTCTAGAAATTTGTTAGCCATATAAATATAAGAAATGCTCCCCTACAGCCTTGATGTCAAGTTCCAGCTTCAGTTGTGAGACCTCTTGGAAGATCAAGCACTACAGGGTTGATTCTTCTCTTGATTTAACAGATTTTACAAGACTTTACTAGTAAAATGTTGAATGAAAAGAAATATAAATACATAACAAATACATACATGTCTACTGTTCTTCACAGCCTGGAAAATTAGATGTGTTTGCACTTTTAGCATTAGCATTCAGCCCAGTTCACTTGAATTGGGTTCACATCTTGTTTAGGTGAGATAAGTGGAAATTTATCAAAGTATGCATGAGAACTGAACTGAAGTTAAACTAAACTTACTTAACTTTAAGGCTAAACTGAAACATTCATTTCTAGCCCATTGATCGACTTTTGCGTTTAAGGTCCAAACGCCAATGAAGCGGAACGTAAGGCGGCCATGAGTGCTGCAGAGCAGTTTATCAAAGACAAAGGATATGCTAGTTACACCCAGGTAAAAATTGTACAGAGCTCTTCACAACATAAACCTGTCAACATCCAGCTAAAGCCTAGTTGTCAACATCTGTTGATCATTTGTGATTAGATCCAGGTGTTCCCAGCTGGTGGGGAGCCCACCCTGTTTAAACAGTTCTTCAGTGACTGGAAGGATAAAGATGGGAGCACAGGCTTTGGGAAGACCTTCACTAGTGGGAAAATTGCCAAAGTGGCACAGATCCCCTTTGATGCATCCAGCTTACATTCCAACGCTGCAATGGCCGCTCAACATGCTATGGTGGACGATGGCTCGGGTAAGGTGCAGGTATGTCAGAACACAAACCTAGTATGTACAGATGTATTTGCACATTGTTTGCAGATCTCATATTAAAGTGGAAGTTTGAAAATGAGATGCTAATGAGTTCAGCTATCCTGCCTCTACACGTATAAAGAACATTACATGATTCATATTAGCTGTCCAATAGCCAGGTATATAGCTAATCCTAACCATAGGTTATGGGGACAAAATCTAAAACTTGATTTGTACAGCACTTCTTCCACTGTCAGAACAATATTTATACTAACCGGTGGTGCATGTGATTATTTTGATCAAAGGGACATTTATTAACAATCTCTCTCCTGGAACCATGTAATCTCTGTATATTCATTTATTCATTCATTTTCAGTTATCACTGGTCATAATGTCACAATATATTCAGGAACATTGGCTGTGAGGTAGGAATACACCCTGGATGTGATACAGGGCACTATGCACACACTAGTCAGCCTCCTGATGAAACCTGCTGTCTGTTTTTGGTCAAAATGAGATTATGCATTAATATAAATTAAGATAACCCTCTGCATCTACTGGAAAAAGCTGGTGGCTCCATCTAGCTGTTTTAGGGTATATTCACAAACACACACACGCACACACACACACACACACACACGTGTATGTATGTGTGTGTGTATGTATGTGCACATACTGTGTATATA
>JAQMYF010000006.1:15159234-15191729 GCA_030014195.1 Neosilurus mollespiculum
TGAAGTATACTCGGTTTATACTGAATAGTATAAAGAAAAGTCTAAGTACATCAATACTAATAGAATAAAATATTTTTTAAGTATACCTAATAAAATAAACTTCACGTATACTACTTTTTGCTAAGGGAACACAGCCTTCTGGGTTTGGATATGTACAATGCGAATGTTTTTCTCTGTCTTCAGATCTTTATCTGGATTGGTAATGATGCAACAGAAGTGGAGAAAACCGGAGCAGGAAAAATAGGTACGGTTGGTGTTATACAGAGTTGTCATATCCTGTCAGATACCATCTCAAAAATTATAAGGGTGTGAGACTTGAAGATATTTTGGGAGAAATGTGCACAGATGTGTATCTGTTGTAAAGAAACAGATTCTGAGTTTTTGGGATCAACAAGGAAATGTATTTTTTCTCCAGTATTGCCTTGTTGCCTTGCAGCGAGTTCCTGAGATGCTGAAGGCTAATGCATGTTTTCTTGGAGGCACATGAAGCCTGATCTATTTGAACTGCAGCCCAATTAGTACACTTTTAGAAACCAATTAAGCAAGTTAGTTTGAGATTACTGAAGAACTTGGTCCCATTTGATATAAGTGTGTGAGAATTTAGTCTTGCAGTCTGCACATTGCTAACCTGTTAGCTCTAAGCATCTCTTAAGTAATAGCAACATTAACCTAACTATCATTATAACATGGGATTAATCAAAGTATGACATTTAAATGCAACCAACTGTGTCAGATAAACAACACACATTTTTGTACTTATTTCTTCAGCTGAGGACTATCTTCACTCAGATGCTACTGACCGTCGTTCCACTCCTATTACCACCGTAAAGCAAGGTTGTGAGCCCCTTTCTTTCATTGGCTGGTTCCAGGGCTGGAAAGATAACCTGTGGAACAGAGCGCTTGAGGGTTCTCTTCGCACCAGTTTCTGAACACAATTATACACACTCAGTTTTTATGGCTCTATAAATGCTAATTTGTTAGTGGTTAAAGTACCTCAACTGTCTTAATAATGCATTGACTAAGCTGAATATTCATGGTATATGTGTACTGCTCTAAGGAAATCCTTTTCCATTTCTGGAAAAACTAATAAGAAACTACCCAGTGTGCCTCTAGCAAGAAGTAAGACAATTACACCTCACCATCATGTCCATATGTAGTTCTTGCCCAAAATATTGCCACAAACATAAAAGGACACAATTGTACTGGATGTTTTTATATTCTTAGCATTAAGATTTCACCTCCCTGGAATGAAGGGGCCTGAACCTGACAGTGTGACAGTGCTACTGTGCACAGTGTAAGGTACATGAAGATATATAAGGTACATGGAGACAGGTGAAGGTTGGAATGGAAGAACTCGAGCGCCCTGCACCGAGCCCTGACTTCAACCCCACTGAACACCTTTAGGCTGCTCTGGAATGCCACCTGCACACCTGCACCTGCAGCCCTCCTCACCCAATATTAGTGCTTAACTACAATCACTACTACTACTCAACACTATGCTATCTAATGTAGCATAGTGTCTATTATCAGTGTGCTTCAGTGCTTCTATGAACACAATCAATAATAAAAATACAGTCAATATGGTATTCTAATTAAATCCACAGTGAGAATAAATAGCCTGCTAAAATACATAACTTCATTGAACAAAATACCAAAAAAAAAAAAAAAAAAAAAAAAAAAAATGGAATGTGTGCAACTTGGCTTAAGTGAGTAATAAAGTTTTGAGGTTTAGGACATGCTTTCATGTTAAATCATAAATGGTCAGGATGATGAACATTACTATGATAATAAACAGTGCCACCTACAAATGTATTCATTTCCCAGCATTATTCATTCATTCATTCATTCATTTTCTGAACCGCTTAATCCTAATTAGGGTTGCGGGGATGCTGGCGCCCATCTCAGCCGACTCTAGGGGGGGTCAGATCAGTAAGCCAACACCTTATCCACCAAGCCACCACTGCCCCCCCCCCCACTTAAAATTAAAAAAAGAAGAAGAAAAACATACCACATGCACATTTAGCAAGCTAAACATGTTTAAAATTATTGTATTAACCTTCAGTAAAGAAACAACCAAAATATAACTTATTCTCTTTTCAATGGTATTCAAAAATATATTTCTCCTCAAGAAGAAAAAACACTGATTAAACAGGAAAGATTTCTGAGAAGTGCAAGTGCAGAGAGTGCCGACGATAAGCACGTTGGGCTGACTGTGTGGGTATGTGAGCATAAACGTGACAGCAAAATCAAACTCATGGTTTTACGAGAGACTTTACTAAGATTTGAGTTTATAATCAAACCCACAAGTGCTGATTCTCCTGATATTCAACTAGCCTAAAGAAGAGCAATTTTACTGCTTCTTTAATCAGTACAACAGTTTTGTAATGATTAATAAGGTTTTAAACATGACAAACTTGGATTAGCTAACACAATGTGCCACTCGAACACAAGTATGATAATTCTGAAAATGGGACTTTGTATTCACACCTAGATATTATGCAGATATTGCTTAAAAAAATCTTGCCACTTCCACATATAATAGTCATGTACAACATAAACAGTGTCTAGACTGTCTTTTTGAACAATTATTTGCAAGACATCGTGACAGACAGAGAGACAGAAGGGCACGGAGATCGGCCTCTGAGTTTATACAACTATGGGACATCCTACAGTTACTGTAGATATGAGTGTGGTTTGATCATTGTTAAGGCCAGTTGTTTGGCCATTACTATGTTGCCCATGTCAAAGAACTTAGGTCCATACACTTGCTCATTAATCCTGCCTCCACCACATCTTTGAAAACTGATTGTACTTATTGGCAGGTAGCACTGTAATGAGATAATCCATTTTATTCAGCGGTCACAATGTTTTTAAAGTTATGGCTGATTGCTGTATAAATGTTACAGTAAGACTGTGTGTAATTTTGCAAAATCCCTGATTGTGAAATAACTTGAGCCATACTTTAGGGATTTCATTAAATTTGTACGTGAAACAGTGATTTCCCCAAGTTTCAAGGATTTTACGAAGTCCCAGTTACACAGTCTTACTGTATCATATACAGCAATGCTGTGGCAGTGTATTTGCTCCTTTCTTATTTGCTCCATATTTGTTTATTTATAACATTGAATTGTTTCTGGTTGATATAAAAGACAACCGGAATATACAAAATAACAGTGGGAAAAAAAGCTTTCAAATGATTTGGGGATTTTTTTGAAGGACCAAATATTATTTGGTCAGTAAAAATACTGAAAATCTTTATTTATGAAAATATGATGATGTGAAATAGTCCTTTTGAAAATAGTTTAATACAATTCAATTCAGTTTTTTTTTCAGTTTTTTTTTTTACAATTGACACACAAAGTAGCTTTATATAGTTAAACAAATTTAGAAAAGAATTTAAACATTTCTTCTACAAACCCTACATAATGAGCAAGCCCATGGCAACAGTGGCAAGTAAAACTCCCTTAGTTTACACGAGGAAGAAACCTTGAGAGGAACCAGGCTCAAAAGGGAAACCCAACCTCATTTGGGTGAAACCAGATAAACTACAAACCATCTAGCAGAAACTTGTTATACCACATCTGTAGTCCTAAATCATTTTAGCAAAATAGTTTATATCATCAGCAGTGAAAAGTCTTGTTTACAGTCTCCGAGTGCACATCTAGATCCATATGGATCATCATCAGGAGCAAGATGAGAACTCCATCCAGCAGCAGCACACCAGAACAGACCATAGGACACAGAACGCAGAAGGATCGGGAGGATCAGGATCACCGGCATCCCAGAAGAAGCATGTGTATCTCAGCAAACACATACCCAGAAGGAAGACAGACATGAGGGCACCCTGTGACATCAGGCAATCAGCCACTCCACTGTCAGTGGACCTTGGTGAGGATGTGAGAATGAGGGAGTGACAGCATCCCAACATTACAGTTGACCAGAACTCTCTATGCCTGAAAACCCCCAGATCTGCTCCTTTACCTAATAAAAGGCTATTTACAAAATGCTTAGATAAACAAGTACGTTTTAGCCTAGTCTTAAAAACAGAGATTGTGTCTGAGTTCCGAACAATCACCGGAAAAAAACAATAGTCACAATGCTCGATAGAATTAATACAACTATTACATTCACAGAACACCACGTTATTTCCCAGTCCATTCAAAATGTAACAGGTTGCCATTTGTGCTCTATTGCTCCCATCTAGTGGGCATTTGACTGCACACACTATATTAACCCTCTGTTAACTAAGTCCCTTTATAATTGATTTAAAATTATTTCCTAGGCAAAAATGTTGATTTTGGGCCAATATTTGAAAAAAAAAAAAAAAATATATATATATAAAGCTTAATCAAAAATAATAAAAAATTCTAGGTTGTTAACCATTTCACTTCATGTAGCAGATATGCTGCGCTGGTTAATAAGAGGGTTAACTGAAATGTCAAATAGGACTGTGTGTATATATGTGTATTATATATATATACTATATTTATTTATGAGTATGATGTATGTATGTGTATGACACACTTGGAGGACTTCCTTATTGGACGACAAAATCAGCCAATCATGTCCTGGAGTAACTGTGCTCTACTAGCCAATCATAGCATGAGAGGGGCGGGACCTGTTGGAACACGGCACCGGATATCCTTCAGCCTTGCATTGTGGGATTGACTCTGAAGAGTGCTATAACAACTGTGGGGGGTAGAATTTAATATCAGAGAAGTAATGAATTAAATGCTTCTTCTGGGGGGATTCAGTGCAATATAACTTCATAATGCTTTTGTTCACAATTAATTTCGGTGTATAGTTAAGTTTCCAGTGTAAGGTGATTTGTTTTGGTTACGGGAATTCACCAACATCATTTAGTAACACGTTAAGTCAAGACAGTGGAAACGCTCTTATAAAACCATACACCTCTTTTAAAAGCACGTGTTAAACGCTCCGGAGGTTTGTTTAGCTTGCTATCTGTCTTATCCTTAATTCGTCTTGATAGTGTTGTTTTCTTTAAACCAGTCGTGCCTGTCAGAATTAAGCCCGGACAGAGAGGAAAGCAAGGCGCAGCTCCTCTGCACCCGTCTGGCTTTAAACTCGGTCCGCTGGCTCGCTGGAGAAGTTCCCGGAAAATCAAAAAGTGAGTTGAAAGGTAAAGAATGGCTTCCTCGTCCGGAAACGACGACGACCTCACCATCCCGAGAGCAGCCATCAACAAAATGATTAAAGAAACGCTTCCCAACGTGCGGGTGGCCAACGACGCCCGGGAGCTGGTGGTGAACTGCTGCACCGAGTTCATCCACCTGGTCTCTTCCGAGGCCAACGAGATCTGCAACAAGTCCGAGAAGAAAACTATCTCCCCGGAGCATGTCATCAACGGTGAGCACGCACACACACACACACACACACACACACGCGCGCCATCCTGATTCTGTGCGTGTTGACGCTTCTGCTGTGTATTATAGTTGATCTTCAGACACATGCTGGCTGTTACACGGTGTTTAACCAGTTTCTGCTTGTTTGCTGTCTGTACCGGCGCGGTATCTTTACTTTATACACTTTAAGTCATGGTTTACATGAAGAAGAAGAAATTTCCATTCCTGTCACTTTCAAAAACATTACCTGAATCATCTTCTGGCCTTCCCAGCATTCCTCTTAAACTAAACCACCCTATGTTTTCTATTTATCTTTTTCATATCCTTAGTGGGGCTGGTGGCGTAGCGGTTAGGGTGATCGAGAGATCATGGGTACGAATCCCCGTTGGACCCCCACCGTGCTAAGAACCCTGGGAAGGGTGTTAACCACAAGTACGCCTCTGTCCACCCAGCAGTATAAATGGGTACCAGTAAAAATACTGGGAAGGTAACTGCGATGGACTAGCATCCCATCCACGAGGAGTTGAACTCCTAGTCGCTTCGCGCTAAAGAAACCAGGGATAAGCACCGGCCTGATGAGCCACTAGGCTCAGGTGTAAAAGCCCAACAGACTTACCTTACATACCTACCTTTTCATATCCTTACACTTCATTAACACATGTTCAGCAGTTTAATTTCATCACAAACCCGACAACTTGACGATTTTCATACACTATGACGCTTTACATACCCTGAGAGAAGGCCTCCGTTTAGGCGGATTGGATCAGATGTCACTGGACGGATAATACATCATCTTTCTAGCCATCATCATATCTGTCTCTCAATGAATTCCCAAGAGATCTGCACTTTCTAAAGCAGATTATGGGAGATTAAGTCTCAGTCATGCTTCAGTGGATAATCATACCAAGATATTGTATATATCTGTTCATAACACCTGCTGCTCTACTCACAGAATCTCCTGTCCCTGCTCATCTTAAAGCTCTTATTCTAATTCTCATACTGAGCATCCTGAGTGCTGTTTGAATTAATAGTATGGCTGGGCAATAGTACCTAAAAATAAAATCTGTAAAAAAAACAAAAACCAAAAAATTTCTCATTGATTCTGATTTGGATTTTTTATTTTTTTTTTTGAAGCAAACACATCATTCAAATAAGTTTTTTTTTTTTTTTTTTTTTAAACAATAAAACAAAGAAAAACATTAAGCACATTTTTTGAAAACCCTGGGTGGGTACCAGCCTAATAAGAAATTTACAGAGTCACTGAAAATGAAAAAATCTTATCTGTGTAAAAAGCTTTGATTTTAAAGTTAATCTCGGTTTAATTTTTCAGGTCTTCCTAAACTAAATTCATTCATAAAATAGATTTTTGGCACCTAACCATGCCCTTTGGGTGCCACAAGGTGTGTGGGTTTTTTTTTTTTGTTTTTGTTTATGTTTTTAACTTTGTTAGACTTGTTTTGTGGTTGTTAGTTCCTGTATTGTAATGTATAAGGTAGCGTACATTGGTTGAGAACAGATGCCTTAGCCACATTTCCTTTAAGGGCTACAGCAGTAGTGTTTCTCTGATACACAAGAATACCTTTTACGAAACGTTTTCTGTCTTGCGTTAATAAGTTACACAGGTTTAATCATTAAGGTTGTATTACAGTCTGCATGGAGAGTTGCACATTTTCATTATTCTAGTCATCAGTTCAGAAGAAGGTTTAATTGGCAGGATGGGCACGAGTACTCGCAATAATATCATTAAATCATCAATATCTTTCAGAAATTGAACTGTGATATTTATTAAACTATGATAATGACTTCATCTTGTACTCTGTAACATGTTTGATGAATGGTGTTCCTAAAATATCATACACTGCACTTGATTAAGGCGCGTAATCACCATGGCATTGGTTCAACAAATGTAAGCAACATTTATTTCCCCCCAGAGTTGAGTTTATTTTCACCGCCATCTTTGAGTGTTAACGGGAAAATCAAACCAATCCATAAAGTCTTCTCCAGCACATCCCAAAGACTTTCAACAGAGTTAAGGTCAGGACACTTTGTTTTATCACCATGTTATGTTGCAACAGTACCATGGAAATTACTAGATGAGATCTCGTGGCAAAAGTTGGTCCTACAAAATATTAGTGCACAAGTTTTTATGACTGGCAGTGTATATTCACTATGCTTCATCAGTCCTGATGTATCTTTGGAGTGGAGGGATTGACATACAGATTTCCAGGTTGCTGTTGATTTTGATTAATGCCATTATTAGTGCATACTCCAGATCACCTCCCATTCTTGTGAACATAGGAAAGAAAGCCTGTCTTTGGTAAACACAACAATGCAATGGTCTACTGACCTTATTTAATGCACTGTGAGTTGTGAGTGTCAGTCATGACAGTGACGGACCGACGCGAGCTTCCGAAATGTTCGGAATAAACTAGGTCAGGCAGAGAAGTTGCTTTAGCGATTTATTGTAGCCAGTAAGTATAACACAACCAAATGAATTAGTACAGAGAGGCGGTTGTAAGCCCATTGTTACAGACTGTAGGATATAAGAGGCAAGGATTGCGAAGATTGCTCGTGATGATCTAGGTGTCCAGGTTTTAGCGTAGTCTCATCAGTCCGCCACTGGTTCAATGTAATCTGGTCAGCAAGCTCAAGAGAGCGGTTTTCGCACTTATATAGTTAATATAGAACTCTTTGTGACATCATCAACATATTGCACAACTGGTAGACCTTGTCATAGTAGACCTCTGTGTGACATCATCATCATTACATCACAACTTTGTCACAGTGGGTATACATTATGCTTGCGTTGTCATGGAAACTACTAACAGGATGTGCTACATTGGTAGTTTTGTGAATACACTGAGGAGCACAAGTCTACTGCAGCGAAATAAATCATTTAGCAGCTCCTGCATTGATGGACTCTTGAGTTGAGCTTATCATTTTTCCCTTTTATAAAACGTTTGTTCCATCTCAGGTGGAAGAGTGAACAGAAAGTTGAGTGTGTGTTTCAGGACCAGTCAGTACCACTTGCAGAATAAACCCATTCTGTTTTCCATAAAGATTTACCTAAAGGTGTTTGCTTATATCTACATGAAGTCTTGTTTGTGTAAACATCATTGCTTTCAGTTTGAGAAAAAGTCAACCCTTCAAATGATTAAAGCTAGAGCAAAAGTATTCCTGTGTGCAGGTTTGAGTTACGGGCTCAGGGCGGAGTTTGCATGTTCTCCCCTTGCTTGTGTGGGTTTCCTCTGGGTATTCCGGTTTCCTCCCACAGTCTAAAGACATGCACGTTAGGCTAACTGGCTGTTCCAGATTGCCCCTTGGTGTGACCGTGTACGGTTGTGTGTGTGTGTTGGCCCTGTGATGGTCTGCCGAGCTGTTCAGGGTCTTCTCCGTCTTCACCCAGTGTCGGCTGAGATAGGCTCCAGCCTCCCGGCAACCCTAATAGTATTTGGCGAGTGAGATTCTATATAATTTCTTTGGTATGTTTGAAAAGAGTTTAAGTTAAAGAAACTTGTGTTTTTCAAATATTTTTGAAGTCTATTGGAGTATATGAGCTACAAATGCAGAAAGAGCACAAGCAACTTTGACTCAAGTTTCTTCTGTTAAAACACTACTGATCTACACTTACTGGATTTGCTGTCTTAGGTTAATATTTCTATTTCAGGACGACATGGTTCATAGGTAAACTCAGGATGCAGCTTGACTGGTAGCACTGTCACTTGTGCCACTGTTCTGTATCGTAACACTTGCTGGTAGAAGCCATACCGCCTTTCACCTGGATTGATGAGCACAGAGGACCGCCTCCCTGTTTGTAATGAATGAACAGAGCGGTATCACATCCTTAATTTGGAGCAATGGTGAAGGGGCCACTTGTCTATCATGGCTGTACAGCATACTAAGGTGTGCTTAAACAGCAGCGTTGATTCCATGCTGTATCGGTCATTTCAAGATCAAGAAGTTCAAGAGTTAATTTTTCTTATAAGGCAGAATTTTACTAGCCAAGCCATCTGCAAAGAAACCGTTTGAGACAGGCGTCGAAAGCAGCATGTGTCATGTTGCCAGGTTACTCAGATGCACCAATGTTGATTAACGCTAAAATCCATTAGATGAAATAATAATGTATTGTTAGGGAATGTTCGGTGCTAATACCAGATATTTCTAGTTAGATATAAACTTTTCAGCAAGTGTTTTCCGTTACTTTTTTTTAACAGGTTGGCATGAGACAAATTCTGGAGTTCTAGAATGAAAATAAGGGCAGCGCATCACCAGATAAATACATTTTCTAATGATCTAAGTTTAAAAGGGACTTTCACATAAAACTTAAAAACCATGTAACACATTATAAATGGACAGTCAGGTACAATTAAAAATAGTTACTAAAGACACCTGTATTGGTCATCCTTACAGCATAATTTGTGCGTATGTAATATGTTATAGTGATACAGATGCTTATTTTAACATAAATGATCATTAAAAGCACAATTTTATCCTGTGGATTACTAGCGGGGGCTAGCAAGTTTTTAATCTCTCAGCCAGTGATGGCTGGAGGGGTATTGTTGTTGGCTTGGCGGGCGGGCAGCGTGACAATAACTTTGTCTCGCCGATTGCTCAGCTCATGCACAGGCCTGCTTTCTGAAACTTTGCATAGGCACTCCCTGTGACCTAAACCTGTGTGTGGGGTAGCTAATTTGCATATGTGGTGTTTGACCTTGGCACAGTGACCTTGAACATATAAAGTTTGTCGGGTCCATTGCTCAGCATCATATGCATGATAGCTTTCTGAAATTTTGCATAGGCACTACATACATAACTACTACTAATAACATGTTGATTGTCCGAAACTGTTCGAATGGGGCATGGCTTTTGTCCTCCGTTCACTTCAGGCGTCCTGGCTGAGGGTTTTCGATGTTCTGTAGAACAGCTATTTTTTGCTGGTAGTGCTGTCAACACGTTGGGCGGGGTTGGCATCTCTTGTGGAGACAGTGAAATGCTACATTCTAGTGATTCTGAGGATGAGAATTCTGTCAGGGATGCGTGTGACAGTAAATCCAAAATGACTTGGAGTTAACGTTTTGCCAACTCGGCTTTCCTGTCATCAGTTGGTTTAAGAACAAAAAGAAATGTGTTCCATGATTTCTGCGCTTGTTGTTTGTGTAGCTCAGCACTGGCTGATTATGAGTTACGCTATACGAGTCAGTGATGTAGTCCAGCCAATCAGAAAGGCAACATGTCTCTGAGCATGCCTTGTGTCGTAACACCTGCACGCACTTTGAAAACAGGCATGGACTGATGTTTCCGGAAGAAACCACTGAAGTTAAAGGTGACCCGTTTTAAATAACACTAATTCACCACAAGTACCCTTTAAGGAGGCAATACAAAACAAAAATAAGCCAGAATAGAGTAAGATATGAAATATGAAAAAAAGATGCCCTGCAGTGAAAGAAATTGTACCAAAGCCTCAAATTTGATTTAATAATAATAGTGTCTGACGGTGTTAACACCACTAAGTTCAGTACATAGTCCTCTTTATTTAATTCCCTATGTAGAGAATGAGAGTGGTTTTGAACACAGGGTTGAGGAATTAATAATAGTGCATAGTTGTTGGTTTGCTTGGTCTGTGTGATGATCCAGACCAATAATAGTTATGATAAATGAATCCCAGGCACCAGTGATTAATACTCCCCTCTTTTTTCCTGTTCCTTTGAAGCACTTGAAAGTCTTGGTTTTGGATCCTACATAACGGAAGTGAAGGACGTTTTGCAGGAATGTAAGACAGTCGCGCTGAAGCGGAGAAAGGCCAGCTCACGGCTGGAAAATCTCGGAATCCCAGAAGAGGAGCTTCTCCGCCAGCAGCAGGAGTTATTCGCCAAGGTAAACATCACAAACCTGGCCTTCTCTGATGCCATGTTCTAGTCAGTATTATAGCAGCATTGCAGACTGGGTTGGGTATGTGTCTGTCTGTGGTGCTGGTGTGAGAGTATCAGGCACAGCAGCTATTAAAGGGGAACACAATGTTCACAGAGTATTCCGATTTATATAAACATACGTAGTTAAAGAGTGTTGGTCATATTATTTTTACCTAGAAAATAATCCCAGGATTTTATTGCCCCTAATCAGCTTTCGTCTCCTACAAAAAGCGCAAGATCCTACGAGAAATTTCGCGATGACAATACCCCCATCCCATAGTGTCCATAATCCATTGTGGAACACACAGGGTAGAGTTGGACAATAAATGACCAGTAATGCCTTGTTATATGGTTTTTGGTTGTTCCAACCATTCAAGAAGAAATAAAGATATTCGTTACTTCAGTTATCTGAAGGATGAGTGGTTGAAGTGAAAATGGACTGATGTTAATTATGTCCGTAAGTTCCAGCCAAATCACAATCACGTTGAACATTTTGCTCAAGATGCATTCATTCAGGACCTGACTGCGGAATGAATGGGGTCGAAATAAAACTAAAACTCAAGGAAGATGCTATCCAACAGTATTTCAGTTTAATAAGACTCCAGCAGTGTGTAGAAGTGCCGAAAAGGTCACCGGATTAAGAGAAAAGAGAGAGAGGTGACTCGGATCACGTGCGTGTGTGAAAGTGGTTTGTGTTTCCTGGCCAAATGTACCAAAACGTTGAAAACTTGTATGCTACACGCTCGCTGTATTGCTGGGAATTACAGTCAGAGTGCACCACTGCTGGAACATACCACTTTTGTACGTATCACAAGTCGGACCTTACCTGTTTTGCCTTTTTTCTTTTAATATTTCACATGTAACCCTCATTTGATGGTCTCTATTCCAGTTAGTCTGGTATTAGACCGCTGTATATCTATGAAACCTGAGAATGTTTACCTGGCAACCACAGGTAGCTTTGGTGGTACAGAGCTGTGTTATCAACACATGATGAACGGATTGTCAGGCATACTGCAGGGAATTTGGGATGGTGAGTAATGCACAGTACCCCTTTTACTCAAATTTAATCACACAGCTCGGATTAGGCAGCTAAACAGTAAGAGATGTCTGATGCCACGTCTTCATCACGCGATATCCCCAGTGCTGTTATTGTTATTAAAATCCTTTTTTTTTTTTTAACAACGGGTGACCCAAAATGATCTTGCATTGGTGTTAAAGTGAAGAACATTTATGTACCTCACAATGTATTGTGTATTCATTTGGTCCTGGAGTGTTCCTTTAAACACTCTTACCGCTGGGATGCAAAATTATCTGATAACTGAAACATCCTCAGGGAGTGAGCTGGGGATGGAATCTGACTCTACTAAAGGGTAGAGGATGAAGAACACATGCTTGGAGTAAGGAATGTTTTATTGATTCTTCCACTGAACTGCACTAGTTAGAGAGACATGTCTAATGAAGTACACAAAGTTAGATGATTAAAAAGTCTACCGTTTTGAAGGAGAGCTCAACACGTTAAATCTAGAATGCTAGTATAAGTTATCGTTTAAAGATACAGCAGAGGTGCAGCCTTTTGTGTTTTCAGTTCAGTAGTGAGGGAATGGATATTTGAATGTTGTATTGTAGATTCATGTGTTGGCTGTTTCCCCAGTAATCCCAGCCAAGTAAGTTCCCAGTCAAGTAGCAACCGTCCCACTAGCATACCGGGGTGAATCAGGGCCATCTTAATGCTACCTGAAACTTCAAGTTGAAAACCTCTGTGTTTCTATTATCACGCATACAGCCCATTTGCTTCCCCCGCCCTGTTTCCACATGCTGCATTGTTGTAATTGCCACCCACCCCACCTAAGATGCCTGACCTTCTTAAGAACTAAACAGAAGAAGTCCAATGGAAACTGAAATGGGACTTTCGGAGAGAGCAGTCCAGTGACACCCAGTGCAGTTGCAGTGAGGGCATCATTGCTATGAATGGATGCAGATGTATTTTTTTTTTTTTTTTATGTGATCTATTCACAATTTAGCTGAGCTAGCAAGTAACCAAATTAATACAGTAAATGAACGTTTTTTTTGTTTTTACTGCTACATGTATTTATTTATACCCATAATGGATAATGATTAGCACTTTGCATAGTTTTTGTACTAGTTTTCTTATAGTTATTTGGACACAAACTGTGAAGATACCATGGATCTAAATATTTGCATTAATGTGTGTAATGGACTAAGAGATAAACCCCTCATTCAACCTTGACACCGTCTTACAGTGGCATTATCTGGCTTATGGGTAATTGTTGGGCCAAAATTCTTGGGCCTCTATCCTCAAAGTAGCTCCAAGTAGGTGTGATCAAGCCCTGAAAGTGCCAAAAGAAACAGTAATGCCCTTGGCTTGCCCTAGCCTTGTTGGAAAGAGGTTAGCGAGAATGCCTGTACTCGTAGTTCCAATTTCTCCCAAAAGCATTCAGAAGTTCTTTGACTGGCAAACCATATCTTTATGGACTTTGCTTTGTGCATGGTGCATTTGAATGCTTGAACAGGTTTGAGCTAAGCCTCTTAGGCCCCTTACACACAAGATTAATACATGTCCCGTGTGATTGGATCACAGGTGGACAGCACTATGTAGAAGTGGCTTGAATGTATTGGGAACGCGCATTGTGATCAGATCACTTAAACCACATACAGGGGTGGTCTAAAACACCCATCGTTACATTACATTTGTAGTGTGAACGCAAATGTATCTCAGTACATCCTGAAGAATGAAGATGCACCTGATCACCATTACTCGCTCATTTGCTGAACCACTTAATCCTACTAGGTTTGCCGGAAGGCTGGAGCCTATATCAGCCAACACTGGGCGATGGCGGAGTATAACCTGAACAGCTTGCCAGACTGTCGCAGGGCAACACACACGGCTATTTGCACTCACACCTGGGGCAGGTTCTTCACCCTCATAACAAAAGTCTCTAAGTCATTTTTGGTCATTTTGAGGAAAATGCAAAAAACTATTGCATTTTCCCATCACACTGACATCAGACTGACTGACATCAGGCAGATGGATATAATGTGGGTCACATGCTTCAGGAAGTTCACAATGAATTGGGCAGAAGTACATTGTTAGAAAAAAAATACATGACTTCAGCATAAAATCTCAAAATTGGAAAGAAATGGCTTAGGCACTTTTGTTATGAGGGTGTCGATTTACGACAGTCAATTACCCCAATTTGCATGTTTTTGGACTGTGGGAGGAAACCGGAGTACCTGGAGGAAACCCACGCAAGCACGGGGAGAACATGTAAACTCCATACAGAAACGCTCCAGCCTAGGACTCGGAGCCAGGACCTTCTTGCTGTGAGGTGGACATGCTAACCACTAAACCACTGTGTTGCCCTTGATCATTGTTTCCTTAGCTAAAGGAAGCGTTATCATCGCCAGACTGTTTGTAAATCATGCTGAATGGTCAAGCTTGTTGCGGCTAGGCTAATGGATAAAGGGGAAGCTATCACAGAATAGAGGAAAGCAGCTTCTTTAACAACACTTCGTTTGTTGTCTCATCTCTCATGTATGCTAAGTATAATTATTTAGCTGCATGATTAGCAAACAGCCGCTAATGGTACATGAACTAGGGCTTGCTGAAAATAAATGCAGTGTACTTTTTATATAGCATTCATCACAAAGCCAGTTTCCCTTGAGTTTCAAAGAGGAGGTGGAGAGCATTTCTCAGGAAAGCTGATGCAGAGAGGCTTATGTTCCTGGAATGTATGTTGCAGTGCCGTGCATGAGCCTTATGTATACACTGTGTGTGTTGCAGGCACGACAGCAGCAGGCAGAGCTCGCTCAGCAGGAGTGGCTGCAGATGCAACAGGCGGCACAGCAGGCTCAGTTAGCAGCAGCAGCAGCTTCAGCCACTGCAGCTCAACACGCCCGATCTTCCCAGGAAGACGATGAAGAGGATGACATGTGATCTCTCTCTCTCTCTCTCCTCCTCCTCTCTTTCTCTTTGTCTTTTTCACTCACAGTGTCCGTTTATTGACTTTTTAGAAAATACCAGGGCCAGACGGCTGTTTTATTTAGCCCTCCATTTATGTCAAAATAGGGTTAGAATTTTCATTTTCCAAGATATATTTCTTCATGAATTCCTGCTTTTCTTTCAGACAGTTAAAAATGTTTAAGGCGCCATATCGTGCATCATTGTTTTTGGACTCTGAGTTGTAAGATCTGTTGGTGGCATAAGATGCGTTATGTTTAATTGTTCTCGTTTTGGTGCAGGAATGAGTGTTTAAACTCAGAAGCCTCCTATATTATGTGTACTGTAGATTTCTTGCTTTTGGTTTTTGTAAAATAGTTGAGTTATTTTTTTTTTTCCC
Source organism: Neosilurus mollespiculum (assembly GCA_030014195.1). Taxonomy (NCBI): domain Eukaryota; kingdom Metazoa; phylum Chordata; class Actinopteri; order Siluriformes; family Plotosidae; genus Neosilurus; species Neosilurus mollespiculum. Next base: position 15,174,865 of record JAQMYF010000006.1, read on the forward strand.
CTCCCCCTGAAGAAGTGATTTTTACTGCAATCGTTCCTTCCCTGCCTTGCTCTGTGTTTTTAGGCAGAGAGCTGTACTGGGATGTAAAGTAGGACATTTTATTTTCTTTTTGTTTAAGTCGATAAGAGTACAGTGTACGTAGGGTGCAGCTTTTGTCTGGCCTGTGTTCAGAACAGTATTGAAAGGAGAATTGCAGAATAATATCTGTCTCTTTAGTACCAAAGATAGAGATGAAACTTCAGTCACCAGATAGTCTTAAGAAACCTCTGGGCAGTTTTACACTCTTTACAGGAAGAAGCGCTGGTCACTGTTGGCACTGAACTATGTCACCACCAGTGTCCCTATATTGATAGCAACTATCAAACTCTAAAATGTTTTCATATCCAAGCAGAAGGTTTTTGTTCCTCTGTATCTCTCTGGTGCAATGTGTTGAAGTTGCATTGTGAATATGTGGTCAATTCTTATCTTGTGATGATTGGTAAGTTTTAGTTGAGGCACGTGTTCACATGGCTTTGCAGGAGCTGTAAGCTGTATTCTCTAAGCAATAAAAGTCAACATGTTTTATAAACTAAGATCTGAATGTGAATTATTTATTTAATTTGTCGCTATTTTTAAAATGGTGGCAAGTCAGGTAGTGTTATCGCCTCAGAGCTTCAGCGTTCCTGATTCAATCCAGAGCTGTAAATTGCTCCTGTCTGTGTGTCTGTCTGTCTGTCACTGTGTGTCTCTGTCTGTCTGTCTGTGTGCCTATCTGTCTGTGTTGCGTATTAGGCTCTGCTATGCACTCCCATCCCGTCCAGGGTGCATTCCCAACTCACACACCAGGTGTTTTCAGGATAGTCTCTGGATATAGATAGCTCTACCTTGACAAAGGTAACGCTGAATGAATGATGATAGTGTTTAAATACAGTACAGAGGATAGCTCATTTTTACAGAATTGGTTGAAAAAAAAAAAATTCAGCACTTTCACATAATTTTTAGGTAATTCACTGATGTGTGTTTTCAGGAATACACTCTTCAGGGGTTTTCACAGTCCATGTGTGAATTGCAGCTGCACTGAGCTTTGCAAAGCAACAAATATCGTTCATTCATTCATTTGCTGAACTGCTTTATCCTACTAGGGTATCGAGGAGGCTGGAGCCTATCTCAACCGACACTGGACAAAGACAGGATACATCCTGAACGGCTCGCCAGATCATTGCAGCCCACGCACACACACACACACAGCTACCTAGCGGCAATTTTTACATATTTTTTTAATATATATATATTTTTTTATTTTTTCCCTCGTTTTTCTCCTTAATTTAGTCATATCCTATTCCCACCCATCAAGTATTGCCCTCCCTATTACACGACCACCACCAAGCAGGGAGGGGCGTAAGCATGCACATGCCCCCTCCGTGTCATGCAATTCTGCCACCCGCCTTTTTTCGAACTGCTGCACATGCGTATTTGGGGGCGGTCTAACACACTCGCAGGGAAAGCGCTATCTGCCCCCTTGTACGAATGAGCTCACAGATGCTCATGATTGGCAGGAGGTCGCTGACATACGCTGACAGGGAAGTGAGCGTATGCCATCCCTCCTTCCTGTGAGAGCTTGGCCAATTAGCTCCCATGGACTCCCGGTCACGGATGGCTGTGGCATCAATCCGGACCTAGGGGCAATTGTAGTTGGAAACCTATGCAAGCTTGATGTGAACATGCAAAGTCCACACATGAACACCCTAGTCTATCCCAATTCTCGAACCCATGACCTTATTGCTGGGAGGTGCACATGCTAACCACTAGGTCACCTTGCCTACCATTGAATTTCTACAACTAAAGTATGACGTTATGAGGAACTTCTATGGCTAAATGCATAAAATTGGCTGTCAGAGAAACATTCACTTTGCTACAAGCTACTGCATATTCTAGGCATCATGGAACTTGTCAAAGAATAACCGAAATATGGTAATGCTTTTGTACAATGCAAATGTACACTCTGCTACTCCCATCACAGATTTTTGAAGTTGATATGCAGAGGTAATTCAGAGATGTTGAATGTGAATTCTGATTGCTTAAATCTAAATTGGCTTCATGGGCAATAGTGGTTAGCACGTCAACCTCACAGCAGGAAGGTCCTGGGTTCGAGGCTCAGGTGTTTGTGTGGAGTGTGCATGTTTTCCCTGTGCTTGTGTGGGATTCCTTTGGGTACTCCAGTTTCCTCCCACAGTCCAAAATCAAACTCATTAGGCTAATTGGCTGTTCCAAATTGCCCCTAGGTGTGAATGTGAGTCTGAATGGTTGTGTGATTCCCTGCGATGGATAGGCAAGATGTTCAGGATGTACCCAGTTTTCGGTCAGTGTTGGCTGAGATAAGCGCCAGCCTCCTCGTGACCCTAATACGATTGAGTGGTTCAGCAATCTAAATAGGGTTCATGGGCAGCACGGTAGCGTAGTGGTAGCGTAGCCTGTCCACCTCACAGCAAGAAGGTCCTAGGCTCGTTTCGGTGAGGAGTTTGCATGTTCTCACCGTGCTTGTGTGGGTACTCCGGTTTCCTCCCGCAGTCCAAAACCATGCACATTAGGCTAACTGGCTGTTCCAAACTGCCTGTAGGTGTGAATGCGAGTGTGAAAAGTTGGTATCCTTCGATGGATTGGATGGATGGATTCGCCCAGTGTTGGCTGAGATAGGCTCCGGTCTCCCCGGGACCCTAACAGGATGAAGCAGTTTGGCAAGTGAGTGAATGAATGATGGGTAAATTGGCTTCATCTTCATTGGAATCAAATAAAGATGTCAGTAATTGATCAATTGACTATAAAATGGGCCACGCCTATTAAATAACTTTGCTTTTAACGCTTTTATTTGTTTACAAGCGAATAACCCACTAACTTCTCTACAGTAATCTCGTGTGATTGGATTGACACGGGTGGGCCGTGGTTGTAAGAATCCTACCGATAGAGGGCGCTTTCAGCAGGCCCAACAAGAGAAAACCATGGAGTCGTATTTCATATAGCTCGCTATTGCCTACACCAGCGCACTACACACAGTGTTTCCAGGCTCCAGTGTAGTGCACTACATATCCTTCAGCGCGCCGTTCGTTATACCGCCGGGGAGAGTTTTGGATTCCAGTTGTTCAGTACCGTTCCCACCATTCCGTGTATATTTTCTCTGAGAGGAGTGAAAGGTCGTCTGTATTTCTACAGTGTGGTCTGTTTATCCAAAACTCAGTACTTTTTCGGGTTAACTGCGTTGAAGTCGTTTTTTGGGGGGTATATAGCAGAAACACGCGTTCTTTAAAAGGTTACATTAAGGGCGGTTAGTGACGGTTGGTTAAGAGATTTTAAACAGTTCACGCGACGCTACAGTTTAGAGCTCAGGTGAGTCTCTCTCTCTCTCTCTCTCTCTCTCTCTCTCTCTGTCTGTCTGTCTCTCTGTGTGTGTGTGTGTGTGCGTGCGTGCGTGCGTGTGTGTGTGTGTGAGAGAGAGAGAAACAGTGTACCGTTTAGCTAATGAAATGGGTTATTTTCTTGCCACAGGCGTGTTAGTGTAGTAACGGTGTTTGTTTAAACGGTGTTTGCTGTAGTTTTCCCGTTGCTTCTCTCTAATAACTGTTGAAAATGTTGTTTAATGCAACTTGGATGCTGTCCTTGTTTGTATTTATATTAAACCTCATTTTATATGTATGCATATGTATTTATATAGTTATAGGCTATGCGCCTCCTTCCAGAATGACCATGGGTTTTGATTGTGTGTGTGTGTGATGCTTCAGAGAGTCATGTAGCCTGTAGGTAACATTCACACTGTGTGTGTATTTGTTGCAAATAACATGTGTTTGATCGGTAAAACTACTGGACGATCAGAGGTTCCCTCCCAGGTCCTGGAGGGCTCCCTGCCTTGCACATTGCAGTCATTTGCTTGTTCCCAACACACCTCATTTCACTAATTCGCGAATTACCAGCTCTTTTATGACCTGAAGTGGGTGTGAGAGAGCAGGACAGGGACAGGGTTGGGACTTCTGCAGTACTGTGTAAAGATCTGAGACACCCTGTTTTTTTTTGTTTTGTTTTTTTTTCCCTTTTAACAGATTTTATTTCTGGATTTCTTTTTTTCTAGTTCGTACAAAGATCTTTAGATGTTCAAGCATTGGTTTTCCAGCCCAAAAAGATAACGTTACAGAAACATGAGTTAAATTCTTGACTGCTTGATCAAGACTTCTGTACGGTGTCCGAGCCTGGGAGTTAATGGAACAGGAACTTAGAAAAGTGGAGGTTGGATGGCATGGTTTCCTTAGGAAGATGGTGTGAGGAGGGTATGATCGCAGGAATGCCCCAGATCGGACAAAACTTTAAAGAAGATGTGGATCGCGAAACGATTGATTGGAGTTTTACGATATCTAATGAACATGTCACTGGTACATTACCTATCCGCAACACCTGAAATACCTGGCTCATTTGTGTAAGTTGAAAAACAACACCCTACAAAAACAGCTGCTGTTTGAACCTACCCACGGCAAGGTAGAAGGGATACTTGATATTGATCGGAGAATGATGATGGACAAAATTGACTTCTTGCGATGCCTAGATATGAAATTTCAGAAGGAGTGCCCCACAGTTGCAAAGCAGCCAAGTGGGAAGCGGTGATGATGATGATGATGATAACGTTTGTATATGTGTTCGTACAACTTGCAGACCTGTGAGTGGTTTCGCAAGATACTCAGTAAAACTTACAGATCATTTCCTTATAAATCTGTACACATTGCACCCTTTTAAAGCAGTGTTGTTATGCCAAATATTTACCTTTTTCATTTATTACTCTTTACTGCTTTTTATAGTATTTAATTTATTTATTCATGTATTTGTTAAACTGCTTAATCCTGCTAGGGTTATGGGGAGGCTGGAACTTTTTTCAGCCAACTGTGGGCGAAGACAGACTACATCCTGGACATCTCACTATTCCATCACAAGGCCAACATATACTAAACCATTCATGCCTTTGCTTAGCCCGGGACTTGAATCCAGGACCTTCTTGCTGTGAGGCGGATGCGCTAACCACTATACCACTATGCCACCCTCTTTATAGTATTAAATATGGAATTAAAACAAACTTTCTTTCTTAGTATTTCTGTATATATTTAAATAACTGCAGACTTTTCTGGTGCTCCTTATAATGATGTGAAAAGGGAAATGAAAGGTTATGTTTCGTTAATTCACCATGTTTTTTGTGAACACAGGACTGGTATGTTGTATTGTGGTTTAGGCAAATCAGTTTCTCTGGAACTGTGTGGGAGATTATGAACAGACAAGGCTTATGAAGAAATGGTACTAGCAGTTATGATCCATCTGATCGCCTGAGCACTGCATGATATCAACAAGTCATCATACTGTAGCTGTATTTATGCTTATTGTCCTTTAACTGTAAACAGACGCAGAGAGATTTCAGGAACATTTAAGAAACCGTGAGGCTCATATTTAAAATATTTGCAATAATATTTTGGCTATTTCTTGCAGTCAAACAGTTGCTTTCAACTTAAGCTTTCGATAGAAGACATTTTGCTCTCTTTTGGTTCCGTTTGATATTATTTATAGACTTATTTTTGAGTTCTGGATCTAAATCAGTTTGGATCAAATCAAGTGATCAGTCATGCTGGCTTATAGCTGTAAAATCTCAATAAATGTAATATACTCGATGGCCAAAAGTAGGTGGACACTTGACGATCACATCCACAAGGTTGGGAGCACAGAATAGTCTCTAATGTGCCCCATCCTGAGTATTCCATACATGTTCCCACATTGCTCCAGCACACATAAAGCGGTCTATGGTTTGCTAAGGTTTGTGTGGTAAAATTCCAGTGGGCTGTCAAAATCTTGGACCTCAAGCTTACTAAACACCTTTTGGAAGAACTGGAATGTCAGGAATTTTTGCTTGACATCAGTGCCTAACTTCATTGTGTGTGTGTGTGTGGCTGAATTGGCCCAAATCTCTTCAACCACACTCCAAAATCTAGTAGAAATCCTTCCATTAAGAGTGGGGTTTATTGTAAGCATAAAGAGAGACTTCATTTGGTAATAAATGAGATATCCAGCGGTGTAACATAAAAGTTACTGTGATGATTGTCTTTTTTGTCAGTCTGTAATAACCTTTTTCCTAAACAGTAGCAATCCATTGTGTTATGATTTAACTAGATGTGTCTGATTACAGACTGCTCACATGTAGTTCGATTCAGATTGGTTCTGGAGAGATCAGGTTTGCCAAGTTCGGTTCTTGGACTAATTTCAGTTCACATCTGAAACTAGTAAATCAGTTTTAGGTTTGATCATAATATGGACCCAAATGGAGGCTCACTAGCCATGAGACTAGCTGTGCATCATGAGAAGGCATCATAGGGTGGTATCTTGTGTTCCTGTGTTAGTTTTATTGAGTAGCTGTGTTTTCTCTGTAGGACTGGTCAGTGAGTTTAAATGAATGAAAAGAAGAAATGGAGATGAGAAAGGCGTTTGTTATTGTGCAAACAAGCATAAACTACATCACCAAAAATATGTGGACATACTTCAGCATCCTCTTTAATGATTTAGTTAACTACAGTCAGGCATACTTCAAGTGCTGTTGGTGTCCTTGGTTTTATTGCTTACTGGAGCACTGCTTCCCAGTTCTCTTGCAGTTTATGCATTTGTCAGAAATCTTTTGTGCCTACTGGCAATAAATATCAATATTTCTCTTATATCCTTCAAGCTCTCTTTGGATTCCTGCTGAACCCTGTGATTTAGTGACATATGTAGTGTCCCGATTACTCCAAACATTGCCTGGCATGATAAATTTGTCAAAAAGATCTCTGGCGCAAGTGGTTTAGTGCGACTTTCATCTTGCCGCCTGTTTATTCACTTTGAGCATTCGAATACTCAGTCAGTTTGTTCAAGTTTGATTCTCCTGTACATTAACATTTATTGCATTTGACAGACAGTCTTATTCAGAGTGGCTTACTTTTTTTTAAAATTTATTTTTAATCTCCTTTATTTAATGAGGTTAAGGACCTTGCTTAAGGGCCCAAGAGTGGCAGCTTGTTGCTACTGGGGCTTGAACTGCTGACCTTCTGCTCAGTAATCCAGAGCCTCCACTGTCCACCACTGTACACATTGCAAATGCTTCTGTAGAAGTAATCTTTCCAGAATCACTTTAGAAACAGGTCTCAGCAGAGCCCATTTTTAACTGGTTTTGAGCTTGCCTGTTAGATTGATTCAGATCAGTTCCAAGCTGATTCTGATGCTGTAGTGTGGACTGGCCGACCGTAATGCTGTTGTACAACTTGTGCAGTGTAGTATACATTCATTTTTTTCTTTTTTGTTTTAAAATCAGGGCCCAAGTAACAATTTTATTGTCCTCAGCAAATCCTATATACAAACATTCAATACAATTAACTTCAGGTCTCAAAAACAAACAAACACACAAATTCCTGTGTATAGTAATTTTCCCCATAAAGTCAACTGACCACAAGTCTAACAAATAATGGATTACTTATGTAATAGTTATTTATGCAAGGGGTTTACAAATGGCTTATCGTAAGGCAAGGTTTTTGAAAGATTGAACACTTTCTTGTTATATTAGTTTATGATGTTAGTTAATGTCAAGCCAGAAGTTCTTTATTCTTCAAGAAGAACTTCTGTATGCTTAAATATTGGCATTTCAAATATAAAGACTGTATATTGGGCTGTCTTTAAAGATGTTAGGTAATATGAAGTGTATGGATCAGGAATGTATTGGCATATGCTGCTTATCCGGCATGGTTTGGTGTTTGTGTGTGTGTGTGTGTGTGTGTGTGTATGTGTGTAATGACACTTAGACTGTGAGATTTCATTGTTTGCTGCAAGTTGCACTGTGCAACGTGGATCTAATAAACCTCTGTACATCAAATATGTTTTATATGCACTCTACAATGATAACAGTTACTTGGAAGGGCACTCTCCAGTATGCAAGATAGGCAAGATTTGCAAGTTAGTATACTGCTGTATTAAAAAAAATGAATGGGTGCTCCAGAAGCAAAAAACCAAGCTGAACCCTGCAAATAGATCACAAGCAGGAAAAAGAGATTCTTTCGTCCCGCAATGCGATATAATGCCCTGGAGATCATTATCATCCAAGGCAAGGTTGAAGGAGCATGAGGAAGATCGCACAGAGCATGGCACTCAGACATTGAAGAGTGGTTTGGATGCAAATTACATCAAGCATCCCATTTGGCACAGCATGCGATTGGTGGTGGGCTACCATGGCCACAGCGGCTCACGTGAGAGCCATCTGACTGAGAGAGAGATACTGCTGTAGCAGCACATACGTTGTGAGACGGTTGTCCAGTATTGTGACATTTTTGTGAGTTTTGTCCTAGGCTATCTTTGGTGACAAGACTGTGACAGTGATTGTCTTGGAACCTCTCTCTCGGAGTGTTACATAGGACCATTGTTTTGGAGCCTGGACCAAAGATGTCACCACGTTTTTTCACTTTTGTTATTTTTGTTGAGGACAGTCTAAAATAACACAGTGTATACTTGACATTAGGCAGCAGTCTTACTTAATACTACATTGAGGTATTAAGTTAACTTAATAAAATCTTACATGCATAGTTTCTGTTAAAATGTGCTGTTTCGTGGACCTATTTTAGTGTGGATTAAAAGAGCTGCAATAACTTTACACACAGGGGCCACTGAATAGCCACATTGTCATCCCATATTTCCGCCTGTAATACGAAACTAATTTGCATATGAACACATGGTATGGTATTCTTTTCTTCCATATGTATGACCGGACTTTTGTTTGATGTGACATATGATATGACATATGCTTTGTATTTATTCCTAGTTTTATTTTATTCAGAAGTTCAAAAGTTTGTATCTGAATGATTAGTGTAATATTTGTGTATATTATGTGTATGCTATTTTTGACATTAACTTGAATTATATGAACTGTTGATATATTGATGTAATGGATGTGAATCGAGCAACAACTCACGACTCAATTTGATTCAGATTTTTGGGGTGACAAATCGATTCTTGATTCAAACCGATGTTTGATTCATAAACATTACAAAGTTTGCCAATTTCATGAGTAACTACATTCTTCTATAAGCTAGGAACAATTATATTACTACACAACTGGTTTTGTAGATGTACTTATCCGCTTTGCTCATTCAGAGTTGGGTGGGAGTTTAGTGAAGTTGCTGCTCCGTTAGTGAAGCTGCTCGGGAATTTGAAGTATTAGAGAAACTATCGTGTGTGCACCAGTTACTTAAGGTTTCTCGTGCGCATGCGAAACCTAACCTTTATTATTTTTTTCCCATGTCCCTTTAGGGGCTCCGTACAAGCTCCTTCTTACCCGGAAATTGTAAAATCCGAAGTGTAAGCATTTGCCTTCAGCGAAGATGGCACTGTCTGTATTTCTTTTTCCTCATCCATGTCAAAGCTAGGCTAAAAGCTAGTTCTGGAAATGCCACTCACTGGAACAATTCGCTACGGAGGCCGCGTGTGGACAAACGGTACGCGTTGTGAGTAAGGTTGGAAATGCTCAAAAAAACGTGTTCTTAAATATCGATTCTTGAAAATTTTAATAGATTCAGAATTACAATAAATAAGAATCGCGATTCAGACTTGAATCGATTTTTTTTCCGGCACCCCTAATTGATGTCCTATTATTGCTATTTAGCTCTCTCACATGAGTGAAACAGCAGCCATTTCAAGCTGGGTAATGCAAACTATCACACAGATTTTAGCAGGTTGTGACTTCAAAACTGTAACTAAAAACCACCAGATGATTAAAATGAACATACATTCATGTGTAACAGTTGAGATTGGAAGGCTTGACTTTCCTTTCACTTTATGGTAGATTTACGGTGGCCGGGAAGTGCAACACAAAATTACATTTTAAGAAAACAAAATACATTTTAAGAAAACAAATATACATTTTAAGAAAACAAAAATACTTTCATTCTTTTACTTTTACAAACGACTGCATTCTAACGGAAAGGGAATGTACCAAATGCCGGAAGTGATGACATGAGTCCCTCAGTCTGTTCTGGCTGGAAGAGTACAAATGTAGTTATTAAAATGTGCTAGGAAACGAATGACTTGTTCTCTTACAAACAGATATCGCGTTAACGTTGGTTTTACTGTTGCAATCAAAGGCTACAATAATAAATGGACCTGCAAAAATCCAATCACAATATTAAATAAAGAGGACAAAATAAACTTTAATTTCAAATAGTTTTGGCGACTCCAGATAACCTGGATCCCTGTGTAACCTTGTGACTGTGAAAAATAAAGATGAATAGTGTTATGTTTTCGGAAGAGAATTTATGATAATAGATTATGGAGTGTATTCTCGGCGGAGAGGTGGCGCAGGTGAATAAACACCTGGGTGATGCATTAGTGGTTATTTTTAATGCAGAGGCCCGGGTTCGAATCCCGCTGCGCTCATTGTAATTACTTAAAAGTTTATTAATTTTATTTGTTTACTTTTGCTCTTTTATTCATTTTATTCATATTTTTTTGACACACGACACATGTTTCACTTTATTGTACAGCAAAGTGGAGCACCAGATTTCACTCTGAACGAGAGTAGTCGTCACACACACACACACACACACACAGCTGATGGATTTCTATTTTTGAGATTATATAGTGTATTAAGGCAGCCTATGCTTTAAAAAAGTTGAATATGGAGCTGCTTAGTAAATGTATTTGCATATTAATGCATATGTTAATTAATTTCAGTACTGGAAAATAACTAAAATATGGGATTTTGGACTTTTAATTATTAATTTGGTCTCAGACATTTTATTTCACTAGATTTTCCTCCTTTTTCTTGTAAGCCTGTTCTCATCCCAGTTATTATCTCACAGATGTTATTTTATTTTGAACCGGGACGGATGCTGGCTGGTGAGACAAAAGATAAAGTTTAACACTTTATCTTACAATTATTATTTATTATCTTAACAAATTATTTATTTAAAAAAAATCTTTGAATCAAGTTAAAACCCACTCAAACACACTGTGTTTTGAAATGCTTACTAAAAACACAACGAGAAAATAACTCAAAGAAATAAAGGAATAAATAAGAACGTCACCTCAGTATGCTGCACGACTATGTAATTCTCGTTCCACATCAAAAATGTGCCCTTTGAACACTTTTTGGCTCATATGTCCCATTTTTGTGTCTCCATTTTTAATTCTTTCTTCTGGGCTGAGGTACAGTACTATACAAAAGTGTTTTTTGCTGTTGATTTTTATTTTATGACTTGTACAAAAACTCATTTTAGATTTCCAAACATTAGTTGACCAACACAAAATTAAATGTTAGAGGGAAAAAAATGCTTGAATGTCAATAAAAAAGACCACTTTTCAGACAAAAACATTATGAATGCTGCTAGGGTTTGCTTGCAAATAAAGAAGCAAATGTGACAGTCCAAGAAAAAATAACTTTGGTCTGTGGCATTTCTTGCATGTGTCTAAAATTTTTGTACAGTATTATATGTAACAGGATAAACACACTTCCTGCCTGTAGCTGCTATTCATTTTTTTTAACAAACCTTAGGGTTGTCTGATCATTTTTGCAAACACAAATACTTTAATTTGTTTTAAATAAATTAAATAACCTCAAATACTCTTGTCAGTAAAGATATTGGCCTATTACGAATTACTTTTTCATGAAATCATTGCCAGTATTTGTCACATTGTTATCTAAAAGGCAACAGGGAATAGAAAACTCAAACTAATGCTGTAGTAAAAATAAAGGGTGAAAAAGACATTGCTGTAATAATAATGGAATTAATGTATATAGTATCTTTATGATTGAAGGGTTTATTTAAATTTTAGTCATAAAATAATGGATGGATTTTTTACACATCTGTCATTATTGTGCAGTTCATTATTAATTCAGTGGTAAAAGAACAGAAAAGATAATTTACTTATTTATTTTTAACTACATAAAGGAACAATTGGTCAAAATAAAACGTGCACAGTTATTCAATAAATTGTATTTGCTGTATGTATTATTGCTATATATTGATGCATTTTCTTGCTTGTTAGCTATGCAGAGAAAAAAATTAAACTTCAGGCATCAAGCATGTCTTTTCACTTTTAGTTTCAGTGTTATCAGATTTGCATTTCCTGTATGCACCTTTCTTCCTGTAGTAAGCAGAACAGATGTGGTGCATCAGTACCAATGTTTGTTTTCTACCAATTCACACACTCTTTATTATAGAGGGGAAAGAGAAGTGCTGCAGTCTTTTACGTGTTTCATTTATCTTTCCCGGTGTGGTTAACATTCTCAAGAATGTATCACGTTTAAAGTGTTTATGATCATCACGCTTTTTTTGTACTCAGAATATTATTTATATATGTATATATATATATGTGTGTGTGTGTGTGTGTGTGTATATGTAAAACTTGTGTGAATAGTTCTTGTGTTTGGTAACATGGGTCAGTCAATTCATCGACGAGGAACTGCTCAGTCATCTCTTAGGTATTTTTTGTGGAATTGAAAATTCTAATCTTCCATGTATTGGAACATGCACAGTATGCCAAAATATGTGTAAATATGAGGTTTATTTATTTAAATCTTTGAAATAGCTTGTTTTGCCATTGTGCTTTTTTTTATATTGAAAGGTTGACATCCTGTATTTATATTTATAGATGACAGCTTATTCTCAGGTTTAAATGTGACAAGACAGAAATCAAGTAACAGTATATATGTTACTAGACAGGTTAGATTAGCACCAACTAGTTGAACTAACCTTTTAAAATCTACATTTTTATTTTTAAACACAGTAGCATTAACAGAGATATGTTCTGTTAACACGGATGCATACCTAAGTGTACCTGAGGTCATCTTGCTTTGTTGTACAGTCATTTGCAGTTATTTACTTTTGCTTTCTATTTAAAATGAATCAGCTGCACAGCCCAGTTGGAGAGACCTGGAAGAAGTATCTGAACTGACAGCTCACATACATACTAACTTATGCATACAGAGCTGCTGATAGAACGTTAATTAATAACCAATTTTTGGACGTAACAAGAGAACATCAGCTTTATTACTTGACTGAACTTTTGCTGTGTAACTTTGACTTTTAAAAGACATCATAGTGTTAGATCTAAACAATAAAACCAGGTCAGTGCTCTCGCACGCTTGCTTTAGTTTTATGGTGATTGATGTTTGGATGGTGACTGATGTTCTAAAATTCCATGACCTGAATGTTGGATCATGTGAATAGAAGTTTTGAGTGTCACTGAAAAAGAAAAAAAAAATTAAACTGTAATTTCTTTAAATCTCACATCAACTGATGGCTCTCACCTGCCATTTACTCAAGCCCCTGACAACGACCCCGTGGGCAATGAGTGGGCTTGTTAAAAATAAATTATACTGTTTTATATCATTTTAAATATTCAAATAATTTCTGTAAATAAATGTGTTCTCTCTTACTATGATCTCAGATCACCTTGTTTCTTATTTTCTTGCCTATCCCTCATCTTTAGCCTTCTTGTTGTAGTGGAGCTCCACTACCATAGTCATAGACTGTTGCTTGGTTGTCCCATGTCAGTCTGGTGTCTGCACATGGCCACATCAGGAAACAATAAGGCTGTCATGTTATACATTGCTAACTTGCATGACAATGGGCAGCAATTAAAAAAATATTATTAATACTGAAACACAAAAAATAGAGGCTCATACACCACTGCTCAGACCCGTGCAGGATAAAAAAAAACAACACAATCTAACTAGGCAGATTAGAGTCTGCCGGTCAATAAATATCCATGAAGCAAATGGCCAAGCCTCACAACCATGCTTCAGAATCTAGTGGAAAGGCTTTCCAAAAGAGTGGAGATTATAGCAGAAAGGAACCTCAATCTGGAAAGAGAAGTACTAAAAGTTCATATGGTTGTGATGGTCATTAGTTACTATCCTAATATCGTGGTGGGGTGACCCAGGGCTATCTCAAGGATAAGGATTGGGCCTAAAGCCTTGAGATGAATCCCTATTTGCATTTCTATTATTGCACCTTTCACTCAGCAGTTTACCCACCCATAACATGCTGCCTTACCTACAGAAGTAGTGAGAAGAAGTTGTGGTTTAGACAAGTGTACCCCATTTATACAGAGCTCCCGTTAGCATGCAGCCTTGCAGGATTCCTGCATTTTTTTTGTGCCTCCCACATAGGTTAAAATTTGAAGAGGGGACTTTCCAGGAAAAAAAGTGTCAACTCGGACGACCTTTTAGAATAAAGAATTGCTCATAGCCCGGATGTGGGTTAATACTTCGACCAATCAGCGATATCTGATCAGTTCCCAACATTTCGGTTCGGTATGGACAAGAACTTAACACGGACAGCCAAGATAAGTCATGACTAAACATTAACATGGCTCTAGCCATGCTTTTGGGTGAGAGAGTGCAAGTAAAGAGCATTCGCTGCTTCAACTCGGCGCAATATTAGCTCTTTTACAAGACACAAACAATACAAAAAAAAGTATTGCTTTTGCTTGTACAGTATGTCTTGGTGAAAAACACAGACATTTTCTTGATATGAATCATTATGTTATATATGACACATAAGTATAACAAAATAGGTTGTGTTTCTGCCCTGTTCAATTTATGATGTACAGTTCCATTTCATGAGCAGTGTCCTCCCCCCAATAATTCAAGTCTCCTCCTAAATGTTATGACAAAGGGGGACACCCCCCTTTTCTAATTTGCTAGTGGAGGCTCTGTTATATAAACTGCCCAAACAAAAGGTGTTCAGCATGAAGTGCCCATCATAGTAAACTTGTGCAAATGTTTACATGTAGAGTCCACATATAACACACAAGGTAGTCTATGCTATAACATAACAGCATTATGGATTTACAGTCTAAAAGTTGAGTTCTACCTAAAAGAGAGGCGATAGAATTTAATACAGTGCTCAAGCATTAAAATGGGAAGTAGAATTAGAGAGATAATTATTGCAAATAAGCTCTACAGACTTCTAATTTCTAATGTAGCTATGCTCTTTTATTATATGAATAAACTTTAACATGGCAGTTAAAGCTTGGGCTAGCTAAAACAGTAGCTTTTGGCAAATGTTTAGCTGAATCATTTTTGCTTGCTAGAACAGTAATTTAATGTTAAACTTACAGATGGAAATAGTCTAAACCCCGCCTTCCACCTAGACACACTGCCTTATGTACCAGTTCACCCCATCTGGCTCATTAGTAATTGTTGGGCAAATTTACCTGGGCTTCCAGCTTCGACGTGGCGTTGAGGAGGGGCAACTGAGCCTTGGACTTGCTAATAGAAATGGTAATGACTTTGGTGGATGAGCTCGCCCAGCGTTTGCTCAATAGTGGGATTGCAGCTTGCTGTCCACAAACCTTTTGCTATTGAGCGGACATGAAAAATGTTCGCTTGCATATATGCCTACTCAGTGATGTACACAGCAGCAAATGCTGAGAAGAACAAGCTGATGGTGAAATACTTGGCTACAGGAATTTCCTTTTTATGGTCTATCCACATGTTATCTGTATTGCTTATAAGTCAGAGTTGTGGTGGAAGCTGGATCCAATCCCAGCTTACTTCAGGCAGGATGTACACCTTAAACAGGTTCAACAGTCTATTGCAGGTTTAACAAAAACTCAACCATTCAAACTCACATTCCCACCTATAGGCAATTTAGAATAGAGTAGGTTTTGGACTGGGAGGAAACTGGAGGAAACCTGTGCAAGGATGGGGATGAACATGCAAACTCCACACAGAAATTCCCTTGGCTCAGCTTTGAACCATGAAGCTACTTTGAATGTTCATAGTTTCATATTCACATTGTTATTAATGCTTAACTAAGATTGTTTACATCTTGTTTAGTTATTTCCTATATGCAGTCATTTTGTGAAGTATCTAGGAGCTGTGTGCTCAATAAAAGGCTCAGGATTAAACTTGGGACCCTGGAACGATGAGATTGTAAAGCTATCCATTGTGACACCCAATCTGTTTCACAGGTCTGTTTTTAAAATTACACCTCTTAGCTCAGTAGCATCAGGAGGGGCATAATATACTTAGAAGAAAGTGCCATGTTTGTTTAGCATCAGAGTAATTGACAGGGGAGAGAGTGTTTGCCACTCATCCCTTACTAAAAGCATGGTCAGTGTGCTTTCTTGAGCTCGTGGCCATAGATGTCTGTGTCATCACTAGGATTTGAATGAGCCATCATTGGATAATGGGGGCTGTTTCATGGTCAAGGTTGTCTTTTTAAAATTATGCAAGGGACCTACATAATTTATGTGAGGGAGTTTTTCCTTGCCACTGTTGCCACAGGCATGCTCATTAGGGATGTGTAGGGGGTTGTAGAAAAATTTTAAATTCCTTTTTGAATTACTTTTACCATGTAAAGCTTACAATGTCAGTTGTAAAAAGTGCTATACAAATAAAACTGAATTGAATAGAATTGACCCCTTTAGATAGGCACTTGCATACTTAATGACTGTCTCTTGTTTATTGTTTGTATAGGGGAAGAGTAGTCCCAGCTACACTAGTGAAATCTCTTCTCAATTCCGATAAATAGTGTTATCAGAGGAAAAATATTGCTCAAATTTTGACCAAGTGCATAATTCAATTCTCTCCACTGTAATAAAAATAGGAGCTTTTTCCTGATAAATTTCTGAATTTAAGTGGCTTTGTTGGGATCCTTTGTCCATCAAAAATGTCTTCTCCGGAAAGTGGACATTACATGCGGATGACAGAAGTGCTTTTTTTTTTTTATATAAATTGCTTTTTCTAAAGCAGCATAGTACTGTATAGCTTGTTGAAAAATATAATTGGGATTGGATGTGAAATACTTTCTGTACAGAGTTCCACATCAGCTTGATAAGCATGTCCGTCA
>JAQMYF010000006.1:15198869-15218246 GCA_030014195.1 Neosilurus mollespiculum
GGCTGGGAGTCACTGCTTAGGCTGCTGCCCCCGCGACCCGATCCCGGAATCAGCGGAAGAAGATGAAGATGAAGAGAGAAATATAAACAGAAATATTTGTATTGCTCCAACAACAAGTATCAGATATATTTCTAAAAAATGTATTGCTTAGGACTGACAAGTGATTAAAAAAATGTATCTAATTGATTACATGCTCTGTACTTAATTATTCCAAATAATTACAGACAACTAAATATTTATAAAGTGTATGTTTGAGAGACACAAAGCGCAGGGCAGACTGTGACATCACTGGCTGTCAGTTACAAGCAATATTAAATAGAGGAGGAGGAGAATATGGAAAGAAAACATATGGTAATGCTTTTCCCCAAAATATCTAAACAACAAATACATTTTATATTAGGTAAAATTCTTATTTTTTCCCAATTCATTGACGGAAACTCTTTTTTGCAGTTAAAAAAAACTGCACACGTAACTGTCCTTGAGAGCTGTAAATTCTGATAACAGAATCTTTATATCACTAGTATTCGTATTTTTGCCAAGCAAGGAGTTTCCCAATGTTTCAACTTATTTTTCAGTAAATCATCAATGCAGTATTAAAGAAATGCAACTCACAAAGTTCTTCTGGAGAGCTCCACTTATGGGCGGTGCCTAAATCAATATGTTACAGTAGTGCCCTTGTACTTGGGTGTGGTGTTGTTTTGCAAAAGTAAATTTTTCCTAGCAGTACCCATCTAAAAATATATAGAGGGTCAGTCTGAATAAGAAAATGTCAAGGTTTAACTGACCAGTGGTAACACCCCCCCCCCCCTCCCGTACATACCATCTGAAGATAAGTAATTTTTATGCATGTCAAAAGAATCACTTTTTCAGACATAATTATCAACCTGATCTTAATACATATAGCCAGCAATGTCATGTTGTATAAGAGGCTTCTTCTTTTGCAAGATTGTTATTGGTGGAAAGCTAAAGAAGGCATTTATATGCATATTTGATCCTAAATATGCAAACATATATACGTATTTGAAGTGGCAGTTATGCACTAACACTGGTAATAGTAACAGGTCCATGTTGGCAGATGAATAATGGCTGCTAGTACATCATTCACAAGATCAGAAGCCAAAAAGACCCTAGGTGCTGTAGATTATTTTCAGAATTCTGACTTTCTAAATGGCATGCTGCCTACGTGCAACGATGTAATTCAGAATATTATGTATCTCCTGAGGCCCAAGCAAACTGGTCAAGCACAGCGAACAAGAGATGCAGCAGCTCAGTTATTAGCAGAACTGCTTCAGGAGCACTGGCTGTTCTGCAGCCTTTACACTATCCACACAAGGAACATCAAAAAACATATTTTGAAACTTTATGGTGATTTTGTCAACCTTATTCAGACACTAAAAACCCGCCAAAATGACAATTTCTTCAAGAAAGCTGCCGCTTTCAACCAGCAAGCTGAAGAGTTATTAGATATTTTCTGTCAGGTTCAAGTAAATCGAAAGCAGCTTGAACTCAGACACAGAGTGAAGATTAGTGATTTGGAATAGGCTTTCCTTGCCGATCAGAATACCAGAGAAAGACTTTGTTGACCGAAGATGGGAGAAAACTCTGGCGCAAGTTACCCTGGATGACTTTAATGAGGCAATGAATACAATACTGGATCAGTACAAATTATGGAAAGTGCATGTGTTACTCATATGATCCTCTTATTACTCACTTTTAAACCGTTTTCAAGTCTTCAGCACAAACAGTGGGTTTTTAATACTTTTATGTAAATTGCTTATATATACATTTCAGTTAATATAGTTTGTATGAATAAATTAATTATGATAAAATTTTATTTTATTCATTGTCAGGTGTTAAATTTTAGATGAAAAATATATTTTTGGGGGGGGTCCTAACATCAAGGGGTATGTACAGGTGGTTTCCTTTTAAGTAAATGCATTATGTTTGGTATTTTCCCACTCAGATAGACCAGGTACATATTTTAGAAGGGGTAAATAAAAATGTTAGTGCTAACACTGAACCTTACTTGTATGGGCAACAAGGAGTCATTTCAGATTTGATCAGTAAAATGTGAATATTCCATTTATTGGGCCAAGCAGCGGGTTTTCAGCTGCCTCATTCATTCCATTTTTGAATTGTAGCCATAACAATACTGGGTCAAACAGCTCCCTGGGTTGTGATTAATCAGTTGATTTTTTTAGCATGTGGTTTTTCTGTGATTGACTTAAACATGGTGAATAGGGAGCTGACTAGATCAGCATTCCAACTTGTGCTGATCCTGTATTATATCATCCGAGAGATTATGTGGAAAATTTAAGTTGAATTTGTGATTTTGGGAAAAGTAAATAGGAAATACAGTAGTTTACTGAGTAAAATGAATAGATTACTGAATAGCCTACATATATTTCCCATATTCGCCTTTTTTCTTCTCTTTATAGCAGAGATCCAAGTGAAAAATGCGCGTTGCTCTGTCTCTTGTGAAAAGCAGCTTGAGCAGTAAGTACACTGACACCAGAACTACCAAGAGATCAAATATATTTTTATAATATAATAAAAGTGCAAGATGGTGGGAGGCATTTTGTTTGTAGGAAATATGCAGATTTTTTTCTTCTGAAAATGACATTATAGGCTTATGACGTTACATTGTTTTGATCTCGCAACAAAAGCAATAAACATAATTTTTCTTTTCTTTTCTTTTCTTTTTTTTAAAGCTCCCCGAAAGTTGCACGTCTGGTTCCGTCTGTCCATCTGTTCATCACACACAGTTTCTGAACCTTTACTTGCTGCGCACTGAAGCTGGGGCTTTCAAACTTGGTATGCTGGGTCACTACTATGAGTGACAGGATGAGTTTGTGTCTGAGTGACCTTGACCTACTTTTCAAGGTCACATGCAAGCTGTTTATTAGGTTTCCGGACATTTACTTTCCGAGCGCTAAAGCTGAGGCTTTCAAACTTGCTATACTTCTATATTGGCATATTATGAAATGGCCCTTTCAGTGGGAGCGTCTGTACCCCTGTGGTCTTTTTTGTTTGTTTGTTTTTCTTCATTGACTATTTGATTTAAGCATATAGAAGTGGGAAAAAAGCATGTGCACAGTAAAAAATATGTAAAATGATGCATTTCTTACCTTTTGGAATTCCAGCAGTAAATCCAAGTAAAAGCTTCCTGTTGTGAATTCTGCACTTACAACACTACACAAGGATAACAAAAAATAACTAAAGTTATTTTTTTCAAGGCTCACAGCTTCAGGAATAGTGTAGCAAAGGAACAAAATAAAAAACAGGACTCAATTCACTATCGTTTTCATATTAATTAATTGCTTTTCAGGCATCTGTGTGTTTCCTGCCATATGTGTTCAATGCGCGGATGATTCATTGTTCTACTTGCTTGTAGCATCTGTTGCTTGCAAGTCACTGGCTACTTTAGGAAATCAGTCAGTGACTGTCTCAATTATTTGCAGCTTAACAGGGATGAGACAGAGTGATTTGGAAATAAGAAGTACTTTAGTATAGTTTGCTAATCAGATTGGTGTTATCTCAGCAATTTCTCAACATGGCTTTGAAATTTTTTTAATAATATATAATTATTATTTTTTTTTTTTTCTTTTTTTTTTTTTTCTTTACATTTTCCTCTCCCTGTATAATACGATGTATCCGTCTTCTCTTCTCTCTTTGTCTCCATGATGAATTTCCTTTCGTTGCTTAGCAATCCTTAAACCCTGATTTAACCTGAAATTGTGTCTGGAATAGCATGGTTTGGTCACTGCTACACACGCTGTATTCTGCTGTCTCCCAAAACAAAGCTCCTTTGCTCAGACTACTCCAATCCAGTGAGCCTAGTTTTTGCTTACATGTGCTGTAGACTGAGTAAGTCCGAGTTTCAGTGGGCCCCTTATGCATAATGGGACTCTATTACTAAACTCATTGGCTTTCCACATATTCCTCTTTGTTTTGTGTCTCACATGTGTGGGTTTTATCTTGTTCTGCAACTCACAAAAAGACTGGATGGGCCTTTCTGTTTGATATACCCTTATTAACATATTTCAATACAGAAAAGAAAAACATTTGAACAAATAAATGTATGTCATGTTTCTCTTCTGTACAGCCATTTCACTCTTACATAAGCAAACTAAGAGATGCTTCCTGTCCGTTGCCTAGCAATGTGTAAAACCAAACCATGGGCCTCTCTCTCTGTTTCCGAGTGAGTGAAATGAATTTAACATCTCGCCCCACACTGGACATCCAAACTAAACAGTTTTCATTTCAAGTACAGATTAATGAAGACCTGAAAGGATACTAGCTCTCAGCTCAGTAATACCAGACAAGAGCAAGGTCTCTTTCAGATCACATTCACCATCATGGTTAAGATAAGGTGTGTGGAAAAGGCATGACTTGAACACAAAATATAAATCAAGAAATCATTTCATTATGGGTCTTTTCCCCCTCAACTTAATTTAATAACCATCTGTAAAGTTTATTGAGCAAGCAAAAGGACATTCTTGTACAGCCCAGATAACTGAACACCTCAAGAAACACAAATATCTTGTGTCTCTTTTATTAGCGGAGCTCCTGAGAGGAGCATCATAGGCATGGTACGTGTCTTGGATAGTTGTTCTGTGATCTGTCCCGTGTCTGTGTGTGCCCACCACAGGAAAGCAAACAAGGTTGCCGAGTTGATGCTGATTGGCTGTTAAGTATTGTTGACTTGCATGACAAAAGTCAGCACTAATAAAAAAAGGTTTGCTATTAATAATGATCCTGACACTCAGAAACACAACGACTGAGATCTTCAGAGCACACATCTGGGATTTTGGCTGTCCAAATTAGTGGTAAGTGATGGGGCAAACTCATTCAGCAGTAATGTCCAAAGGTACTTATTCTGAACATATTTCAAAGCTGCATAATGAGTATTCATTTCAGCAAACGCAATCCCATAATAATGAATAGTTCACCTGCAACTTTGGTATAGGTATGGCCTCTGTTTTTTGGTCCTTGTGAAAGACTGTACTCATCAGAAAATGTTAAAGAACTGTGGTCTCCCAGCCTGCAAAGCTAACACATTTTATTTCAAAACTGAATCACTTGTATTAAATTGAAATGATTCTTGATTCTCTATTGTGTTGAATTGCAGGCAGCTTGTAGTGTGTTTTTTTTTTTAATATATATTAATTAATTAATTGATTGATTTTAAATAAACATGAAGTCATTGATCACACACCAGGATACACACCCCTGAGTGACAGTAAACTTTTGAAGGTTAGCAGTTATTGTGATAAGAACCAGAGCTGTTAGAGTTGTTCTGTGAAAAAAAAAAAAATTAATCAGAGATCACTAACTGCTTGTGTTTTCTATAAGAATATTTATTGCAGCATTTAATTTGTGCAGTTGCTGTACAAACAGACTCTCAATGCCGTATTTAGAGGTTTTGTGTGTGTGTGTGTGTGTGTGTGTGTGTGTGTTTTAATTGATATACCTGTGAGCTTGTGAAACTTGAAACAACAATACTGCTCTCTAGTGGAGACAATATAACAGAGCACCAAAGCGACTAGTTTTTCATTCTTTCCTCCGCCAAGGAGGTTATGTTTTCACTGGCATTGGTTTGTTTGTTTGTTTATTTGTCTGTCTGTTAGCAACATTACTCAAAAAGGTATAAACGGATTTTGATATTTTCAGGATGAGTCAGAAATAATACAAAGAACAGTTGATTAAATTTTGTCAGGGATCCAGATTATTGTCTGGATGCAGGTAATTTTTCAAGATTTTTTTTCGGCCTTGGCGGAGGTCTGCGCTCTATGAGTGCTTTTCTTGTTTTGGATGAAATTACTCAAAAAGAGACACAATGCTACTGGTCTAGGTTTGAGTCTTGTAGCGTGAATGCGGAATTGTTTCTGCCTACATGATTTCCTGTAGACGTTATGCCCCAGTGAAAGTGAGCTCATGTCTGACCTTTGTCCCAATACTGATCACTTACTTTGAGTTTTTCCGCTGTCTGTCTGAATCAAAAGCACATGCTTGTTTTAGATCAGATGGAGGAAGTGAGCTTTTTCTGTGTTTTTTGAACGGGGAACTTGAATGAAAGCAAATAAACAGAATAAATTTTGGCCGGCTGGTCAGCCACAGCCGACCAATTGGCCCAGTTAGTTAGTTAAAACTTGCACGTAGTGAATAGTATTAAAATGACCCTAGAAATGATATGTAGCGGTGAAAAATGCATTGTAACTCAAAGTCTCAATTTTATCAGACAAAACATGGGTGTCTGTGAGCTGCTAAATATGAAGCTCATATGAAGGGTACATTTATGTTAATGAACGTGTAGTGGGCTTTAATAACTGGTTGGTCAGACTTGTGAGTTTAAGTTATTGATTTGTTTATATTTTGCAAAATAGATCCATGTAAATTTATTAAAATATGTATTTTATTATAGGCAAGTACAGAGTTGTGTATTATTTGCACCCATGACACTTAGTGAGGCAGGAGAACTGGCACCAAGGTCTGTTGGTAGCGCAACCCAAACTTCAGCACCTTCAGCTTGAAGCAAGTTGGGCTATGGAACAAAGAGCTCAAAAATCATTGAAAGTGCTGAGGATGATCTCGGCTCATGGCAATGTTGGGTGGCTGGCCCGATCCCTTGACCTTGCACCTTGGGATTTTTTTCTATGTGGCTAACATAAAATCTTAGTAGTCCATGATACAGAACATCAGTTCAGCTACAGTATATCGATTCAGCTATACTTAGTACACAGTGCCTTGCAAAAGTATTCACCCCCTTGGCATTTTTCATATTTTGTTGCCTCACTACCTGGAAATAAAATGGATTGTTTGAAGGTTTACTTCATTTCATTTAGAGAACATGCCTACAACTTTCAAGATGTCATTATATATTTTTATATATACAATATTTTTATTGTGAAGCAAACAATTAATAGGACAAAATAAGAGAAAACTTCAGCATGCATAACTATTCACCCCCCTAAAGTGAGTACTTTGTAGAGCCACCTTTTGCAGCAATTTTAGCTGCAAGTCCCTTTGGATAAGTCTCTATGAGCTTGCCATATCTTGCCACTGGGATTTTTGCCCATTCCTCAAGGCAAAAATCCTTTTTCTCAGCTGTGAAAATTATTGTATAAATTTGTAAACATTTATGAGATGTATAGTTACATGTTTTTTTTTAAATATAATAAATGATCTAAATTATACCGTTAGACCATGCATGCTAAGGAAATAAATTTTAATAGGGCTGTAGGCACAATTACCACCAGAGTGTGCCGTTGACCTTGTTTTGAATTTGTAAAAAAAAAAAAAAAAAAAAAGTTGGGGCAGGTTTTTGGATGCAGTGTAAGATCATCTAGCATTGAGTTAGAGTGTGTAAAATAAACTGGTGAAATGTTCTGCACCTGCAGCCGTGCGTGTGTTGGGGGGGGCATTCTTACAGGTGGCATGACAACATGATTTGTTATCATTTTATGGTTAAACAGGTGTGTGTGTGTGAATGAGAGAGAGAGGCTCTCCTCTAATTTTAAACTTAATTGTTTCTGATCTCCAAATTAATTTAGTATAATAGAAAACAAAGTACACAGTTTTCAAATGACCTTGTGAATTTTTTTTTTTCAAAATTAAAAAAATTAACTAACACCAATGTTACCCCTGTAAAAAAAGTAATTGCCCCCTTAATCACTCAAACCAAATGTAATTCATAAAAACTGCACACTGTCTCAATTAAAAAATCCTAATGTATAAGGAAAGTGTTAAAAGAAAAGTCTCTCAAAATCTGGGGACTCCAGAAAACCAATATCAACTCCAAAATGGAGCAGTGGTAAATCTACCTAGGAGTGACGTGCTTAACTGCAAGAACAAATAGAAAACTCCACAGAACTGTGAGGTCCTGCCGTAGGACTTAGTCATGTCTGTTCTGTTTGATCTGCTCTCTCCTCTCCCGTGTGTGTTTTTGATTACAGGCTCCGCCCTGATTAGCTCACCTGTTCCTCATCCCCACCGGAGGATGAAAGGGGGCCGCTTACCTTGTCCCGATCACCAGATCGTCTTGGGCCGTCATTGAATGGGTGCTCGCGTCTTCACAGAGTGTGCTTGGGCCGTCATTGAATGAGCGCTTGTGTATTCACGGAGAGAGCTTGGGCCGTCATTGAGTGAGCACTTGCGTCGTCATAGAAAGAGGACGTATCTCAGTGTACGCATCGCAATCCAGCCGAGATTCCATAGTGTTCATGTTCCACGTTTTCCGTGTTCTAATAAAGGATCCTTGCTTGCACTTTATCCTGATCTCATCGACTCTGTCCTGCATTTGGGTCTATCTGTTCATGGTATCGGCATAACAAGAACCCAAAAAGTAATAAAAAGCTCATCTAACATTTACAAAAAATTCCATGATTACCCACAAACCTTTTTGAGATAATGTTCTTTAGAGTCAAAAGTAGATGACATGGTTCCTGCCACATCTTATTTGTGCGGTGTCTTAAGGTGAGTGATTTAAAGTGTCGTATGTATTCAAGCTCCTTGATGGAAATTCTCTCTGTCTGACCCTGTATCACAGATAAAGGAATATTTGGATCCTAATATACCACAGTACTGTGAGGGTTTAAATGCTGTATGTGTGAAGTAGACCCTCTGCTTTTGTCTTTTACCCTCTGTGGCCCCTGTCGTCGCAGGAATTTGGTTCTTAGAGAGATGATCTCAGTGTGGAGTCTTTCTCCTGCAGGAATTAGAAGTTAAGGGCATGAAATATAATGCGATATGTTCTGGGGTGCAGAGCAGGAGAGCTCTTGGCTGAGAGGTGTGTTGTCTTTTCTGCTGAAAAAGAAGCAGGGAAAAATAAGTGCACTCTCTGTTTGCAAATAAGAAAACAGCGGTAGTTTCGGTGTAGCTATTGCACAATTCTGGCAGGCATAGCGGATGTGAACATCCGTCACCGGGAAAGCTTGTTATGAGGGATGAAGGGAAACCGAACAAACCTGAGGATCCTGCTTTTTGCCCTGTGTGCATGTGCATGTGTGCGCCTGAGTCAGGCTGTGTGTTTGTGTGCAACGTGTTCCTCTGCAGGCGTCCCTGGGAGAGATATGAGATATAGGGCCAATATTATCTGGCTCCTG
The DNA here is from genome assembly GCA_030014195.1 of Neosilurus mollespiculum. Classification (NCBI taxonomy): domain Eukaryota; kingdom Metazoa; phylum Chordata; class Actinopteri; order Siluriformes; family Plotosidae; genus Neosilurus; species Neosilurus mollespiculum. The sequence continues at coordinate 15,207,974 of JAQMYF010000006.1, forward strand.
CCTTCCTCCTATTGCCCAACCCTCATGTAGGCTTTTCTGCTCTTCCTGTGTTAATTATCTCAGTCCATATTTGGACTTTTTCCTTGGATTGGATGACTTACATCCGACCTACTTCCTGCACTCACCCACTCTAACATCCTCTTCTCTCTCTTACTAACTCTCACACAGAAGCCAGACAGGCGTGCCGGGTCAGGATGTGATGTCAAATCACTTTGTTATATTCCTCTTTTTGATCTTGTGTGATCTCGACTGCGAATTCCGCTGGTTTGTAGGGCAAAAGAGGAAGTGCTTCTTTTGGGTCTGTTATTCTGTTTGTTTTTCTTTGCTTTATTTTGTCAGGCAGCAGTCTTGCCCTGTGACCCATCATTAGGATCTTCCTCATTCCTGGTGAAGTAGGATTATATAAGGATGACAGTGCAAGTGTTATTAATACTCTAACAGGTTTATTCCTCTTTTACTGCAGTATAGAAAGATATTATTCATGCATATTGGCATGAGTAAATTTTTCCATCCTAAGGGGATTGACCTGTACCACGATAACCCCGCCCACATGCGCAGGGCAAAATGGTCACTCAGTGGCTTGATGTTATTGTCCGGTATTTAAAATATCTCAGACACCAGATAACCCAGTTGAAAACTCATGGGAGGTTTTGGGGGACACTGTGTTGTCTTACCTTTTAATATGGCCATACACTATCTACCATCTCAGCAAGAAATCAGCACAGGTCTTTAGAATCCTTGTGCTTTTTTCTGAATCTATTAGCATGATTTTGATATCATGCTGCTGTGTTTAAAGTGACCTCATGGTCAGTCTTAGAGAACCACACACACAGAACCACACCTGCAGTCAAGAAACTAACAAAAGCCAGTGTCTTACTGGTCATCTGTATTAACAGTCTGTTATATTCAACACCAAAACTCAGAAAAAATTTACTAAAATATCTAGTATCTAATTGCCTTCTTTTATCGTTAGCCTTTTCACTGTGCTTGTGACACAGAGAAACACCCAAGAATGTTTTTCTTATCTCTGTAACATTTGTTTGACCTTTACTGATTTGGGACGTCATTTCAATGCAGCTAAAACTTCTGGTGAATCTTGATAGTGCATTTTCTAAGTTCTTCCTGTTTGTGAATAGAGCCATGTGTGTGATTGAGAAGCCCCACATTCAGTCTTCCGTTGCTTTGTGCATTTTCATGACTAATTAGAATGATAAATTATTTTCCAGACTACAGCAGAGCATTAAGAGAGCGAGTCTTTTGGTAAAGACTTTGAATCCCGTAATAAGAGGTGATTCAGCTGTTACAGTTAACACTGAGCAATGTGTAAAGGGGAAATGTGGATTGTGTGCCTGAATGTACTCTGTTCTGCATTATGTGTGAGCACTGAATAGAAGACAGCAGTTCCTTGGACATACTTGCTCTATTATGCTTTTCACCGAATGTAGGTCAGCAGGGCGTTTATATTTATGCATTAATGCTTTATGTCAGGTGTAACATTGTTTAAACTGGAAAAAGCTTGCACACAGCGGCTGCATTCTACGTACTGGTGTTGAATTATGTGCCTGTGTAAAGCATGTTTCTTTTTTGGGTCAGTATTTGTGTGTGTGTGTGTTTTGCATGCAAAGGTGTTTGAATACTGCAGAGATACTATTCTCCAGTAACTTTAGTAGGTTAAAGGCCTGACCTGCTGTCCTTATGTAAGAATAAGGAAATAAAGAAAATAGTCCCAAAAAATGACCACATGACCCTGCATGTTTACTTCTCATCTTAAAGAACGCATTCTATCATCCAAAGTTCTAGCCTTCAGTTTTTATATACAACACTAACCCTAACTCTAACAAATACCCTAAATTTTGGCAGTTGAGAACTGTCTCTTATAGTGGAAACATGCACTTGCAGATGCAATGGTTCCCAATTGTGCAAAGACATATTATCGGCAGATAAGGGTGATGTGGGCATCCGTGCATGCCTACGTGCAGTGTGTTGGCACCTGTAGCATGTAAAGCTGTGTGTTTGTATGTATATATGTCTGTGTGTTTGCGTGTCTGCAGACATGTCTTGTTATCTGCCAGTATTTCAGGCTCACCTATAATGAATGCTTTGTGTTTATATTTTCTCATGAGCACTACACCTGTCTGTGAATGTGTGAGGGTATTACAGGGAAGTTGCTGAAATACTTCCTTATGCATTATTCTGTTTTTGTGAATCCGCCTTCTGCATGGCTTGCATATGTGCATAGGAATGGGGCATACTCTAACCAGAACCAGCAAGTAGGTTGAAACGGCAGCACTGTGTCACTGCTGAAGAGTGATGTGGCCTCACTGATGTGGCTTCACTGGAAAAATATTTCCTGTCCACTTCCATCAAATGCCTGACATTCCTCTTGTTCGTGCAGCTCAGCACTGTGTGTTTGAAGTGTGTTTTGTAAAGCCATGCCAAAACAGCTGAGGGACTAAAAGGAAATATTTTCAATTAAATGGGTTTTAATTGCAAGGCAGTGCCACTCTGTCCTTCACACATGCAAAGTTTCTGTATCAGTCCTCCCAAACCATCGGAATTTGGGTTGGACTGTTACAAAACAAGAAATCTCATCACATACAACAGAGCTGCCCTAAAGTCTGACTGCTCTAAGGAGCATGATTTACCTTGTACAGGGGGTTGGCTAAAATGCACATATGTACATATGCTACTTGTTAATTCAGGAAATGCTGGTTGTTTAACCCAAATACCAATTCAACAATAGTAGCCAGCAAGAGGAAGTACAAGTTAATCCAGTCACTATGCTCTATCTAGTTTATAGGAATGTCTGGGCTACTTAAGCTAGTGAATGTAAGATCGTAAGAACCTGTATTGGGACCTTGAACAAGGTTGTTAACCTTGAGTTGCTTAAAGAGTATCTGCTTTTTTTTGTAATTTGTTTTGGATAAATATGTTTTTCAGATGAATGTAAGGATTATAGAAGTAGTGCTGTTAATCTCCATTTTAAAGCTGACTTTTCAAAGTAGTTGAAGCTGAAAGAGGTTCAAATATTTTTTGAACTGGAAATATCTGGAATACGTGCATACATGCATTGTACACACTGCTGTATCACAATACAAATCACAGTGTAAAAAATAATAAGGGTGCTTGTTTTGCAGTACAGATACTGCAACCATATTGTCACCGGTTAATCAGTTGATACTGATCTGTCACAAGGGAACTTTTTTTAGGATGAGGGTTTTATTTATTTATTTATTTTTAGAATTGCCTCATCATTACCCTAAACAAACTGATAAATTGTTCTACGGCCATCATCATCCTGCTGCCATTTTTCCCCCCAAATAATCTTTTAAACACCTAATAAGCTGCTAAAAATAATTCATATTTAGAATGTGTAGAAAAGTGGTGTATTGTATAGTTGTTATGAGAAGTTTAGTGACTGCTGCCAGGCTCCAGGATAACATTTTACACATTTATCTTTAAAAATTGATGACTCCATTCCAGATATTACATTTCTTTTATTGACCTGTGTTTCTCAATAGTTCTCTGCACAATCCGATGCTTTCAAATGACTGTAAGGGACAAATCCACTACCAACTGTAACATTTACTTACATACTGTACCACCTTACATATTGTACAACGATTGTGTTTTTGTCATAAAATGTACCCCAAGACACTTTCTACTTTGTCCTGCAGATTACCTTTATCACCTTGGAATGACGTGAGTGTACAGCCTTGGATACATTTATTATTGTGTGACCTATTTTATGTTTGTTTATGTTCCACCATAAGCAGTTCCGTGATATTTTTCAGGCTCAGTTTGTTAGAGTAAGACTGGACAGACACCCCCCCCCCTCCCCCCACCCAAGTATCTGCTCTAACATTTTCTGCTGATAACAGCATGATAATAATAGTGCATATTGAGTCAGTGCCATCTCCTCAGTGTAAACATTCTGAAGTATCGAATGATATTCTGTTCGCTGCTATATGTAATTTATGCATTGGTTTGCAGTGGGCTGGCGGGTTGCGCTTTTCTACTAGAAACTAGAAGAGCAGGTTGCATCTGTCCCTAGGTTTCCTTGTGGCAGCCTGTAATCCCACTGGAGGGCGCTAGATCCAAACCACCTTCCTGTGACCTCATCTGATATGCACTCTGCCAAGGCACCTAAATCCAGATGCCACCCCATCAACAGAGCAATTCAGAGAAACAGCAAAACTTGCTATGATAAGCAAAGAGCTTACACTGTTCATTCTAATGTGCATGGTTTTACCATCATATAATTATATTTAATCTTCAAGTTTTTAACACAAATGATTTTTTAGTTTATTTAAATATGTGGTGAAGTTATTGTTGTTGTTGTTGTTGTTAGGTGTGGTTATGTAAACTGTGCAGGATGACATCAAGTACATTAAAGGTACATTGATTGTAACTAAGGAGCCCAAAACCTGTTTCATCATGACAATGCCCCTATGCACTAGGTGAGGTAAAAGAAGGATTGGTTTGCCATTGGTGTGGTGGGTGTAGACGCAATCTAGTGTTCCAAGCCCTGTCCTCAACCCCACTGAATACCTTCAAGATGAATTGGAACCTTGACTACATGCCAAGATTTCTCACTTTACAGCAGTACCTGACCTCATTAATGCTCTTGTGTGCTAAAATTTGCTACACCAAAGGGGGAACCAGCTATGTGTTAATGCCTGTTGTTTTGGAATGGGGGGTACATGCATGTAAAAGCCAGGTGTTCATATACTTTTGGACCTATAGTGTGCTTATTAGGCCACATTACAACATAGAAGTGAACAAAAACTTGAATTACAGCATAATAAATACGCATACCATTCAACATTCCACTTGAATTTAGAGGAGAATGAGGCATATAGCAAATTAACATGCATCTGCTGACCATGGATGCCCATTTATTATGCAAAAATGGTTACTAAATTGGATTGTGCCGTTGATATGGAAAGATAACAGTACTCTTAATGCTTTTGTGCAGAATTGCATGTTTTATTAAAAATTCTAATAAAAAGGCATGAGGACCCTAGACAAATATTCTCACCAATATTTCTGTAATAATTAATCCATAAATGAACCTTACAGATTAATGATGGACTGCAAATAAAATGTACTTTACATAGCCAACAATGATTACTGATATCATTAGTCTCTCTTTCTACAAACAAGTTCTATTCAATTACACAATAATAATAATAATATTAATAATAATAATAATAATAATTTATAACTTTTTGTTCTTCATCATCCAGAACATTTTTAACACATGCTACACGCCAGCATGTGTGCCTCATTGCCAAAAGGTCCTGGGTTTGAGACCTGGGCACCGAGAGGGTGTTTGTGTGGCAGTGATGACTCACTGGTTAAGGTTCTGGATTACTGATTTAAAGGTCAGGGCTTTAAGTCTCAGTACCACATGGTGCCACTGTTGGGCCCTTGAGCATGGCCTTTAACCCTCAATTGCTCACTTGTATAAAATGAGGCATGTAATTCACCCTGAATAAGGGTGTCTGCCAAATGCCATAAATGTAAATATAAATGAGTTACTTCACATGCTTGTGTGGGTTTCCTCCGGATACTCCGGTTTCCTCTCTCAGTGTACATTAGGCTAAGTGTCTGTTCCAAATTGCCCCTAGGTGTGAGTATGAATGGTTGTGTGTGTGTGCTAGCCTTGTGATGGACTGGCGAGCTCTTTAGAGTGTTCCCTGCCTTCTCCTATTGTCGGCTGTGATAAACTCCAGCCTCCCCGCAACCTTAGTAGGATGAAGCAGTTCGGCAAATGATTGAATAAGGAAGATTGTTTGATTTTCTAGTGAGAAAATAGTGTGTCTAGTGTTTTCTAGTGTGTCTATCTGTGAAAGTTTGGTATGTGTAGGAGGTTTAATAATGTGTAGGAGTTTTAAAGGAATAGAAAACATAAAGTTTAGTGCACACTTGGGGAAAGATTACTTTTAGCCGGCCCCCCCAAAAAATGCATATTTTTCCAAATTGTTTTAACCCACTAAACAAGCGAAAAAGAGTAGTGATTTTGCCCCCCACAAAGCTTGCTTGTGCATCTAAGTAAAAATAAATATAAATCGCAGCTCTGTTTGTGACATTTAGTCTTCATGGCCTTCTGTTTTTTTATGGCTCCTTTTTGTGCCTGCAGGCTGTGTGATCACTGCTGCTATTCCCCAAAAACCTGTGATTCTGAGCTGGGTTAATAAATACTTGAAATCGTGATAATCTTGTATTTTGTGCAGGTGAGGGTGTGTATCGGTTTGTTTTCCCCACTCCCTTAACTAGCCTTCATGCTGATTGATCAGGGGTTTGGAGATTTCAGTCCTGGAAAAACAACAGGAAATGTTGGTCCTTTCCTGAGGTTTCCTATGTGACCTTAATACAGCGAGGGAGGGATCCTCCTCCGCCTGCTCCAGCTTTCTGCTGTCTGACTGAAGGCTTTATCAGTGCCCTGCAATGGTTCGTCCAGAGTTACTAACCCTTTCAGCCCCCCCAATATGCCCCCTACAGAGGCTGCCTACTCTGTGCATTCCAGAAACAGGTCAAGCACACGGCCTCCACATGGCAGCACAGCACTGCCACACAACACACTACAATAAGCTTTATTTAAGCAACTCTTTTCACACACTTGACGCACATTGTGAACCTTGACCTTTTGCTTGCATCATGTGCATGCCAATGGGCACTTAATCATGCCAGTCAGCCATTTCATTAAAAGTCAGCCATGTTTTTAACAAAAAAAACAAAAAAAAAAACAGCATTGTACACTAGGACTATCTTTTAACCGCATTTCTAATGGAATTCTTTTATTTATGTATGATATTTTTATTGGATAAGAGTTTAGATTTAGAATTGTCAGTGAAATAAATGCATGTTAAATATGAATCAGTCTTCGATTACAGAGATTGTAAGAATGGGCAGATATCAATTCATATCTATTTCTTATTTTAAGAAAAATGATTTGTGCAATACTGCTTGTGTTTGCTGGATTTGTTTCAGTCAGTTTTTGTCCTGTCACACAGCAGTCGCCCCCTGGCTGGCCTCTAGTTTTCTAGGCTGTGACTGCAGGCACACTAAGCCCCACCTGTTCAGGGAAGCATTTCATTTTCAGTTAGTGTGAAACACTGAGCTGCCACTTCCAAGAAGCCAGGAGGAACTGAACAGGCCTGCGCTCAGCTCCAGCTTCCCATTACCCATTAAAGATTAACTGTGAACTGCCCCAGAGCTACATCTCTCTCTCTCTCTCTCTCTCTCTCTCTCTCTCTCTCTCTTTTTCTTGCACCCTCTCCCATCCATTGCATGTTTTAATTTTTTCTTGAGAGGAACACTCTTTGTCTCCTTTCTTTCTCTCTGTCAGGCATTCTCATGCACTTTTACTTTTGCATGCATCTGTCTTGTGTCTTTCTCTTGGATAATCACTCCCTTGCTCACACATTCTTTTTCCTTCATACTCACCTTTTCTCTTGCACTTTTTCTTGCACACACTGTCTCTGACTTGTGCACACACTCTCGTTCTCTATTGCACACTTCTCTTGCACTCTTTCTCTCTCAGACACACATTCTCTCTCTCTCTCTCTCTCTCTCTCTCTCTCTCTCTCTCTCTGTCTCTCACACACACACACACACCTTCTCTCTCTTTTCTTTCTGTCTTGACGAAATTAAAAGGGTCCTGAAACATTGGCACAAGAGCTAAAATTAACCCTAGTTCTTGTAGTGAACAGGTTCCAGTGTTCCCCAAAAAAACAAATCTTTAACACTTTTTTCTTACACTGTTTTGCATATTCTTGATTTGTGTATTTAATTTGTTGTAAGAGGATCTGAATGTACAAGTAGAGACTCAGCTTTACATTGAGTGCATGAGTGTCATGAGTGTGTGAGTAAGCACCAAAGAATGTGCAAGATTTAGGTGACTTCTGATCAGCCCCAGAAGATTTCAGAGAATCCAGATCTACTTCCTCTTAACTTACCACCACCTCTCCCTTTCGACTGAGGTCAGCGTAGCAACACACACACACACACACACACACACACACACACACACACACACACACACACACACACTCTTTCTCTCTCTCTCTCTCTCTGATGCACAGTATCTTGCTCCCTCTTAGACCTTGTCAACATGGACAGAGTTCAGTCATTCATGCAATGGCGCACATTTTTTCTTCACCATAGATGCCCACTGTCTCTCTCTTACACTAATGCTCAATAGAGTAGTTCAGCATGCCTTTTATGGAAAGATTTGGGAGCTGTTGTGATTTCACGCCACCTCCCTCCCCTCTGGAGTGACCAGAATGCTCCCAATGATGATGGCATGTTTAGATCACTCTCATTCCTGCTCTTACTCACTCTCTCTGTATCTCTGTTTTCAAACAATAGCCCTTATTTTTACATGAGTTAAGTGACTCATCTTTGCACCCTTTAGTTACAAATTTTGTTGATGTACCTCTTATCTCTTTCTCTCACTCTCTCTCTCTCTCTCTCTCTCTCTCTCTCTCTATGTAAAGTTGTCTAAAATAATCCCTGTGTTCAGTTCATCCCTTTTCTTCTCAATGCCCTGGTAGAGTTTGTGTGACTCTACAATGTGTGATTAGGTGCAGTATTGTTAGCGTCACTGGTCTCTTTGTGCATGCATGGACTCTTCTGGATGCAAAAGACTCTTTCTGCAAAATGTAGGCCACATGACACATGCATGATTCATAGTCGTAGATCCATGGACTGACAGTGCATTCCTTCCAGTCTGGTTTTCTAGTACAAATATTGCTTTGAGATGTAGCAATAGAGATGGATCCATTTTTCTCATAATGGGTGAAAGAGGACTGTGTTGCAGACATTTCTCACTAGGGATCCATTAACATCTAAATTTGGCAAGCGCTTTTATCGAACACAACTTGCTAGAAAAGCAAAATCCAATTCAAGCACAGAGCACAAAGAAGCCAATAGTTTACACAAATTCACCCTTACCCCAAATGTAGCCGATCAGCCAAGATGTTTGTCATCTGATGTTTGCTCTTGTAGGTTTGCACTGCAGCTACGGTGCTAAAAAGGCAACAAGGGGAGGTTTGTCTAACTTAAAATCTTTGCTGTAAATACCAGCTTTAAATGACTTCCAGGTCCTCACTAAAGTGCCTCGAACTTGCTAGTAGGGTTTAATAAACAGTAACTGATCTTCAGTTGTATGCAGTACCATTATGGAGCAGAGCAAAGCCGCAGACTCAGTTGATTTATTCATTATTTTAATAACTTGTTTAACAGTGATATAGAGAGCTTTTTGTAGCGAGTTTGCAGCAAACTAAGGCAAGTGCACTCGACTAAATCTCTTGTTTATAAAGTTAAAACTGTATAATGTCAGTCTATATCTAATCTGCAAAAATAAAATTTTTACATTTTACGCTGTCTAGTCAGCCATTTTAAATTCAGTTCAAAGTGATACTCTTTATTTAAATCTTGTAATATTTCTCAAATATCCAAAAGTATTATCACTCATTATCAAATTCAGTACTTACAATACAGAATTAGGGATATATGTGTGTACAGGTGAAACTCGAAAAATTAGAATAAATCATGCAAAGGTTCATTTGTTTCAGTAATTCAACTTAAAAGGTGAAACTAATATATACACTCATTACATGCAATGTGAAATATTTTAAGCCTTTACTTGTTATAATTTTGATGGTTATGGCCTACAGCTTATGAAAACTCTAAAATCTCTAAAAAATTAGAATATTGTGAAATGATTCAATATTGTAGGCTCAAAGTGTCAAACTCTAATCAGCTAATTAATCCAAAACACCTGCAAACGGTTCCTGAGCCTTTAAATGGTCTCTCAGTCGGGTTCAGTAGAATTCACAATCATGGGGAGGACTGCTGACCTGACAGTTGTGCAGAAAACCATCATTGACACCCTCTACAAGAAGGGAAAGCCTCAGAAGGTAATTGCAAAAGAAGTTGGATGTTCTCAAAGTACTGCATCAAAACACATTAATAGAAAGTTAATTGGAAGGGAAAAGTGTGGAAGAAAAAGGTGCACAAGCAGCAGGGATGACTGCAGCCTGGAGAGGACTGACAGGTAAAGGCCATTCAAAAGTGTGAGGGAGATTTTGGACATGGGCTTCAAATGTCGTATTCTACTTGCCAAGGCGCTCCTGAACATCCAACAACGTCAGAAGCATCTTACCTGGGCTGAAGAAAAAAAGAACTGGTCTGTTGCTCAGTGGTCCAAAGTTCTCTTTTCTGATGAGAGCAAATTTTGCATCTCATTTGGAAACCAAGGTCC
>JAQMYF010000006.1:15226792-15237179 GCA_030014195.1 Neosilurus mollespiculum
AGTCGGGGATGTCAGTCCGGAGGGAGGCAACCTGCCCTCCAGATAGGGAGCTGCCAGCAGCACTAAGCACCCCTTTTAGGGGGAAAAAACTTGACTTCAGCACATAGCGATTATTATGCTATATGGCTGTGTAAACGGGGGCTTTGTTACAATAACTTCCGAGATTTAGGATGCCAGAAGCACTGAAATAGTTCAAAGGTTATTGATATGAAACTTGAAAGGCAGTAAGTGTGACTGAGCGTCGGCTTGTGTGCTGTGAAAAACTGACATCTTGTTCTCCACCTGGGTGAAATATGCGTCTCAGCATGCAGCTACAGTTGTGAGCTTCATCAACCCTTCAGCACAGACAGAGCCCCTATCTGCCTTCGTGATACGATAAAGCACCTCGAAAAACAGCTGAACAAAGGCAACCTTTGTGCAGCTTTGTCCCATACCTGCTCAGAACAAAGGCTCCAAGCCATGCGTTCACAATGAAGACGCGCAGTTCTTAACTGCCGACCGTGTGACTCAGTGCTTTCATCTTTTTCATCTTTACAAAGACGCAGCTATAACTAACAAGACAGGAAAGTGAACAAAGGCTTGGCGGCTCTTAGGAAGAGGGTTGATTTAAGAACAGCTTTCTTTGGTCTGTCAGCAGAGGGGATGTCTGTCTGGATTAAAGAGAAGCACAAAAAGGGGTGTATTTTTTAGACTCCCTTTACAGAGGAACACATGTAGTGCTAATGTTATGTGTCCTAGTGACTAAAGAAAATCTTTACATAATGATTATATTCTTAACTTTTACTGTAAGACTGGGCAATATGGCAGTATCGTGATGCTTGTGGATATCTTAACCTTTTACAATATGTATTCTGCAATTTATGCCAAAGAATATTGTGATGTATGTTACTCCTTACATATTATATGTCTAAGCCCTGCCTATTACAGCTGCAGGTTATTTTCCTCATCATATGATTAAACCATTGAACAAGTAGGGCAATTCAAACTGAAAATCTTGAGTTTTGCGGTGTTGTGCACTACTTATCCCCAACTTGTAAGTTCAGCTCATAATGACCATCAGCAGCTTTGCATGCAATTATAATATTATTTTTTTTTATCACCCACCAGCTTCAAAGCAAACACTTTGTGCAACAGGTTTGCATGCCTGCTTCTCTCCCTCTCTCTCTCTCTCTCTCTCTCTTGCCTTCTCTCTTTGTGTGTGCCAGACAGAAGGTATTAATAGAAACAGATGGCGTATTCTGTCATTGATGTCTCATCTGGCCGTTCCTCAGTGGGCCACAGACAGACGGGCTGTTCTGACTCTCATGTTGTTTGGCTTCCTGTCCTGTCATGATTTTTTTTACATTTTTTTTCCCTGAGTGCAAACACTCCTTCATGCTCCCCCTCAACAATTGCCCTCCAATTATTTTCTACCACTGCACTGCCATCTCTATTCTTGGACACTTCTGCTGCTATGCAGATGTGCCGTGGAAGCAGGAAAAGCAAGTGCACTTCAAACACAAGTTAAACTCTCTGATCACAATCACCTGGCTGTTGGGGGGTGGGGGGTGTCTAGCAGGGGTCTCACTTGGAGGAATGTTCAGATAGGGAAAGTGTTTAGTTTTCTAGACTGATGAAACCCCTCAGATCAGAAGCGATTGTTGTTGTTCCAAAAAAATACACTCGCTCTAAAAATGACCTGCAGACCTTCACAGATATGTGTACAGAGACTGAGCTCTGACTGAGTCTGGCCTTTAAATCCGTCCCTGAAGAGATCAAACACACTCAGCCGACATTTACACCAGTTACTCATGCTAATCAGTAATAAATGGGGCGACGAGGACACCGTCCGTTACAGCAGGAGTTGGAAGGGTTGGGGGCAGTGGAGTGTCTCCACACACAAGCAAGGACAGTGCAGGTGGGGGGGGGGGGAAGGGAGCATCACCCTGCATGTGACCTTCTCAGTTCTCTCCTTCCAGATACTAACACATGAAGCCATGCATTCTTGTCTGCTCTGTCTCCCATAATATCTCGACCTCCCACTAACCAGTGGCATGAGTGAGACGATCAGGCTGTGACTCAGTGAATAAAGCAGCCGGATGCACCTGATCTTCTACATTTTCATCATTATCTCAAGTCATTTTCTACCAGTGATGTGTCCATATCTTATGAATTACTGATAAAATTGGTATTTGGCAGTTATATATTTACATAAAAATTTAAGAACTGCTTTGGGTCTCCCCCCCCCCCCCTTTTTTTTTTTTTCGTGGGGGTTGGTGGGGGGGTGTCTTTATCCATAATGTTACTTAGGATGGCATAGAGTAACTATGTTAAATGATTTATTGATAAAGTGTTAAATTGTTATTGTAACAACACAGCAAAATGGACTTGATGTGGTGTAATTTATTTATTTTTTATCATTGTTATTTTTTTATAGGAAATTATGCTGCATTCTGAATGTCAAAAAAGCTTTATTACAGGACCATAACCCCTCCCAAATGGTACCTGCATAGACAACTTCCTTCTAAATGGCAAGCAGGGGGTGTGGCAGTACTTTTAAAGTCTACACAATAGCAATATCATGTGTTTGAATATTGCATTATATATATTTACATGTAGTAGCAGTAAAGCTTTTACAGTGTATCATCTCAATGCCAGTCCTGGGAACCCACTCTGCCTTTTGAGTTAAAATTTTCCAAGCCTCCATACACCTACTTTACCTCATGATGGCCTTCGCAATTAGTCAGTTGGTTCAGGTTTCCTTGCAGTAGAGTCTACACAATAGATATGCAAAATATATAGTAAAATAATCATCTGCAGCTCAGTGCTTGTTAAATGGTTGAAGAGATGAAGCAGATGTAGCTATCAATTATACCAACTCCCAGGCATGTGTCAATATAAAATATTTACATTATCCTCACAATTTTATAACTTTTCCTCACAGTTAATATATATTTTAAATAAACTTAATAAAGTTACTACATTGATAAAATCATTATTATTATTGTTCAAGTTGACTTATTTATTTATTTATTTAAAAAAAAAAAAGACCTCAAATGAAAACAGAATCCATGTCCATGATAAAAAGAAAAATCATGTATGATGAAATTTGTGTAGTGATTGTCAACACAGACCTAGTGAACATTAACTATTAACTAGATAACAACTGCAAACATGTAGTAAAACAATGATTGGCATCTTGACTGTAATAGAAATATAACAGTCACCATAACAATAGTTTTTCTTTTTTCTCCCATTTTTTTTTTTTTTTTTAAACTGCACCCCTTCCCCCTAATTTTGTCCCTGCTCCGGGGTGATAGAAGCCATCTCGTCTCCTCCCTCTCACCTCCTTGGCCCCAACTCTGTACACTGTGTCTGTCTGATAACATCAGGCTGTGTGTGATTAACACTCATATGGGTGCACTTAGCTCACTCCGTTCTTGTCCGTCACTGGTTCTGCTGTCTCGTGTCGTCCTATCTCTTGCCTAACATGCTGGAGTGTGTCACCATGCTGATAGCACAGTTCCCATTGTCCTCCCTGTGCACTGTGCATGCTGAACAGTGCTATTGTGTATTCATAGCACAACGTGCAGTTTTAGTACCCAGCCTTGTCAGTATCCTGCTGAGCAATTTGCTGTTGTGAGTCAGAGATAATAAATTGGTTCTCTGTAAAGGCAAAGGAGTCTGGCATATAGGGAAACCTGATAAATAAAGCATCAACCAGTTCCTTTATATCAGTTTTCCATCCTGCTTTTATGCTTTATTTCTATTAATGTCAAGATGACCTTTTTTATTATTTACTAAAAGTGGAACAGTACTTAAATGCATATTGGACAATGAGCTTCACCGACATGAGATTTGGGGTCATGTTGCACTGAAAGTAAAAGTTTTTACTTCAAGGTGTGTGTGTGCACAGCTGCCATCAGCATAATCATTAAACATGGAAAGGGGCTCAGCTGTCACTGTTGTTGTTTATATTTCTAAAAATTAATTTTTCATTTATCATCAGTTAAGGCATTATCCTGGGTCAGGGTCGAGATGAATCCAGAACCTCTCCCAGGAACACTGGGTGCAGAACTAGTGGGATGGGATACCAGGGCACATACATTCTAGGATTGGAAATTAACAGTGCCTAATGTGGGCTTGCCAGCCATGCTGGCAGGTAAATGAAAGTAGCATATAGACATGAATAGTGCAATTGTAACAGGGTTATTTGTGGCATTCCACAATGCAGACTGAATCACATGTCTGCTTGTTTCACTCTAGACACTTTAACTAGGAGACCGTCAAATGAGAAGGCCAACAGCAAACTCACGATTCAGTGTCGCAAGTTGAGCTTAGAGTACTATCTATCTACCAACATGTTAGTCACATAGGCTTAATATGCAATTGTTGTAGCAAACTAACGAAAAATTTTGAAGTTACACTCCAAATACACCTCTCAGGAGGAGACACCGGTTTAAGAAATCAAAAAACTGTTTTTTTTTTTAATAATGAGAAGTTGTATGTTTACCTTAGGAAATAGAAAAGCCAATATCAAAATAATCATGCTTGAATATTGGAGATCTTTTCACATATTTTTACATCAAATATTTTCACTTACACACACTTAAACAAAGAATTGAGGTTGGTACTTTTTGGAATTCACCATTCACAGTGGCAACGGTCTAACACATTCACACACACATTTACACATAGAGATCATTTAATGTGGCCAGTATGTTTTGTGAGAAAACAAAGCAACCTCATCAATGAACTGAAGAAATTCAGAAAATACAGAAGAGGTTAAAGTACGTGTTTTAGTAAATTATAGTAAAAACTGCACGTAAAAATTTTGACATTGTGTGAATGTGAAGAACACTGCAGGACAGTTAAATAACAACTGGGTCGATTTCAAGTTAGTTTGACAAATTAAACCAAAATCAATGCTTGCAAACTTTACTGAGTGCACTGATCTGCATAGGTGCTACACGGCACACTGATGTCTATATGTCCAACACTTAACTTGACCAAGCTGTGGGAAGCCAGTTGTATACATAGCACTATGTGTCTTATTAAACCCGTTGCTTCCTGGCACTGCTTATGAATGCACACAGTGTCATCATGAATGGCGTAGTGTGACTTTTAGTCTTCTTGTATGTCTGTACAAACATTGTTGCACAATAGCGTTGAATTATGAACAGACGACACAGCAGTGCTTGCTATCTACTATAACCATGAGTGTCTTTTGAAGAGTTTGCAGCTGAAGGTCTTCTCCAGGTGTGTTTACATGCATGGCGGTTCCTGTGTGGCTTTTCTTGCATACAGATGTTATTCCTGGAATGAAACTTCAGGGTCAATCATGCAGAGTCAGAGAATGGGGCAGATGTAAAGCACCGAAGGCTGTTAGGGTGGCCTTATGATGTTGGTTTGCCTTTACATGTGGATCTCTGCTTAGCCCAGCCCAGCCCTGCTGTCTGCCCTTAGGTGGTCTTGTACGTTTCCCTCTTTCTCTGACTTGTTTATAGACTATGGAGAAATGTATTGCCTGACTCATTCCCTAGAAGTCTCCGCCTGTCTTGCTGTGTTTCCTTCTCTTGCAGTCTGAACACCTTCAAAGAGCTACCTGCATGAAGAGATGAAAGATTGGCTTCCATTCCTTTCGCTTGTTTATCGGAGCTCTTTGGCACCCCAGTTCACCACTGACTCAGCGGCAAACATGAAAAAGAAGCATGATGTATAGATCATTTGATCCTGTGGAGCATGCTTACAGGTTCTCTTAATTAGAGGTGTGACAGTATTTTGGTGTACCCTGAGTAGGAAATTTTAATGATGCCTACTTATATTATTATTATGGTATTATCGTGAGCACTTTTGTCACTTATGTAAGTGTCTCTGGATAAGGGGATGAGTAAAATGCTGTGAAGGCAAACAAACATGTAGATGCTAATTTTCTCTAAATGGCATGAGCAAAATAAGCAATTCCCAGTTGCACAAGTAAGTATTCTTAAATTGAATTGTTGAATTTTTACAGTATAGTTAAGGTTGAATACATTTTCTAAACAGAGTTTTGTATTAGTGTTATCATCCTTTTTGTAAATGCTAAGTTATAATGAGATGCAATAAAACCATGATATTGGGCTGTAGAGTTGTCAGACAGTTGATGTCTCTGCAAAAGGTTAATAGTTGTCAGGGCACAGCATGTTTTCCAGGACGATACTGTGGACACTCGTGTGGATTCTTTACAGCTGTTGTAGCGTATGAAGCAGGGTCTCTGAGCCACTAAAGGAGCTTAAGTGACTTCACTGGACCATGCACACGCAGCCAGACAGGCTGTCATAGTCAAGTGCTAGGATACACATGAGTGCAAAGAGTTCAGGGTGTGGCTCTACATGGGAACTACAAAGTCTAGTGTTTTTGCTTGATCCTTATCCAAAACTGCTTCTTATTTCATCTTATTTTATTTACAGTACTGCGCAGTATATGTTTAATCACATGAAAAGAAATGCTGTAGAGCAAAGGTGCCTTATATTTACATATAAAAAATGTCATCAAAAATTTCTACTTAAATTATATAAAGCACATAAACAGTAATTAAGGAAACAAAATCAGTATTTGTTGTGATGACCCTTTACGTTAAAAGCATAGCAGTCTCTGGTACAGTTTGCAGTTTTGCAGTTTAATGAGCTGAAAGTTTTTCTGAGCATCTTGTAGAAGCAATCACAGTTCTCCTGGAAGTTTTGTCTGCTTCTTTATTTGCATGCAAAACCCAATGTGTGAAAGTGGTCTCTGACTTCTTTGTGCTGGAAAACTAATGTTCGATGTACAAGTCATAAAATAGAAATCTGCACCAAAGTGTATACTGAAAAAAAAGTAGAAGAAAAAAGCCAGTACTGTATATATGGTGTGTATATACATGTAAATATGCATGTAGATAATTTAAAGTAGCAAAGTTTGAATGTAGTGCGGGGTTTTTTGAGAAAGAAATTGCTTTACTTTATATATGATTATAAATATTATGTTTATTTCACTGACATGAAATTATTACAAAACTACCTGTTTTACCCTTAGGAAATATGGAGACAGGGTAATGGTTCGTAATTCATTAAATAGGGTTCCCCAGACCCATAATACCCTTCATGCCCATATTGCCCATTTATTTCACTTCCTGAAAGGTGATTCAGGGTAAAACTGCACTCTTACTGCATTTCAATCAAAACAGTTTGATGAAGCAGGGTGTATGTGAAAGATTCAATCCTCTGAGTGCTGTATTTGCTGAGCTAACTGGTAGTGCTGGGCCCATATATTGGCTTTCATGTGTGGTAAGCTTCCTGCTCTTACTAACTCCCCCTTCATCCTGTTCCCCCCTGTATTTTTTTTTACACAACTTTTAATCATTTAATACTGTCCAGGCTGGGAGAAGAAAGGGAAGGAGCTTCCTGCAGGGAGAGAGAGGGGGAGTGAGGGAGAGGGGTGAATGTGTGGGTTAATGAAACGGATGTGGCTATCCGAGCTCTGCTAGTTACTCATGTTGTCACATGTGAGCATCCACTTGGGCGCAGAGAGAGGAAGTGGAGAAGGATTGATCTCATGGAGCGGTCTGCAGGGGTGAACGAGTGTGTGAGTGGGTATCTTTGTCTGCCATTGTGGTGTTAAGATGAGAGACTGTCATTCTCTGTTAGTGTAAAAATGACTGAATGCAGTTCACACACCAGTGTCTGCAAACACGCCATGATTGCGTAATCAGAACGACCACAAAACTGAACGTGGGCTCTTACAAGTTACAAGAACCAAATACTGAGTGATTATTCTAGTGAGTGTTGGGCTTGTGACATGTACTGTAAGTCTTAGCTGCAAGACCTAACAGTTAGTCTGGATATTTATTTTTGCGGTATTACCCAGGTATACCCACTTTCTTGTTTCCATAGAGTATATGATTACTGAAGACTTCATCAATAAATGAACATTTGCAACATCAATAGCTCTGTCAGTCAATTCAGATCAGTCAGGTGATACGGAATCAACACTAATATTCTTTCAGCTGGTTATGGCATGCACTAAACATTTACTGTTTATGTACAGCAGGCTAAATATAAGCCCTTTTTCCATAACAACTTTTATATCATCTCCCAAGGATGCTGTGTACTGCTGGCAATGCGTGCACTCCAGTTAATCAGAGTTAATGGCTTTCGTAATCTTTCATTGCATGTCATTTTCCACCTCTGGAGTCAAGGCTAAAGCAGAACGGTTGCAGGAAATCAAAGCCTCTGCACTGAGGTCTTCTGTATAAATTCCTGCTGTGTGCTTTCAGTGTAATGGTCATTCTGTTTAACCTTTGCAGGAAGCTGAGGTTGTTCCCCTTAAATTTGTTTTCTCATTCCTCTTCATGTTAGTACACTGTGGATTTCTGCACAATACAAGCTGATTATTTATGCATATACTCTCAGCACACTAGGAATACAAAATATTTTGTGGTTTTCTGTGTAGATTACTGTAAAGCTTCATTCTTAGCCCCTTTCGATGGTTGGTACAAAGGCTGGTGAGGATAGGACAATTTACGACTCCCTTCATTCAGCTCTATCTCTGCTCTGCTGCTCTCTGAGCATTCTGTTCGTTTCAGGTTGTTTTACTTTGCAGAGATATGAGCCTAGAGACAGACAGAGCAGAGGGCTTTGTGTGTTCTTCCTCTACATGTCTGATAAGAGTGCCTGGTTTCTCAGGAAGTGGGATAAACAGCGCATTGTGCACTCGGTGGCTCATCTGAACATCTGGTGCTAGTGCAGCACTGTTCCACACTAAGAGTAATACTTGGTTCAGCAGGAAAGAATGGAATGATCCTTCTCACTTTTTGACTCTCCAAAACCACATTTAACTGTCACTCAAACTCGATTGTTTCATAAAGGTTACACCAGATTCTTTAGCTGGGATGCATGAGTTTGGTTCTCAGTGAGAAGTGCTTTTCCTCATGGGTTATGTAGGGTTTTTTTTTTTTTTTTTAATTAAGGAACAGAATATATAGTTGAAAGAGTAATAGTACTCCCCTTGCACATTTTACACCGTTTTAGAGCCAGTTTTAAAAGGCCAGTACTCTTTATTATTATTAATCACAACTTACGGAAACATATTAGGTTTCTAATATGTAACATCTAACATTTCTGTTGTTCATTGAGATACTATAAATGTTAAAATGTGCAATGATCTGCATGTGTTGTGGAAATAAATGTATATTTTTGTATGTGGTAGGAATGCAAAAGTAATATGCATGTTCAAAAGGTTTGGACCAAGCATAAAATTTGACTGTGTCAGTTGGTAGCACCTGACATATTTCAGGAAGCTGTCTGTTTGCTAATGTTTGTGGGGCAGCTGAAGTGCTATCTGAGTTGCAACTTGAATCAGCTTCAATGAGTGTGTCTGTGTGTGTGTGTGTGTGTAAAGTTTGCATGTACAGTCTGTGCCTTAGGTGATTTGGCAAGTTTGCATGTGACTGAGGTTTACAAGAAAGCACACAGCAACAGCTGTGAGTGGGTCAGCTCATTCCAGATCTCTCTCTCTCTCTCTCTCTCTCTCTCTCTCTCAAACACACACTCTGCAAAGAGAGGCTCTTTCTGGAGTACTTTGACATGATGCGCTGTCACAGCATTGCATGCCCCAGACCAAATTGCTGAGGGAAAAGGGGCCCAGCATCTGTGAAGAGCATACTTCTGTTTGTGTGTCAAGAAGTAAAATTAAAACACAATATTTAGTGCCCAGAAGCAGTCAGACTGCTTTTAACTAACAGTGGTTTTGATATGTATGCATGAGATTTGAGTTTGAACTATGAATTTATTTGTATTTGCAGGTCTGTGAAGATCTGCAGCAAGAAAAATGTCATCAAAGATGCAGAGCTCAAACAGCATAGATCAGGCAAAAAAAATTGTACAGCAACTACAGATGGAAGCAAACATAGAGAGGATAAAGGTAAAGGTGAACACGTCCTAATCACTGCTATTAAATGGAATAAGAAATGAAGTGCACTGATATAGGAAATGCATGCATGCTTATTGAAAGTACCAGAGAGCCGGTTCACGGGAGCGTTAATGCAGAAAAGATTCAATTTGGGTATTAAATGTGAAAATTTTAATAAGTCTGGTCTATTGAACCAGTGAAAATGGAAACAATAATGGCTAGATTTGATTTCAAAGAAAAAGAAAATAGAATTTAAAAAAAATTGTTGCCAACCATTGTAGTAATAATAAAGTGTATTATACATATACAGTATAATACAATGTATTATGCAACCATAAGTAATTATATATAGATAAAGATATAGATAGATATATACCGTGTTTCCCCGATAATAAGACCTACCCCGCTAATAAGACCTACCCTTACTTCAGCAGAATGGTCCAAAATAAGCCCTACCCCGAAAATAAGACCTAGCTAAATCCAA
>JAQMYF010000006.1:15253764-15264591 GCA_030014195.1 Neosilurus mollespiculum
TCCAGGGTGTACCCCGCCCTCGCCCAGAGTCGGCTGAGATGGGTGCCAGCCTCCCCGCAACCCTAATTAGGATTAAGTGGTTCAGAAAAGGAATGAATGAATGAATATATATTAAAGTTCAGTAAGCCAATGATTATGTTAAGAAGCTTTTTTTAATTAATTATAAATTTTTTGCTTTTAATAAGACACAAGCCATTATTTGTGTCTCTCCAATCCACCCAAAATAACTTCAGTATTATATTCTAATAAAGTTATTGTTATAGAAATGTGTCTCTGTAGTGTGACAGGTTATTGGGGCTGGCTTTAGCACTGAGCCAATAATGGAGGCCAGAAGGCAGAGCTGGAGTGAGCAGTGGCCACAGAACCAGTGCTCAGATCCCAGAGTCCTAGATGAACAGTACAGGTCTCATCACACAACAAAACAAGGTCATTACCCTCCTCAAGATGTAAAGGACAATGAGAGACTATGGTACGCACCAGATCTGCGCTACATGCACTACATGAGCGGTCCTGCTCCTTCAGAGTTTAGCCCTGCGTACAGCAGCCAAAGATACACACCCGACCGAGCTCGATCACACTCCAGGTTAGTACAGTGATGTGTGCTTCATGATCTGCAATGCTGCCATTTTACTAGGGACATTTATAGCCTAGTAGGTTATGGTATTTATTTTTAAACATAGCCTATTTTATTACATACACTCACCATATATGGTACATCACTGTACGGCTATACATTTAATCCATTTGTGGCTATAGTCACTTGACCAGTTACTAAATTACTGTAAGTAAAAGCAGTGTGTATCTAACTTGTATGATCTCTTTAGGCAGGGATATGATTATCCTCCACAGAGCTACTGGGACTACAGGAATGACTATAGTTATTATGATCATGGCTACTACAGAGGGCATTATGGATACCCAGGTATTCACATAATCATACCTCAGACTGGTTCAAATAGTTAAATGGTTAAACACCTACGGACCTTCTAAATACAATTTTCCAAATCCACTGCACTTAATACAGCACCCTCAGACACCAGTAGATGGCCAGGGCAAGGATGGAGGACAGAAGGACATCGGGAGTGGTCAATAGCCACATACCCTCATCAGCATGGGTCAGAATATTTATATTAATTTACAATGTTCCTCTGCATGTAACAGGTGTGCAAGAGTACAGCATAAATTGCACAAACAGCACAAAGTTATGTGGTTTAACTAAAAAAAATCTTGAATATACTACTACAACTACTACTACAACTGTTTAAATACTAAATCATGTCAATTTAGAAAATGTCACGTTTCTGTGGCCCTCAACACAAACATATCTTGAATTTTAAACACAGTTCCATTATATACATTAACTGAGAACATATAAGAGCACATGAGGTAAGCACGTCCGCCTCACGGCAAGGAGGTCCTGGGTTCAAGTGTTTCTATGTGGAATTTGCATGTTCTCCCAGTGCTTGCATGGGTTTCCTTCATTTACTCTGGTTTCCTCCCACAGTCCAAAGACATGCACGTTAGGCTAATTGTGTGGCAGTGTTGGCTCAGTGGTCAAAGATTTGGATTACTGTTCCGAAGAGTTCAAGGCCTGCCACTATTGGGCCTTTGAGCCAGGTCCTTAACTCTCAGTTGCTCAGTGGTGTAAAAAAAAAGTCACTCTGAATAAGGGTGTCTGCCAAATGCCAGAAAGGTAAAGATAAATGCAATTGGTTCCAATTTGCCCCTATGTGTGAGTGTATATGTGTGTGCGTTGGCCTTGCAATGGTCTGTTGACCTGTTCAGGGTGTACCCCGCCTTCACCCAGTGTTGGCTGACACTGGCTCAGCCTCCCTGTGACTATAAAGGGATTAGGCGGATTGGCAAATAAATGAGTGAGTGAATAATACCACACACTCTGCACTGACGTGTACTAATGGGGTTCATGGTTTTGTCTGATTTAGTATAATTTTGGTTAGGATGAAACTGTAAAACGAGACTTGTTGTTGATTCATTCCTTTAATTTAATCACTCAGGTATGAGCTCAGAAGAGACAGTGGACAATATGATGGTGGTGTTTCTATGAGACAAAACATGGATTACATGAATAAAGCTGGAGAGGTTAGGGGCATCCTCACTGCTCTATTTCTGCATAATTGTAAACACAGTTGAGAAATTAATCACATGTACTTTTAGTGTATGGTTATTTCCTATACTTGTATCTAATACATCATACAATCTCTGTGTAGTATAGAAGTTCAGTATACAATAACATTCTGTTTCTTGCCTTTGGCCTAGCTCTCATCTTAAGCCAAATATCATTTACTGCATTTTCTGTGCAGGTTTCTGATCTTAGCGGCCTAGCCAGTTCTAAAAACTCCGGCCTGTCGTCTAGCACCTATGAACTCAGCCAGTACATCAACGGGGATGAGCCGAGTAACGCTCCACCTCCAGCTCATTCAGGTAGATGTGGGTAGAATTATTTCTATCTCTATTCTATACTTGCCGCATGATAACAACGATAATTATCAATTATGACAATTTGCTGTCCGTGGATCTACACATATTGTAGAGAGCTAGCTGTTCACTGCTCATGGTTTAATTCAAAAAACTCTTGGAAGCAGAAAATATGCGAAAGGGTTACCTAGGCAACCAAAGCTCGCCATGAGTAACGTTTTCTTGTGCAAGTCCCTTAAATTGCTTGTTGCTCACCTCTTCCTGTGTGGATGCCGCTTTAGGTTTTTGACTATCATAGCACATGTCCTAATGAACGTTTTCATTCATGAAAAAAATTAGTCCAATTCAAGGACATAGCTGAGCAGCTGAAGGTTGGGTTTCTTGCTTAAGTCTGTATGTCATAGGGCGGCGAATGCTGACGAATGTAGCGAATTTTGGATTTGCCAACTTTTCTGATGAATGTTGATGAACATCAGGGTTTTCCCCATCATTGGTGACATTTAGTGTAATTTAGCGACAACTAGTAACATGTCAGGAAGAAGCCCAACATGCTGCTGCCCTTGAGGAAGAATTTTTTGTCTGGCTGCTGCAACTATCCTGCAGCAGAAGAGAAGGAAAGAATATGTTGAAAAAGAATGACTAATGGGCCCAACCCTATAAAGAACGTGAACAAAACCCAGGATTGACGTTCGTCAACAGAAGCAGTCCAGTGTTTTTTCCATTTTTTGTGTTGGAGCATGTTCAGTTAGTAGTCACAATAATAATGCTAATAATGATATTGATGAGCATATCATTCATGAAAGTAAATAAACATATCATCTTTTTAATGATGAGAAATATAAAAATTATATATGCTGAATATATAATAACCTAGATATATTTGTAGAACTTGGACATGTATATGTAGGTCAAGTTGAAAATATGCATACAGTAATTTATTATTTCAAAAACTGAACTGCTATTTTATAGGGAAGAATTTGTGGTTAGTGAACAACAGTCAGTGTTTTGGTATAATTCCATATTGTTCCAGGTTTGAGAAGTTTCCTTCTTACTGGTTAGTACACTGTAGTAGATTCTTGCATTTAAAAAAGCTGATTACTCATATTTGGGGGCAGCCGTAGCCTAATGGTTAGAGAAGTGGCTTTGGGACTAAAAGGTCTCTGGTTCGATTCCTGAACCAGCAGGATGAATGTGTGGTGGTGGGGGAGTGAGCTGCACTCCCCCACCTACCTTCCCTTCCTCCACATTCATGGCTGAAGTGCCTTTGAGCAAGGCACCTAACCTTCAACTGCTCTCCGGACACCCCAATGTGTGTGGCAGCCCACTGTGTGTGTGCTCAATGTTTACGTGTGTGTGTGTGTGTGTGTGTGTGTGTGTTCACTTTGGATGGGTTAAATGCAGAGCCAATAATTTCTCATGCGGTATTAATACAGTATAGCATAATAAAAAATTAAGAAAAAATACATGACATGTCCTGTTATCATTCTACATTTTGGTCGATTCAGAACCACTGTTTATTAATGGCAACAGAGTTCACATAGAAGCTGATAGAGAACACATCAGACAGTCTTTGATTGGCTGGTTTGATTGACACAGAGTGTGATTGTTGTATGTTTACCTTCCCAAGAGAATCATTCCAAAGGTGAAAAGTGCTGTTTTAGTCAGTGCATGTGAAAGCACTGAAAGAGACAAACACTGTATTCATCCAGAAATCTGAACTCAACCTTCTAACCATGAACTTAAAACTTTAACTACTGAGCTTCCACGGTTATCATTTTTCATTATTCCTCTACTTGTGTATCTTTATGCTACCAGAGTCTGAGTCCAAGTCAGTCGTACCGCTGAAGTTCTGTGTTCCTCATGTGGCTTTGAGCTTTGGGCCTGCTGGGCAGCTGGTCAGAGTCACTCCAGCTTTGCCATCACATGGAGAGCCTGCTCAAGTTGAGCTCCATAGTTTGGAGGTACAAACCCTTGGGTCAACCATTATCAAAACAGCCTTAAAGAAGCTGGATCATTTGTATTAAACCCTAAAATGAGCTGCATAATGTGACTTCAGGACCAGGATAAGAAAATGCTGATGTAATATGTAGGATGTATTGTATCATCCTGATGTTTATAGGTTTTACTGAGTGACACTCATGAGCAGAATGATATGAGAGGATTTCCTGGACCACTGGTGAGGTATGTCTTATGTTGAATTTGAATAAATCAATTAGTCAATTGATTTTTTAAGCCGCTGAATCCTACTAGGGTCACCGAGAGGCTGGAGCCCATATTAGCTGACTGGGGCGAAGGCGGGGTACACCCTGAACAGCTCACCAGTCCATCGCAGGGAAACCAACACACCCAAAACCATTCATACTCACACTCACACTCACACCTAGGGACAAAAAAGAATATTCCATTAGTCTAATGTGCATGAACTGTGGGAGGAAACTGGAGGACCTGGAGGAAACTGACACAAGCATTTGGAGAACATGCAATCTTCATACCGAAACAGCCTTGCCAAATTTGGGGTCATGCCCAGGATCTTCTTCTCACGTGTCTCATTTTAAGGTTTGTGATTGTTAGCAAAAAAATGATATATGCCATGTAGTTGAGGCCAGCATGGTGGCTCAGTGATGAGCACTTTTGCCTCAAAGCATGAGGTCTGGGGTTCAAATCTTGGTCAAGATGCAAGCATGTTCTCACATGAGAGTTCCCACAGTCCACCGGTGGGAATGTGACTGTGAAGAATTTTCTCTTCAGTGTGCACCCCATTGGCTCCAGCTTCCCCAGCATCCCTGATGGATAAGTGGTATAGATAATGGAATAAAATAATGATTTGGAAATTGTAGGCTGCACAATCACTTTCAAAAGTGGTTTAAAAAAACTATATAGCTTCTTACAGCCTAGTTCTAAGATACGTTCTGTGAAATACAGCATGTTGTTGGTGTTACTGTTACTGTTATATTGCAGCTCTTCAGTAACCTGGTATTAGGATGTTCATTTTAAAATATATATTACATAAGAAATCATATGTTTTATTTTGTCTCAGCCCAAACAGTTAATGATTCTTTCATACAGGGAGAATCTGCACAAAGTGGATGTCATTAACTTCGCTCTGCAGATGGCTGATGCTTGTCTGAAGGATGAATCCACACTCAATGCTTCCTCTGCCTCCCTCTTGTGGCGTCTGCTGGTACTACTGTGCAGACAGAATGGAGTAAGTAGGACCTTCTTACTGATAGACTAAAGCAGTAGTGTGAAAGTGAAAATAAAGTTGTTTGCAAGTGTGTGATGGTTGAAGTATATATTCCATTATTTATAGAGCATTATTTTTATAGCACTAGTTCAGTCCTAATGAATCAAGTTAAAGACAGTGTTGTTGGCTTGATTACATATGGAGTACTGAGCAGAGTCCCACAGTTTATTATTTTTTTAAATTAGGCTATTGATGAAATCTTTTCAGTCTTTACACATCACCTGTTGTGAATGGTTTTATGAGTCCAGTTGGATGTGTTAGTGCAAGAAAACACTACTTCTATTTTGTGATAAAAACATATAATGGAAGAAACTCTAAAGCTTCTGTGTGCCCACTCTGGGCTGTGTAATGGGTGACACTGTGCATGTTGTGCAGAGATTCGTGGGTTCAGATATTGCAGAACTCTTACTTCGAGGAAGCAGCTCTGTAGGAGTGTGTGATGGAGTTGGCAAACAGCCAGACGAGGGCAGTCTCATTGATCTGATTGAAACACCAAAATCAGTGATGGAGAGCCTCAGTACTTCAGATCCCCTTATTGAAAACCCATTCAAAAATGAAGAGACCTCAGAACAAAACATCCAGAACTACACCAAGCTCCTGCTGGCTGGAAGGAAGAAGGTCAGTTCTCTTATTAGCTCTTACTGTGGTACTCTTTTCTCTAGCAGTCTGCTCTGTGTTATAATACAGTGGGATATGAAACAGTCATCAAAGTTTTTTGAAGGATTTTTTAATGTACCAGTCATATTAAAATCATTTCCTCTATTTCAGGGCCATTTTTTAAGTGATGCTGATTTTCATTTAAAATAACAAGAGTTTTTTATTTTTTCATCATGTTTTTATTATATGTATTTGGCATTCTACATTATATCCACGTATCTTGGGGAAGTTAATCATTTTCGAGTAAAATGTCCACTACTGTTACCCAAGGTAAAAGCTTATTTTTGAAGAAAAACTTCTAAACATGAAAGTGGTGGCCTGGCATTAGGGTGCTGGCTTACTGATCCGAAGGTCGGGGGTTTAAGCCCCACTATCACCGAGTTGTCACTGCTGTCCCCCCAGTGCAGCTAACTGGGTTATCAAAGGCCAGCCATGTCTCTCCCTGTCTGTGGTAAGAGGCATGTAAAAGAACTATTGCTGTCGTTAGTAGGTAGGCCATCGGGTTGCCGTCAGTGTGTTTCTGCCCTACGATGGTCTGGCCAGCTGTCCAGGGTGTACCCCGCGCTTGCCCAGCGCCAGCCTGCCCTCGACCCTAAACATACTATTGTTTGCCATAGCATTTATCATTTTTAGAAATTAATAGATATGTGTTATTTTATCACCATATTCATATAATTACTTTTTTTTTGCCTTTAAAATTAAAAAAAAAATTTTTTCCAGCTTTTCTTTACCGTTACCTGAAGGTAAAATGTACATTTTCTTGTTATTCTTACTGTTTCCACTATATGGCAATATACTTTCTGGGAAAATATCAGGATGTAGCCGTGGTTTTTAAATGTCTAGAAGATAATGCTCTTTGAGGAGCTACAATAAGACAAGTTTTATGTAAGTGTCACAAATTGACACTGTGACACCATGTCTTTTCTGTTCCAGCTAAAAGTTAAAGTTAAGTTCAGGGAACCTTTAGTTTATATTATGAATATGAGGCTGACTGTTAAACAACTTGTGAAGAAAGAGTAATAGACCCTAGCATGCATGCCTTGCCTCTTTGAAGGTCAAATGTGTCTTTCTAGTTACCCATTTTTGTCTTTACTTTTACCAGGTTTTTTTCTTTACTGGTAACAGGAAAGACAATGTGGGTAACAGTAAAGACACAGTACCATGACCAATGGTGGATCCAGACAGGGGGATCCATTATTATTTTAATGTTTGTCGGGGTTGCACTTTTTTTGATTTTCAAAGTGACCTTTGTGCCCAACTTAGACTAAGCCTTCACCCCCCACCCCCTCTTGTCCCCAATTTCTGATTTTGGTTAAAAACAGATATCAAATATATTTTTCTAATGTTTTTACCGTGACTTGTATGTTTTCCTGAAAATGGCCCTTAACACGGATGAAAAAAAGAAATGTTTAGATTTCTTTCTAATTTTGCATGCAAGTAGCCTGTACCATGGAAATGCGCTGAAAAGCTTATGTATGTTATGACGATTCTGCAAAAACTACTACTAAGAATTTGCTTAAATCAGCATGCTTTATCCCTTGGACAAGTATATGTGCATGTGATAGGACATGGCAGCATGGTGGGATAGTGGCTAGGTCCTGGTTTCCCGAGCTTGAGCTCCCTGTGCTTGCGTTGGCTTACTCCAGGTACTCCAGTTTCTTCCCACAGTCCAAAGACATGAACATTAGGCTTATTGGCTGTTCCAGATTGCCCCTAGGTGTGAGTGTGAGTGGTTGTGTGTGTTGTCCCTGCGATGATCTGGTGAGCTGTTCAGGGTGCACCCCTCCTTCAGCCAGTGTCAGCTGAGACCCCGAGACCCTAGTAGGATTAAGTGGTTCAGCAAATGAGTTAGTGAGTGAGTGAGTGAGTGAGTGACAGGACAAAAGAGCTTTACCACATGTCTGTTTAGGTTTGCTCACATGCTAGTTAATTGTTTAGCTAATTTTAATTAGCTAAACTATACCTTTAAAGTATCTGTAATTCAACTGTACCAAACAGATCCTTTAACTTTAAGTGCCTGTCATCCTTATAGGAAGCACTGGAGTCAGCCATGCGGAGTGGCTTATGGGGTCATGCGCTGTTTCTGGCCAGCAAGATGGACAGTAGAGCATACAGCACTGTACTGAGCAGGTGTGTCTCTGTTTTTCCTGTATATTACAGTTTTTTCACTGTAATCTTGAAGTGAAATCAGACATGACTCATCATGGAGCCATAAAGCTGTGTTAAATTCCACACATACAGAAACACAGATGAGTTAAATAGATGACATGTTTGCACATGGTGCCAGCAATTGAATCATTTCAAGCATGTGACCAAGCACATGGACTTCCTGTAGCCTTCCAGCTGACACAGTCTCACAAACTGTAAAATTTTGCTGTAAATTTCTTACATTAACTCACTGTAGACACTTTATACAGTATGCTACTGTAAACCGACGCCTTATGCAATATGCTACTGATACCTGATACTTATACAGATTCAGTATTTAAATTCTACAGTAAGCTAATCCTTACTACTACTGCTGCCCTTAAATTTCTGTAATTTTTATAGTGTATAGTTTCCAGTTTCCAGTTTGAAGAATCAACTGTCCTGTTACAATTTCCTTACTAATGGCAAGGTCATACTTATTACATGTGAACTCTGCTGTAGGTCCAAATGTGTGTTTTAGAAGTCCCAGTCTCAATCATCACTCACTCACTCACTCACTGAACCACTTAATCCCACTACACCCTAATTGTAGGATTAAGTGGTTTGGCAAACGTGTGAGTGAGTCACTAAACAGATACAGATACAGATAATGGCACTGTGTCCCCTGGTCCCCCTCACACCAGGATAAGGGACAACCTCAAAGCCATGGTGGTTATTTATAGTTCCAATAGTTAGTTCCTAACTTGTTGATCTGGTTTCTTCTTGCATGGGTTCTTGCTATTGCTGATTAAGGTTTCACCTGTCATATCACTATCTTCACTAATAATTTTAGATCTGCTAAAAAGAAGCAGAGCTTTTATGCATTTAAAAACGTCAGAGATAAAATCATATCATATTTCTTACACTAGTAAGTAAGCTAAATGCCAGATCAGTATAATAATTTAACACAGGCACATGTTGTTCTAAGAGTTGGATCTTAGTTGTGGTGCTACATTTTTTTTGGCTATGGTCACCATTACAGAGACAATCAGATGTACAATGTATAGACTTGCAGATAAATCATTTGTAGGTTAAATCTGGACAATTTTTACAACACTGAGAAAGTCAGTGACAAAACTGTGCTGCACTCCACACACACAGAAACAACGATGTGTTAACTAGATGGCATGGTAGCACATGGTGCCAGCCATTAAATCATTTCAAGCATGTAGCCAAGCATGGGGACTTCCTGGGGCCTTCCAGCTGACACAGTCCCACACACACTAATACAGAGTTGTTTTCTGTCCAGAAAGCAGCTCTTGTTCCTGCCAAAATTCATAATAATCCCATTGGCATGTTTTCCTTAATGGAACATCTGGTTTGTAATGGGACATTTTGCAGGCCATAAACACCATAGTAATGGAGGAGATCAAATGTCCGGTGTGTAAAGTTGTTGGCTGAGGTATGTCTAAGTCAGGTGTCTCCATTTCTGCATGGTCATCCATATGTACTGCTGAACAGGCTGAAGGGAAACCTGACTCTGCCCCTCCGGGTCACTCTTCGGCAGCATTTGATGAACAGCAGTAAATTGTCCCCTTCTATTTTGGGAGATTTTTCCTATGATCATAAACTTGTGTTGCTGTCTGTACATAATTTTATGCAGGTTTTCCTCATGGGTTCCCCTGCATCATCTTAGCTGATAGGTAGGTTGCCTACTCATAATTGCATCCAGGTATGAATGAGTATATTAATGTGTGGGTGAATAGTGTCCTTCACATCCATGATGTACATGTTCCGTTCATACATCCAGTGTTTCAAATAGTATCCAGATAAATGAAGGTGCATGAATGAAGCTCACTGGTGTCGGACTAGCTGTTATTCTTGGACCAAATATTTCCAAGATGCCACACGTGACAAGGAGCTGCGTATTCCATGTATCATACTTGACTTTTTGAGACGCCACTGTCCTCATATGAGAACTACAATATAGATATGACAAGTTGACATGAAAGGCTTTGGCAAAGTCTGTGTTTGAGGGCTACTACCAGTCAACCGTATCTTTAAGCTCTGATCGCATCGTGTGAATCACATCGTGTGAATGTTCAGATCAGTTGAACTTCATGCCTGCCCACTTCTTGACACTTGAGAAAATTTCACCTCTCATCGCCTCTCTGCACGTCTGCATCATTGACCTTGCATGGTTGCTTGTCGCTTCCTGTGTGAATATGACTTCAGTATTACTGGAGGCCAAGGTTTTATTTTAACATGAATATTATCAGTCTGCTTTCTCTCTCTCTCTCTCTCTATATATATATATATATATATATGTGTGTGTGTGTGTGTGTGTGTGTGTGTGTGTGTGT
>JAQMYF010000006.1:15266842-15286963 GCA_030014195.1 Neosilurus mollespiculum
TATATATATATATATATATATATGTGTGTGTGTGTGTGTGTGTGTGTGTGTGTGTGTGTGTGTGTGTGTGTGTGCGCACACATGCACTGGACTTCTACTACTGAGTAAGCCATGGTTTAGCCATAGTCATGTTGTGTTTTCTGTTTTTTTTTGGATTAAGTGTTAGTTTCTTATTGCTATAATAATATTAAATAAATCTTGTTGCCCTGTCAAACCTACAAAATACTGTCTGAGTTAGTGTCTTCATCTTCATCTTCTTCCGCTTAATCCGGGGTCAGGTCCCGGGGGCAGCAGCCTAAGCAGGGAGGTCCAGACATCCCTCTCCCCAGCCACTTCCTTCAGCTCTTCACCGAGGCGTTCCCAAACCAGCCGAGAGACATAGTCCCTCCAGCATGTTCTGGGTCGACCCTGGGTTCGCTTTCCAGTTGGACCCGAAACACCACACCAGGGAGGCGTTCAGGGGGCATTATAATCAAATGCTTGAGTTAGCGTATGTTATGAAATAAATGCATAAAATGAAGAACAAATTATGATTTGTGTAATTTTTTTTTTTTTTACTAGCCAGTTAAGGTGCCGAAGGTGAGGTGGATGTCGCTGAATAGTCCTCGGGAACTAACTTTTTTTAAATTGTTGATTGTGCTTAATGGTGTGTGTGTGTGTGTGTGTGTGTGTGTGTGTGTGTGTGTGTGTGTGTGTGTGTGTGATGATAGGTTTACGGGCAGTCTATCGCCTAGCGATCCACTCCAAACCTTTTTCCAGTTACTTTCTGGGAGGATCCCAGCTGTAGCAATGGTAAAACACCATGATATTTTCTCTGGGACTAGAATGTAGAGGGATTAGAAACTGCATTGTTTCTGGGTGACAGTGTTTCTCTCCCTATTGGTTTAGTTCACCTTACACTCTGGGTGGGAAGGTAAATGCCAGAAATGGCCAACTGCAAGAACTAGCCAGTAGGATACTGCCATAGTCATAGGTTTAATATAGCACGTTTCTGTGTATAGACATTTTTTTAGGTAGGTACACATTTATTTTAACATTTATTTAAAAAATTGACAGTTTCATTCTGATGATGAGTAGAATATTTTCTAACATCTGGAAATTATTGCTTTATGTTGGCTAGCGACCACAGATACCGAGTATGTCATATACATACACAAAGCATGGACCATAGCCACTTTTTGATTATTCATTTTTTATATTTTCTGGAGAGATACTACGAAGAACCTTTATTACATGTAGCAGACATCTCACTGAAGAATTCCATTCACAAAATCAACTTTTGTACTAAGGCACAAACCACTTTAGTACTCTACCACAAACTGCTCATGAATCAAACCAGCGAACAGCACTTTATCTGAGTCAGTAATTTATTGGATTAATCACAGTTACATATTTTGATATATGTGAATAAATACACATGTTTAGCCCTGTTATATCCTTTTCACACTTGAAGCTTTCTCGCTAGAAAATTCTAAACCACAACACAACCGCCATGTTGGCTTCCCTGTTTGAATGAGAAACACACCTAATGTGGCAGTAATCTTAAAGGATTTAGGCATAACATGATAATTCGTGTTACAACACAGGTCTGTTTTTACAGTGTTCCTGGAAAACCCCTGAAATGTACTACTGCTGCCTGCTGCTCAGAATTTCACGCTATCATTTCAATGAAGAAGAGATTGATGCTTTTGCATAATGTCATGATGGAACAATACAGTTTTTAGTCCCTCTCTATACCGGTCCCAGGTTTTCTTGATATTGTTTTAATGAGGATTAAACCAACCATGTTATTGTATGCATTGTCTGTATTACATTCCTGCTCAAACCTTTCTGATGCGTGTCACTGTGTATTCTCTTCTCTCAGTCCTATAGTAAGGAGAAGTGGGGTGATTGGAGGCCTCACCTTGCTGTTATGTTATCTAATGAAACTGGAGATTCTACCTTGCTCTACAAGTCCATCGTCAACTTGGGTGACAGCCTAGGTACAAAATTACACACATTAATCCAGTCCTCAGACTTAAAGGTTGTTTCTCCTCCCAGATCTCCTCTAATACCTATTGAACTTTATACACACACACACACACACACACACACACACACTTAGGTGTGTTAGGTTCAGAGCCTGCTGTTCTATCAGTGACAGCATATTTAGTTTCTGTGTTTCTCTGTTAGCATCTAGAGGCCTGCTGCATGCAGCTCACATCTGCTACCTCATGGCACAAACCCCTTTCGGATGGTATACAAACAAAGCACAGCATCTGGTGCTGCTGAGCAGCAGTCATAGGTAAGGTTTTCACATAAATACTGTTTTTATTATAGTAGTTTGAGCCATATATTAAGTCTATATATGTGTGGAGAGTACTGCTTAGATATATTAGAGATAACTGTGATGTTACTGATGATGTCACTTGGATAGCATAACCATTGCACTGGCTGAAAACAACCTACTCTTAAGCAGGCCAGTCATTATGCATACTAGAATGGGGAAAAAAATTACCAAATTTGGCCCCCCAGGGACATATATCCCCACAACCATAGACCTTTGCATGGACCCTTCATTTGTGGGGTGGGAGGTTTGGCAGGGGGTTGATGGGACATCTGTAATCTTGAAAACCCTCTCATTTATACAGTATACTGATGGTCACTTTGACTTGCTTAATGTAATTAAGCAGAATGAGTCAGTGGCTCTGAATTGATATCTGAATTGCAATTTCCAAACTATGGTTTTACTTGAAACCAAAACCAACAGCAGTGCAAACTGACAGCTCAGATGAAAAAGCAACATATGTCATTCCTGGATGCTTCTGATTGGCCATTGCTCTGTATTTCATCCATAACTTGTGTGTTTGATGATTTATGAACACATAATGAAAACAGATTAGTAATTATAATAATAATTTGATAATCTGAGCCACCTCCAGTACGCCTAAGTGGGTTATCAAATGCCGGCCATGTCTCTCACTGTCTGTGGTGAGAGGCATGTAAAAGAACTATTGCTGATTTTTGTCAAGAGTAGGCTGCATAGCCGTCAGTGTTTTTCTGCCCCGCGATTGCCTGGCGAGCCGTCCAGGGTGTACTTTGCCCTCGCCCAGAGTTGGCTGAGATGGGCGCCAGCCTCCCCGTGACCCTAATTAGGATTAAGCGTTCAGAAAATGAATGAATGAATGAATAATTTGAGCCATGCCTCATGTCAGTCAGTGATTATTACTTAGATTTGCTGTAAAAATGGTAAAATCCAGTATGAGGCTGGATAGATTTCTTTTAGACTACAGGTTTTTTTTTTATTGGGGAGGCTTTTGGCCAAAAATAACTAAATAATGGTTGAAGTAGAATCAGAATGTTAAAGCTTGTGCTGCTTGTTTTTACCCTCACTCAGATTATTATTTACAGCATTAATGCAGGAAACATCAGGCTCTTAGTAAACGCTTTTGGAATTGTTCCATAAATATTCTCTTGTGGATCTGATAATCCTGCAGTGCTTCCTTTGCTGATTTCTGTCAAACTTCAGCCATACGCTGCACTGAAGTGTTTGAATACTGCCAGAGACTGGGAAACCCATCCTTCATCATCCCTTCTTTTATGGTGTGTATAGCGTGTTCACTTTTGCATTATATACAGTCATGTTGAGAAGCTGACTTCCACCAATGATTTGATGAAAATATGTTTGACATTTTAATGTTTTTCAGATGTTTTTAATGTTAGTGCAGATAGTTCAGTATCATGATTCATTTGGTTAACAAATTTATGATTTAACTGTTGGTGATGTACTGTGTGCCCCACTGTCACTGTATCACACCTTGTGCAGGTGTACAAGTTCCTGTATGCATGCCGTTTGCTGGATTGCGGCCTGTTCTCTCAGGCTTTCTATTACTGTGAGCTTGTAGCCAAAGCTCTTCTCACAGTACAACAGCCACACATCATACTGCTACAGGAAGTTATCAAGGTAACATTCAGTCATCATTCAGCACAAAGCTATTTGCATCCTGTAGAATAGAAACACGAAAATAAGTTCTTAAAGAGCAGAACACAACAGTGAAAAAAGCATCACTTAGCATTGGACTCAGGCAGGAGATCTCACCCAATGTCTGAAGGTGGAAATGGATGTTATAATATGATTTTCTTACATCACTACATGGTGGAGACATTATGTTTGGGGGTTGTGTGTCCATCTGCCCAGCCATCCATTGCGCCAAGATCTTGGATCTTATCAATTTTTCAAAGGCTTCCGAACTGTCTGTTGTATATTTAAAGGTATTTGAAACATACAAACTGTAGCAAGAAGGACTAAACTTGTTGGTCTTGTAGATATCCTGGTTGATGTTGTTACCATTAAGTTCTTTTTTTTTTTTTTATAAAACTCTTTGCAATATGTATAAATAGAACCACTTCTTGATCCCACTGTGTGGTGATTTAACAATATGTCTTTAAAATCACAAGTGAATTTGCTACATAATTCAATACAAGCATAGTTTTCTTATAATAAACAGCAAAATGTAGAAATGTAGAACAGATGTGGCTTGGCATTGGTGTAATAAGTGTTGATTGTTCTTTGTTTTCATGTACTTTCACAGATGGTGGACAGACTCAAACACTCTGAAATACAGATCAGTGAGACAGGCACTGATCCAGACTGGCTGTGTCTCCTACGTCAGCGTCTACAGGACCAGCAGGTGGGCCCATACTCCATCTGCACAACCACAATGGCTGTAGATTACAGGTTGATTTGAGAACACAGACCTTTAATTTTTGCCTGGTATTTTATTTCTTTCTGTAGCTAGATAACATAAAGGTCATTATAAGGTAATTTGTTAACATAAGACAGTGTGGTGGCGTTGTGGTTAGCACGTCCGCCTTACAGCAAGAAGGTCCTGGGTTTGAGTCCTGGGCTTCCTTCTACAGTCCAAACACAGGAGGCTAATTGGATGTTTCAAATTTCCCCTCTCTATACTGGTCCTAGGTTTTCTTAATATTGTTTTAATGAGGATTAAATCAAACATGTTATTGTATGTATTGTCTCTATTACACTTCTGCTCAAACCATGCTGATGCATGTTACTGTGTATCCTCTTCTTTTCTTTTTCTCTTCTCTCCCCTGTGATGATTTAGCGAGCTGTTCAAGGTGTACTCCACCTTTGCCCACTGTTGGCTCCAGCCTCCCTGTTAATTTATTTACCATCCTTCCTGACAATTTTTTTTCTCATGTTGTAATTCTCTTTATTTATACCTTGTATTTGTAGATGGGGAACTCAGACAGTATTGGTTTATACCTCTCTGCTCCTGAAGCCACGGCTTGGGCCCAAGAGGAAAACAGGGAGTATGAAGGTAAATTATGGTCCCACAGTGTTATCTCAAGGGGTGTATTTACGTCATTCAGTGTGTTATATGAATGTATGTTCCAGTAGTCATTAGAAATATAATCCAGAGAAATTAAATACTTAATATTTCCAAAACTTAAACTTTAAAATGTTCTACAGCTTTACAATATAGCCCAGGTGTCGTAAATAGTTTAATTCACTAGTTAGCAAACTGATACATCCCTTTTTTTAAATTTTTAAAAAAATAAACAGATAATGTGTGAGAAAACAGTTATGTTCAGCAAAATACTTTTACTTAATTTGTCCGTTTTTGTAGTTTTATTATTGGAAAGGTGTTTATTTTTGTAACATTTTCTATATTTAATCTAAATAAAGTGCAGACATAAAGAAGTAATAATAATTTTATATACATAAAGAAATGTATGTTTTTATAGATCTTAACCAAGATGAATCTTCCACCAGTGAGATCATCCACACTTCTCTTGCTCAGGCTGGTCACAGTGTGTCAGCAAATGTGTATTACAATCAGCCTCAGTCTGCAGCACATCCTTATTCCTCATACCCCTCAGAGGAACAGTCATACTCAACTTACGTCCCAGCAGAACAGTCTCACACCTACTCTTCAGATGAACCGTCTTACATCCCAGAAACCCAAACTTGTGCTCCTGAAGAGAAATTTCTTCAGATCTATGCTCCGGTTCCCATGTATTCCCAGCAGACTGTAGTGTCTTCTGAGTTCTCACCAATTTGTACGGTTCAGGATGGAGTTACTCATCCTGATACGTCATACCATCAGACAGTTTCCAGTCTGGATCCACAGACCCATAAGAATACAGGTCAGAATAATGTTTGAACTAACTCTTAGAAAAAATGAGTAAAAGTACTCTAGGCTTTAAATACCAATCACCAACAAACCTAAATACTGTATGTATGGTGGTGAATGCTGGTGTGTGATGGTGACTGTTGTTTAATGTCATTGAATGTCCATGAATTTGTGTTAGTGAATCTTGTTGATTGTTATGTATACTTTTATGTGCAACATATTAAAAACATTTTAACCAACAGAATAAGGAGATTTTTGGGAAGTGACTGGTTTGAGGATTGACTGATTGAGGTTTACAAGGGTATGAGGTTTACCAGGGTAAAATTAGGTTTGGGTTTGGTTTAGAGTTAAACATTTAGTTTTGATGCTTAGGGTAAGTGGCTAGGAAATGCACTGTACCAGTGCGTGTTGCTATAAGGATGGTTTTGCTAAATGTCTATAATGTTTAATGTTGGTTAATGGTAGGGTGTGTAGGTAAATGATGGTGAATTTTGGTTTTGGGGAATGTTGGAGAGTGTGGGTGAATGATGGTGAATTTTGGTGTTGGAGAATGTTGGAGTATGTTGGAGTATGTCGGATAATTCTGGTGCTGGAGAATGTTGGAGCCTGTGGGTGAATGATAGAGAATTTTGGTGCTGGAGAAAGTTGGAATGTGTAGGTGAATTATTCTGAATTTTGGTGGTGGAGAATTTGGAGTGTGTAGGTGAATGATGGTGAATTTTGGTGTTGGAGAATTTGGAGTGTGTGGGTGAATGATGGTGAATTCTGGTGTTGAAGAATGTTGGAGTGTGTAGGTGAATGATGATGAATTTTAATGTTGGACAATTTTGGAGTGTTTAGGTGAATGATGGTGAATTTTGGTGTTGGAGTATGTCAGTGAATGATGGTGAATTTTGGTGTTGGAGTATGTCAGTGAATGATGGTGAATTTTGGTGTTGGAGAATGTTGGAGTGTGTAGGTGAATGATGATGAATTTTAATGTTGGACAATTTTGGAGTGTTTAGGTGAATGATGGTGAATTTTGGTGTTGGAGTATGTCAGTGAATGATGGTGAATTTTGGTGTTGGAGTATGTCAGTGAATGATGGTGAATTTTGGTGTTGGAGAATGTTGGAGTGTGTAGGTAAATGATAGTTAATTTTGGTGTTGGAGTGTGTAGGTGAATGATTGTGAATTCTGGTGTTGGAGAATGTTCGATTATGTCGGTGAATGATGGTGAATTTTGGTGTTGGAGAATGTTGGAGTGTGTGGGTCAATGATGGTGAATTCTGGTGTTGGAGAATGTTGTAGTATGATGGTGAATTTTGGTGTTGTTGAATGTTGGAGTGTGTGGGTGAATGATGTTGAATTCTGGTGTTGGAGAATGTGGAGTGTGTAGGTGAATGATGGTGAATTTTGGTGTTGGAGAATGTTGTAGTATGTGGTTGAATAATAGTGAATTCTGGTGTTGGAGAATGTTGGATTGTGTAGTTGAATGATGGTTTTAATAAATGTTGATGTTGGTTAATGATGGTATGTGTTGACTCTTGGATGTTGGTCTTTGTTGGTGAGTATTCATATTTATTGGAGAATATTGGTGTTGGTGAATGCTGTTGTTTGGTAGTACATATTGGTTATGGTAACTGTAGTGTATGTCGTGTGTATTACATGAGTTTTATTACCGCTAAATTTAATGGATGTGCTGCATAATACTGTATACTCGTATGTCTTTGTTAACTGTACCTATGGAAAATTTTGTTTTCCTAGATTGTGATTCCTCCACTGGTAAAAACATGGTAAGAAAAGAAATAATGTTAATTTTTCAGATTTTCCTTTAATGCATACAAAACCATCACCATTCAGTGCTTTTATTTCTTGATTTGTACTATATAAATTTTTTAATAATTACATGTTTGTATTCAAGATGGGTGCTCCCGAAAATGGAACCACTCTTTGTAGTGCTGATCGGGGCATGACAGCCCCCAACAAGGCTAATACAAAGGAACCCACCAGTCAGAAGACAGAAAAGGTCAGTGTGTTAAATATTTAAAATATTAATATCAAATTTAAAATGTTAAAATGCCAGTAAAGGATTAGTATAACTTCTAATGTTTTTATCTGTTTATTTGTTTGTTTGTTTTTAAATGGGAAAATAGTCAGGGTGGTTTAGTGGATGGTTTAAATCAAAGCCCAAAGAAACTCAAGAGGACCAGTATGAACAAACCAAACCTGCTCTCATGGTATTTATACACTACTGTTACTACTACTACTACCACCACTACTATTGTGTTACTGCTTCTGCTGTTGTTGCTGCTACTGCTTCTGCTACAGATATTATTACCATTATGCACCAGTGTCGTTCAGTAATTAATTTCAACACAGTTTGATGAAGTCTGTCTTATTTTTTAATAATTAAGTTTTTTTATCTAGAAAATACATTTAAAGAGATTTACATATTATTAGAGAATTTGCACTGATTTAATTTAATTTAATTGCCCAATAATGTTGCTGAGCCTTGCCCTGAGCGATTGAAGAAAACCAAGGGTCCATTGCTTTAGGCACTTCTGCCCCACTGATGCCCCACTGATGCCCCTTTGCTGTAAGGTCAATCCGAACTTCTCAGGCCACACAACTTTTTTTTCTTTTTTTTAAGCTCCCTATCAAATTGAAGCATTTTCTTCTGATTAATGTCACTACTGAGTGGTTTTCCTGTGAACACACAATTGTTTAGTCACACTTTGTTCAGTTCTCGTTGCACAGTCCATTTTCCCCCAGCAGATTTCTCCCAAGAAGTTTACAGCTCACCTTCATCCTTCCTGGTTTTATAACGGCTTAGACACTTCTTAAACCTATAATCCCAATAATTAAATGAGTAATTCCCTTAGTTGTCTTTGCTTAATACAGGCCAAAAAATTTAAACTATCTGCAATACAGTAACATATTTTTCTTGTATCCATAGCCATAAGATATGTCTTCCAACATGGTTTTTTAAGAAATTAGAAAATACTCACTGCAACTCACTGCAACTTATTTTTT
This sequence comes from Neosilurus mollespiculum, assembly GCA_030014195.1. Lineage (NCBI taxonomy): Eukaryota > Metazoa > Chordata > Actinopteri > Siluriformes > Plotosidae > Neosilurus > Neosilurus mollespiculum. The sequence goes on from JAQMYF010000006.1 coordinate 15,275,994, forward strand.
TTCTCCAGTAATTATCCAGGAAAGGTCTCTTTAGTGTTTGCTTATTTAAAACCAATTAGCACTTTTATTGGCCAAGTAATATTTGTTTGGCCATATAATGTGTGTGTCTTATGTGTAATTAGGAGTGGTCAGTTTTTATAATTTTTTAGTCCGTTTAACATCCTGTGATCTTTAACTTCTATAGTGTCCAGTTTGCCCTTGAGTCATCAGTGTTTTTATATTTTTAATTGTTCAGAGTCACAAAAATGTGTTTTAGGAGTCAGCACCCAGTCCTACCTTCACTACTCCACCAAAAGTCTCTTCCACTTTGATGTCACAGACACAAGCAGCTGGCATCAATCCCTTTTCTAGAAGAGCTGGTGAGTTGAGTGTGTGTGTGTGTGTGTGTGTGTGTGTGTGTGTGTGTGTGCATGGTTAATTCTAGCATTTTTCTATAATTATTATCCTGTCTTTTACTATGAAGGAAAAAAGTTCTTCTTTTCAGTCCTAAAACTTCCACCCTTTTTAATAAAAACTAAGAGTCCAAACAGAGGCTAGTCTGGGCAATATCTACATTGAAGAAATCCATACCACAAAAATCCATTTTCAGTCATACAGGCCAGCATTAGGATCCAAAACATCAATTAGTGTAGCTAACTGGGTTATCAAATGCCAGCCATGTCTCTCACTGATGTGGTGAGAGGTGTGTCAAAGAACCACTGCTGTCATTCATAATGAGTAGGACATGGGGTTACCGTTAGCATGTTTCTGCCCGGTGATGGCCTGGCAAGCTGTTTAGAGTGTATCCCGCCTCGCCCAGAGTTGGCTGAAATGAGTGCCAGCCTCCCCGCAACCGTAATTAGGATTGAGTGGTTCAGAAAATGAATGAATGAATGAACATCAATACATCATATCTAGATGTCAAAATATGGTCACACTTTGACAATGGATTGGACTTTGTTTTGTTCAAAATCATGCCGATAAAGCTCAAGCCTTGTGCACACTTAGGTTGTGTTCCAAACAACATAATGCACCGTAAGTAGTATGGATAAGTAGCAGTAACCCCAATGTTGTGCTAATGTGTGGAGCATAAGGTAAGGTAAGTCTGTTGGGCTTTTACACCTGAGCCTAGTAGCTCATCAGGCTGGTGCTTATCCCCGGTTTCTGTAGCGTGAAGTGACTAGGAGTTCAACTCCTCCTGGATGGGACGCTAGTCCATCGCAGGTTACCTTCCCAGTATTTTTACTGGTACCCATTTATACTGCTGGGTGGACAGAGGCACACTTGTGGTTAAGACTTTGCCCAGGGGTCTTAGCACGGTGGGGGGACCAACGAGGACGTGGAGTATAGCCCAGGTATTTCCTTATGGTATGCGGCAGAATTTTTATAGTGTTAACTTTAAGAATTAAATAGCATTATTGTGCATGTTAGTGTGACTGTTGCAATTACAGAGTGTAGTGTGAACACAACTAACCTGTGCTGCTCATCTTTCATGGTGTAACAGTGCTCAGTCAGCAGGCTCATATCCAGCACATACTTTACAGGATAAACCAGTAACCTAATGTTAGATTAACAGCAAAAACAGAAAAAGTTCTAGGTAAAGAGGGTCGCTCTGCTGTAATATCATCAGTGCTGGGTGCACTGGAACTTGCGGATAAATACAGAGGCTTTGCCAACGGTTCTGAGCAAAAGCCATGTCTATTATTTGACGTATCTACTGTAAATACATTTTTGTTTTAGTTTTTTTGTATACAATCTTTGTAATGTCATATCATGATAATTATTTGCCTGATTTTTAGCTTTTACTAGTGGCCTGGAATGAAAACGGGTAATAGTGTGTTTGTATTTGATAAACCTGTAGGGCTCAGAAAAAAAGGTTCTGAGGATCACAAACTAAAATTCTCGTTATGACTAGAGTTGTTTTCTTTTAGGTCAAAAGCCAGGTTCAGCCGTGGGCCAGGGTCCCTAATGCAGCTCTGCACATGCCACTGTTCTGTTCATGGGTGGCTTACATGTGTGCCATCCTGCCGAGTCTGGATTACAGCTTCTCAGGGTTCACTGTCAAATAGAAACTCAAAGGAACTAGAAATCAGTCATTAACCAGTAATTTTTTATTTGTGCCAATTGTGGTGCTGCATTAGTGCATATGACGCACAAGGGCTTAGACTCCCTTGTCATTAATGGAACAGCTGAGAGTGATGATGACAGAGAGCCTTGAATTAGGAAGCTGTTAATAGCTGTACTGTTGGCTTGAAATACCACAACAGTGATGGTTTTATTCATGAGCTTCTTAATGTTTATGCAGCAGATTCAAGAATGAAGAAAATTAGGCAAAAAGTGCATGATGCAAGTTTCAGGTTAATGATGAAAAATTGAAAAATTCAATGCTTTTTATAGTAACTGTATCAATAAACGTACTTAGATTTGGTGCTGTGAAGGATATAAAGTGAAATCTCTTTTCAAACATTTTGGACATGAAAAGAAGTACAATCTGTTTTGATTTGATTAATTGTACTTTTTTATGATTCAGTTGTCATACTATAATCAACTTATTACCTCTTTGATTTCTCTATTAGAGGACGAGTACCAGATTTTGAATTTGAAATGCTTCAAATGTATCTTTACAGTATCTTCAATTTTTCAATACTATAATAAAATTTGTAGAAAACAGTATGAAAATGTACAACATCCTAATAATTGTAACTTATGCCACCTCTGAAATGCCATTGTAACTGTAATGTGATTGACATGCCGACAGATCAAACAATTTGCTTCTGAAATGGATCCAATTAATATATGTATTATCAGAATATCTATGATTTGTAAATTGTTTGTTTTGTACTGTATGTGTTCACAATTAGCATGTTCTCTTGCACTAAGATAATTAATATATGTCACATGGTATTACCATTTGGCCTTTGGTAATGAAAGTAAATAAAAGGAAAGGAAATTAATTATACTGTTACTATGTTAAAATGAAATACTCGACGCAGTGTGTCATTTGGTATGCTGCTGCTGTAAACCTTGTTAATGTGTCCTTGAACTGTGACCCTGATCTTTGACCTATTTCCTTAAAACCTGTACTAGTTCATGGACATTTATTAATGAGTAATTGGCATCCAACACAGGCGTGTGCAGAAAATATTTCTAGATGACCCTCTGTGACCTTCACCTTTGACCTCACAACCTGTACTAGTTCATGGTGAAAGGTTGTTCAAAATCCGTCGAGGGATTCAGGATATAGAATGCCCACAATGAAGTTTGGTCAGACGGACACACGGTCAGGGCGAAAATGTAAAGCCTGCTGCACCAACACACCGGACAGAGGCATAATAACCACCACAAGAATGACTGTGAGCGTAATTTATATTTCCCAGGAAGTTTTCCAATAAGGACAACAGAATTTGAGAAGATAGATGATGCCTTCTTTTACCATGGCTCAACTGGGATCGAGAAAGAGAGAGAGAATATGTGTGTGTGTGTGTGTGTGTGTGTGTGTGTGTGTGTGTTTGGGGGGGGGTATGAAGGTACTCTGTTGACAGAAGGGTCAACTACTTAATGTCACACAGTTAAAAGCTGTCACATAAACAACACTTTAAATAATTGGATTTAAACAAATATAATGAATATATTTATTAATTGTTGATTACTAGTAGTGTTGATGCTTCTTAATGAAGTTCTTATGCATATATCTCTGCACATACACGTGCCACATTGCGCATATTCTGGCCGTTTTCTTTAAATTTTGAATGTCGTTGGAGCAAGAACTGGAATAGATGTATGTGCAAGAACTATTAAAAAGCATCAACAAGTGAATGCCTAGTTGTAGTGCTGCTGGGTTCTGCGAATATATTTCTGCGGACAGTGTTAGCTTTATTGATTTTGATTTTGCTATACTATATTAATCCCACAAGAGAAATTATTGCGTCTGCATTTAACTCATCCAAGGTGAGCACACACACACACATAAACAATGAGCAAACACACTCTCGGAGCAGTGGGCTGCCACACACATTGGGGGCGCCCGGAGCAGTTGGGGTTTAGGTGCCTTGCTCAGTGGCACTTCAGTGGAGGAAGGGAAGGTGCAGCTCACTCCACACAGCGCCCCACACATTTTTCCTGCTGGTTCGGGAATCTAACCATCAACCTTTCATTCCCAAAGCCACTTCTCTAACAATTAGGCTACCACTGCCCCCTTTGCTTTTTCTAACGACCCTCATCTGCATGTAGACAGTAATTCAATAAATCTAAATGGACGATAATTATTTGATAGCTGACACTGTATGTACAATTTTCTGGAGGAGTTGAAAAAAATGACGTGACAATGCGCATAAACTATGTATAAAAAAAAATGCAGGGATTTCCAAGTGCCTAATGTTTGCAAATCAAGTGTGTATATTTACAATAAAATTTCTAAGTTGAACATATAACTAATCCTATAGACTGTACTTACCAATTAATATTTTATAATCTGATCACCATGTCCTGAGCCTACTGAGTAGTGTCAGAGCTTTTCTCATTGGCGCTTATAGATTCTGACAAATATGGTTCAAATCTATATGGATAGTAAATCACAAGCTCAATCTATAGTCTCAAATATAAAATATAACATAACAACATAATCTATAGTCTCTTCTGTTTCATCTGTCACAATTGTTCCCTTTATTTCTTTAAAAAAGACATCACAGCTTGAACTGGAACATTCAGAGGCATACATGCCTTACATACAGTGAAGTAAATAAATTGTTCTCTCAGTGACATCATGCAAAAATGGCCGACTTTTTTTAATAAAATAAATTGAGGCGTTGAGGTGTAACTGTTTGAAACTGAAAACTTTTTGGCTTAAAATGATTGTAACACCAACTGTTTAAACACAATTAAAATTTGATCTTTATTTACATGTATTTTAGCAGTGACTGAATAAACATTGTCAGTTCCTTGCAAGCTTTAAATTCCAAGAGCATTCAAGCATTTTTTTTTTTTTTTTTTTTTTTGTGTGCTACTGAAGGGGATTAAAATATAAAAACACAGATGAAACATTCTGAACCTGTTAACTTTCTACTAAAATTGTGGTGTATGTTGTACTTGGTTCAGGTTTAATTTTAAAAAAGAAAAAAGACATCCAGTCATCAACTCACCCCCCCCCCAGAAAAAAACCCAATAACCCTGTAGTGTAACCAAAGCCTAATAATGAAATATTTAAATGCTTTTGACAAACTTTTTTTGATATATGTTTTTTGTTTTTTCTGTTTTGTAATAGTATTACCAGGTTTCAAACTTGCAGAGACCTCAGAGAAATATTTTTGTACGCTTGTTCTTATTTTCTGTTAGTGAATAAATAATCATAAGACTGAATAAAGTTGAAGCTGTCATTACTTTTGGATATGGCTGGTATTTTTATAGAGAGCACTTGTATAAATATGTCAGTGAGGCATTAACAACAGTGTAGCACAAGGTCTTCCTAGCAACTAAATAGGAATACACTTGACATTTGATTGGAGAGGAACATGAATAAGTTAACAAGTAGAATCAGGTGTTCCTACTGCATGGCTGGAGTGAAACCCTGCAGCTTAACTCCAACTCTTTGTGGATAAGATTAAACGCCTATGGTGCAACATACTGTGCATTTGTAATTTTATGCCCCATGGCAGTCCAAACTGCAATCAACATGTGGTACAAGTTGTCCTCGTGTCTTACAGTTACATTGGTTTGATGCTGATACTTGGATACTTAAATTAGCTTTGTGCTAATAGTAGTACAGAGACATGTGCTCAGATGGCAAAGGTTTCCACATTAGCATGGCTCAGAATGAATATCAGTCAGCTGGATATGACAGCGAAAGGATTTACTGCCAACATGGAGGAGGTGACAAAAATCGAAAGCATTCACATACAGAAGTCATTAATAAAGAAAATTAATTATGTAAGAAATTATATATCAGGGCTAATAAAGGTCTCAAACAAACAAACAAATGTTTAAATAAATACTAATCCGGGAGCAGATATTAAGCTACTTGTGTGCACTGAGTTTGAACTACGAAGTCAAAGAAAAATGTTTGCCTTATTGTGTAAGACATAATGCACAAATATATATATATTTTATTATAATAAAAAAATACATATTTGAATATTTAGGTATAGATATAGACTAAATATAATATTAAAAAATACAAAAAGGTTGCTAAGCAACAACAACAAAAATTTTAATTAACAATTTGTAAAGAGACTGTATTTATGAAAAGTTGTTTTATTTAAATAACACCTGTTTTGCTGAGGTTACAGTACAGATGCACAGAAAAGTCCCTGAAAATGCAAAACAATATAAAAACATTTTTCTTGTATAACATTCATGTTTTGCTTACTCACACCTGCCAGTCAGCTTTCCTCTGGTATACAACAGCCACCAGACAGTGAAGGTGAAGGTTAATGTCACAAGCTGCTTGCAACACAGCATAATAAATTCTGTTTGTAATTTTAAACCAAAAGGCTGAAGTAGCTGGCTATGTTATTTCCTCCTTTTTTCCAGTCTGGGTGGCCATTAGCAGTTTCCCAGAAAAGAAATATAATTAAATAATTAAATAATTAAAAATTTTCTATAACTATTGTTTATATTTACAACAACTATCGAGACAACGTCTTATGGATTTTAAAATGATTGTTGCAGCTGAATTGTTAAATACAGAGCAAAATAGCTAAACTGAAGCCTTAAGGACTTGCTGTAATTGTTGGGCTGCATGCACACGTTGGTGCCTTCGCAAACGAGACGGCATGGCAAATGCCACACCACACTCGGCACAAGTGTGCAGACGGAAACCTGTGTGCACGCTCAGGTGCTCAGTCAGGTTTGAGGACTTGGTGAAGGCTTTTGTGCAGACGGAGCAGACATATGGCCGCAAGCCACTGTGGACTTTCTGGTGCTCAGCCAGGCGGGAAGGAAGGGCAAAGGTTTTGCCACAGTCTGGACAGATGAAAGGCCGATCACCCAAGTGGGTACGTTCATGCCGGAGCAGTGAAAGAGGCTTGTTGAAGGTCCTGCCACAAGCACGACACAGGAATGGCTTGTCATTGGTGTGGATGTTACGCTCATGCTTGCGCAAGTCTGACGAGCGAACAAATTCCTTACCGCACTCTGTGCATGCATATGGCTTCTCGCCAGTGTGCGTACGTATGTGCTTGCGGTGGTCAGAGGACCATGTGTAGGTCTTGTCGCAGAATGGGCAGCTGTAGGGCCGCTCACCTGTGTGTAGTCTCTTGTGCTGCTGCAGGGTGCCCTGGTGTGCATAGGCTTTTCCGCACAGCTCGCATACATGTGGCTTCAGCCCGCTGTGTGTCTCCACATGGCTCAGTAGGTTACTGGATTTCTTGAAGGCCCAGCTGCAGTAAGGGCACTTGTAAGGACGGTTTTTTGCATCTCCCTCCATGCTCCGCTTCTTCATAGCTGTGAAAACATAAAGTGGCTTCCCTGTTTGTTTTGGTTCTGAATTTGGCTTGTGTTCCCTGGATGGCTTGTCTACATTGTTATCTACTGTCACATCTTGTTGCATTTCTGTAGTTGGTGCCAATTCACACTCGGTCCAGACTTCCTCAGGTTTCACTCTCAGGCTGGCAAAGCTGAACACTTTCTTAGGCTCAGATCCAGCCTTCTGGATCTCACTAACATTTTTACACTCATTCATTTCCTGCTGTGCATCACAGCCTGCTGGATTCGTCTCACTGGCACAGGCAGCAGAAGACAGTGATTTCTTAGTATTAGTGATGAGTCCACTTTCCATGGGAATGTACCGTATCTTATTAATTAAGGTCTTTCTAATGCTTCTTTTTGACATGTAGGCTTTATCATTCAAGATGTCTGGCTTCAAGCTGTTAAGATCTTCTGACATTTTTATTTTTGCTTAGCACTGATCTTGCAGCTCCCACTCAGTTAGCACATAAATGTCTGACCAGACTGTGGGGAGAAAGATAAAGAAACATTTAATAACCAAATCGTCTCTACAGTTGTTTTTATCTCAGCTGACCAATAAGGTGTGCAAACCTAGAAACAACCCCTAACCTGTACCACTAAAGGCTGTGTAGTGACAAGGATTTTATATCTCAATGATTCCAAGTGGCCCGATTTTTTGGAGACACCTGATTGGCTCGCTATCACAGGATAACAAACATTAGTATATACTAAATGGGAATGGCATGATCTGTTTGGTCCCTATCTCTGATTAATAGATATTATCCCAAGTGGATAAAGCCTGAATCATAGTGGTGGTGGACAAAAATTCACAGTTTATTATAGTCACTGCCTGTAATGAAGGAAAATCCATGCAAAATGGCCTTTATATTTTTCAACGTAAAAAGCACCTTATTCAGAATTTGAATAAGTTTCAACAAATGATGTCATGAAGCACAGGACATGTATGACTTGTGATAGAGCAGGCACCATGATAATTGTCACACTTTAAAAATGGAAAAAAATAAACCATGAAAATCTTTTATATTTCTTGTGTTTTCACACAGTATATACTAAACTTTAAATAAGTTTTAAGAAAAGCATTGTGATTATATTCCTGTGTAGTACAGTACTGCAATTCTGAATGATTTTCAAAATGTGAATCTTATTTAAATAAACTTAGACGTCTTCACTGAGTGTTTTCACGTTATTTGATAGTTCTAGAGCAGCATTATATGCACTGCTGGAAGTGTGACATACACATGTGTGCACAGAGCTCACCTGCCACCATCATGCTTAAAAGATTAAAAAATAAACAATATTTTTTTTTGTTTTGTTTACTTTTCTTATGTTCCAGTGTAGTATATACTCAAATAATTATTTCTTAAATAATTAATTCTTATATAGAATCCTAAATTACACAGCACATCATTCATTAAACTAGTTTTAAATTGCAAGCACCCATTTAACTTTTTTGTGTGTGTTTCTGGGCCTTAGAGAAAATTTAATACAATAAATTTAATTCAGTTAAAAGTGTGCAATATTTCAGCTTTATAGTCATTTTACTTTTTCTGAACACAAAGAAGCCACGTGGACCTACAGAGACCACATAATATTGCTTCATTATTGATAGTTAGTAATATTCCTTTAACGGTTTGAGTCATTAATTTATTACACTTCAAGCAAATGAACCTTTTATTCAAGTAAACCATTTAGATTAATTACTTTAGAAGTAATATTTCATAGCACAGAGTTCAACTTGAAATTAATAGTTTCTTAATTATTTTTAATACTTCATTGTCAGTTAATCACAAATTTAAGACTCATTCACATAAAGCATTTCATTTCTTGTCATACACAGTGTTTGAGATATCCTGATAAAATCTGATTAGACCAAAACATTGACTTCAAAGTGTTCCTATACACACGCTGTTTCAACAATTTAAAAGCACACTAATGAAATCAAGAAAACTGAGCTGGTGACAAGCCATCTGTGTAAAATATGTCTTGGGCTTGGTGACAGCAGGCTGCCATCCAGAACCTGTTATTAATTCCCACTGTTACATTTTACTATTGCCGCATAAATCACAAGTGGCAGTGACTGTGGATGTGTTCTTCAAATCCTTATTTACCGCTAGTAAATGTTGGAGTAGATACATGCATGTCTTAAATATACTGTGTGTTAATGTAATATTTTATGTGAATTGTACAGATATCAATTTTATCACTGATTATTGATTTCACTTATCACAGATTGAGACTTCCAAGATACTGATGATTTACTTTAAATACTAAAAATCTATCACAAAATACAACATCTTTCGTCTATGAAAAACTAAACAGAATGAATAAATGCATCTTGAAAGTTTAAAAGACATTGAAGAAGTGCCCTGGAAGAAAACCTAATTTCATGTTACGAAACAAAATAACACCTGATTAAATCTCTGCTGTCACTGTGAGCTTAGATATATTATAACATATTTCACAAGCAATTACTCGTGAACAGGACATCTGTATATGTCTGCCTTCTTACCTTCAGGCTACACGTCTGCTGAGGTTGATTTCACTGTGACTGGTGCATTTTTAACCAGCAGGGAAGATTAAGATGCTGGAGGAGGAGTTGAATATTCAGCATTGCTCACATTTGTCAGCAGTTCTCCAAAGCCACATGGTGCTTTACAAGATTATATTGAGTGCATATATAAGTATATATACACAATATTTTTCTTATGTATTCAAAGTTTTCATGCCTTTATTTCATAATAAGATGGTAAGACCTTAACTGCTATAGCTCCATAGCATTAATGCTTTATATTCCAAATAGAATACCATTAGTGTGTAAATGCTGCACTTATTTAATCTACCAAGTGTAGTACATTATATACAGGAATAACATATGCTGATATGGTACTTTAGTGATCATCCGATAGCTTCCAGGAAGAGCAACTTATACAGTGCAAGAATTGAGTGATTGTGAGCAGCAGGGGAAATCTGAGAAGGACAGAGATGAAGCTGAGCTATGGCAGCACACACACCTGTTAATATATACAACTACAAAAGCACTCGGAGAGCGCAGACCTCCACCAAGGCCGTACATTACCCCCATATAGTATTGTAAGAAATGCAGCATTTTTATAAATGCAACATTTGTTTATTATTTGAGCCCTACAATACAAACGTGCAGCCATTTATATGACTACATTGTGTATAGGTCATACACAATGCAAGACAAGGTCCTGTCTTGAATAAGAGGCCTTGTGCTCAGATGAGGAAGTATTAGTAATTGGATTATTTTTGTGATAATGGGCCTAAAAGTTGTACAGAAAGGTAAAGGAATGAGATTAAAGATTTCCTGTGCAATTAAGTTAGTTTTAACCTGCTGCCATTTTTGTGGGTATTTGTGGTGGAGGGTCAGGGTTTTGCCTACATCAGATCAGTTTATGCAATCAGTTAATACATTGTCTATTATGTATCTTGCATACACTGTGTGCACAATTATTAGGCAAGTGATTATTTTGACCATATCATCATTTTATCCATAATTTCCAACTCCA
>JAQMYF010000006.1:15332463-15345619 GCA_030014195.1 Neosilurus mollespiculum
TATATATAGATATAGATAGATAGATAGATAGTGCACATTAAACATAATTAAAACATATTTAAGTATACACATCAAGTATTCATTCATTCATTCAATTTTTAAGCTGCTTAATGCTAATTAGGGTTGCGGGGAGGCCGGCGCCCATGACAGCTGACTTTGGGCGAGAGCGGGGTACACCCTGGACAGCCGCCAGGCAATCGTAGGGAATACATCAAGTATATATATCTTAATGGTATCCCAATATACTAGTTAGTACACTTAGTTGTATTTAAGCTTGTCTTTATTAACACTAATGATATATAATTTACACATTCATTACTTTTTAAGTGCATGGAAAATATAGTAGTACAGTATCATACAGTGTCTTCAGTAATACAGTATCTTCTGTGTTAGCAGTATACTAAGTGTACTCAAATTAAGTATAGGTAAGTGTACCCCCCTTTTTTTTAAGCTGGGCTTTTTTCTTATCTGAGGCTAACAGTTTACTTAATTTCTCCACAGAAGAAAATCACATCTACTGATATTGTTTTGTATATTTAAAAATGGGTAAACATATAGGAAAGGTAAATGGGAATTCCTAGAAACATAACACAGTTACATACTAGTTACACAGCAGTTTTGCTTGGAATGGAATGTTACGTTTTATTTTTGTCTTCTTCTTCTTTTTCTTCTCCTTCATCACCATCTTCTTCTTCTTCTTCTCTTTCTTCTCTCTCTCTCTCTCTCTCTGTCTCTCTGACTTACTAATTACAGCTTGCTCAGTACATCACTTTCATCTCTCTCTCTCTCTCTCTCTCTCTCTATCTGTGGTGTGTGTGTGTGTGTGTGTGTGTGTGTGTGTGAGAGTGAGTGTATGTGTGTGCATAAGCTAGTGATCAGAACACTGCCTCTAACCTTCACAGACATCATGCACCATGGGAACATGTTAATGACCAAATCAAAAATTTCAGATTTAAATTAACACTGAAGAGAAAACCTGATTTTCAGCGCTCATTAAAAATGGTCATAAGGGGAGTGAAATGTTCCCATGGGTTGCAAATTAAATAGAACTTATATTAGGACCATTTTACACAGGATGTTCTCTCGGTCGCTGTAATTCTCAGACTGTCCATCCAGATGGCAGTGCAACACTAGGTGCTCCTCTACCATATCTCAGCAATGAGAAGACCCAACAAATATCCACTTTAGATAAACCTGCAGGCTACTAGCAACTTACAATACTACTACGTACTAATCAAGGTAATTGGCAAGACTGGCAGTACCATATAGTGACCAGGAGAAAACCACCTCCGGCCACATACGTACAGTGCTTCTGCTATTTGGGTTACACTGCTGCATTCTCTTTTATAAGACCTACGGAGAATAGTATGTTTATAGGCACTTATGATGTAGATTACATAGATGATGTAGATGTAGGTTAGAGTGATGATCGCTTCTAATATATTTCTAGAATTATGGATATGATGTTAACATTTATAAAGACTTGTAAAAAAAAAAGGCTCTCTGGACAGATGGTCAAATTGCAGAATATCTTACTATAGGAATGTAAGGGAGATCACATAGATGTATGTTCAGAAGTATATTAAAAAGATTCTTGTATATTAGAGATGTATAGCAGCCTATCATTAATCAACATGTTAACAAATGAAAAATGCATTTACAGTTTTTGAAAGATGAAACATTTTCTGCCTGTGCTGTTAATTTTGAAGAAAACATTAGGAATATGGAAAGACAACTAAAATTACATGTATTTTTGTTGGTGTTGTTGGTTTGGTGAATACACTGCTGTCAGAAATATATTGTTATTAATGGATGTGACATTGTTACACCATGAACGTGATGCTTGTGAATATTTCTGTCAATTTAATAATTATGTTTTTATTGGTCCATTTTAAGCAGGTCCTGGTCCGCCTTGATATGTCCCCTAAATACATGTCCTATTCTGGTCCATATTATGTTTGACATTTGTGTATGCCTACGCATACACAACAGTTGTCTTTTCTGCAGCCTAAAAAACATCCTCTCTGATTGAGTGACATCTAATAAGCACCCACAAAGACATATCTTTCCACGCCTATTACATGCCTTTGTGCTCAGAAGCCAAATCTATGTTTTATTGGGCAGTGTGTATTAAAATAGATGTAACTGCTCATATCTTGGGTTTAGTAGGTTTAGTTTCTCACAGAATTATTTTATTATACCTTCATTATAGAAGAGGTGAATGCAACTCTGATGCAATTTGGGATTAGATTATATTACTCCTGACTGAATCAATAGTTTAGGTTTTTTGTTGTTTTTTTTAAAGTGAATTATTCCGGTGTGAGAAAGTTTGTTATTTCTGTATGCAGAAGACAGGACAACTCTTTATTAACACCTCAATAAGTAAAAATATAACTAAATAAATGACATCTAAAATACCAGGAAGAGTAAAAATTAATGCAGACACAAAAGTCCACAAATATACACAGCTATTCAAATATACAGTTGTGGTGTAAGTGGTATTGTACTAAAAAGCACTAAAAAGAAGCTGGTTAATCAACACCCTAAACTCCCAATTTATTATTTAGTTATTCAGATAAAACAATATTATTTAGTAATACTATGAGGTATTTTAGCAACTACAATGAAAATATCCATTGTGAAATTTTAATCTGTACATATTAGCAGGTCGTGGGGCTGCACCAGATAATGCCTGTCACTTGTCCTCTTTAGTTTTACTAAACACATACAGTAAATACCTGCGAACAAGTTATAGTTTCAGAGTCCCTACCCATATATGGATCCAGATCCAAATCCAGTAAGTTTTGAAATTTTAACTGAGTATGAGTTTCCCATGTGCATACTCAGTGCACCTAACCACATAAACTGTACAAAGCACTAGAGGGCTGGCTGTATCCTTAAAAATTATACAAGATAATTTCATATTTGCCATCTGCACATCTTGTTGGCTTGAACCCAAACAAACCGGAAAACTACCAGTAACAACCGTAAAACAACTGTTTTTTATAAAATCTGCAAAAGGCCGGACATCCGTCTGTCTGTCCAAGTACGTTCATAAGTGTCAACTCTTCCTAAACTGTGTAACGGATTTTGATTAAAATGTACAGTTTTAGGATACCACCTGAAATGTACTGCATGAAGCAAGATGACTTTGGTTTGATGTTTTAAAGGGGAGTTAATAAGCAGTTCTTATTCAATGAGGTGACGCATGATATGAAGAATTATTATTATTATTATTATTATTATTATTATCTTTACCAGTAGTTAGTAGTGCACTTAGGTACTTGAAAGAGGTTTGTGAGGGAGTAGAGAGGAAGAATAGTCATGTTAGCTGTATGTACTCTGGTAAATCTAACTTGTATGTATATTTTTGTTTTAATAATATAATAAAAGCTATATGTTCTCACAGTTAATTAATAAAGAGAGTTAAGGTATTTGAATGTGTCGTTGTCTTCACAATACAATGGACACATTATTATGTTTCTAGTGAACCAGTTAGCAGTGAGCTCTGTGGTTAGCATACCACTGTAACTGTGGTTACTAGGTTACTATACAGCTAGTGCCATTTCCAATTCATCTTAGACAACAAAATATGGAATTCAAATATTTGACGAGAAAAAACTATTTTTTATTTTCAAGAATAAGACCTTGTTTTCATCAAACACTATCGACTTTCTGCAATGATCAGGAAGTCTTAAAAGCGGGCAGCCATTTTATCTAGGACAACAGGGGAGATGAGGACATAGATATCATACAATAGATCGATATGCCTTGTGGGAAAATGGTTTTGCCATGTCCAAAGCACTACAGTTCTGAGCTGTAAACTTCTGAGCTTGTGTCCTAAAGCACTTGATGGATGTTGATGAAACTTTACACAGACCGGAGCCTGTACCACCTGAGGATGTGCATGAAGTATAATTAGCCATGTCCACTGTTTTAAAGGATGTCCAATGTTTTGAAGGAGGTCCAATGTTTAGGAAGAGTTGAACTCCTAGTTGCTTCACAAATGCTCATATCCAGTGGGTGTGGATATAATAAAACCTGATGTGCCACAGAGGCTTTCAGGGTGACCCCCAGTATAATGAAGCAATACACACAAGATAAAAATACCCCTGTGACCATGTGAAACCCCTTGGCTGATGGTGTATCTTAATCTTGTGTGCCTAATATTGTTAATGAAAGTAATACAAATACATATACAAGAGGAGCACATAGTGAGTGCGCACTGTTAATGAAACACATGCAAACATGATAGGAGCACAAAATGAGTGCACACTGCTAATGCAGTACACAATCTTGTTATTGAAAATACAAATGTAACTATTAATAGTAATTAATTAAAGTGTTATACTTACTGTAATAATTAATCCATATAGCTCATTTTAAATAGGTGTCTGGAGGCTGCAAAGATACATCTGGTAACCAAATTCTAGGACAATTGGTCAATTATTAAAGCCTGTAGTGCCTCCACGATGGACGCACAGACGGACAGCCAGACAGACAGACAGATGCTGAAGGACACGGCAATACCCATTCGGCCAAGTACGGCCGAGGGGTAAAAAGCAGAGGACTAGTACATTCCAACTACAAAAATAAAATATATGTTGTGGAACAAAATCTACATTATCTCATCTTATACTATTTTTATTTTATACCATTCTTCTGGTCAGAGCAGATCTCTGAAATTTAGTAAAGAACATAAGTGTAAGTGAAGATCAGATCATATTTAGGAGCCATTTATACGGAAATACAGATCTTTCCAGTGTGTTCACCAACTTTTTACTCAACAAAACTTTTAGCCCCAGTCTGCCTATTAAAAGCATAGAAAAGACAGTTTTAGAGATGCCTGTGAAATCATAATTGCATCACTTATGCTCTTATGTGCAGTGAAAAGGCTTAAGATCCTGCATTAATTATAGCCTTGGCCTTGCACAATAGAGAAATCGTGTCAAATTAGTATGCAGAACAATGCTTTATGTATCAGAAAATTAATCTACAGTGGTAATTTGAATTAAAAGTTTTCCAACACAGAATAAGTGGGACAGTTCAGTGGAGAATCCTTTTTGCTAACATGGTCCGACTCGCTTTAACCCCCTCCCTTCCCCCTCGCTTTGTTACTCTCAGAGAAAAGCAATTAAAAAAAGCAATTGAGTGAGTGTGTGTGTGCGTGTGTGTGTGTGTGTGTGTGTGTGTGTGTGTTTCCATTCTCTAAAACTTGTCAGCTCCAAACCAATTTGGGGGACAGAAAGGCAAAAAAAGAAAGTGGAAGTAGATGAGACAGAGTGGAAGCAGATGAGAGTGTGTTGTTTCTTTATGGATATGATTGCCTGCTGTGTGGCGTGTTATGAGAGACTGAATGAGTGAGACAGTGGGCAGTATGATGGGCAGCGGGGGTCAGGGTTATTAAAAATGACACTGTGGCACTGTCCCTATTCTTCATGCCATGGCCCCAGTGAAGTTGTTCTTTTCAGGTTGTCTGTCTATCTATCTATCTATCTATCTATCTATCTATCTATCTATCTATCTATCTGTCTATCTATCTGTCTGTCTGTCTGTCTGTCTGTCTGTCTTGCCAGTAACTTAGCTATCAAGCTAGCTGTATACCTATACATCTTATAGTATATAATATGTAGCATTACGGTGTGTATTTATACTATTGTGAAGAACTAGAGTGCATCTCAAAAATTATAAAACACCATTATGTGTACTCTATTTTTTAAGATGCATTGTATTTATAGTAAAATACTGTACAATGATTGTATAGATTGTATAGATCTGTGTTAGTATTCACACATTTATAAATGTGTTCCACTTGGAACATCTACAAATTATAAGTGAACTTTGAAACTTACTAGAGCAGCACTTTGCAGGCAAGACTAATATTGTCCCACCTTTTAAGAATTTAACCACAGAGTATAACCATCTCTGTGTGAGTACACTCCATAAGCACACTGAATGGCTGAAGAGTGTCTTAGTCACTTGGGTTGATTTCATTCAAAAACATATGACAGCTATATGTACTGTGACCAATTGGTTAAAAACAAAAAGTCCTCAGTGCACAGCTTTTTTTCACCCTTTTTGGCTTTTACACCCGAGCCTTGTGGCTCATCAGACTGGTGGAGGATCAAGTTTTGGGTGCTGTCAGTGTAAAAGAAGTTCTTGGTGGACACAAGCCCTAATTCCTGAAACAAACAAACAAACAAACAAAAAACCTAGCATTCTTACTTTTGAAAAGTTTAATTCTAAATTTTGTTGCTTTTTTATAATTTTTATTGATTTTATTTTTAAATCATGTAGGTTAGCCAAGTCACTTTGGCATTTTCCTTTTTCTCTTATCATTCAGAATACGTGATTGCTCATATTCAGTGAATGTGGATATGATAGTTTGAAATGTCATATATTTTGCATATGAATGTAAACCACACATCAAACAAATGTTCATATATGTTATAGTTTTATTACATATTTCTTGTTTTGTCACAAACAATAAGATATACAAATAAACAAATTTTGTACTACAATTTACAGTGTACAATATTTGATCCTCAAATCACTTTTAGGGCTGTTTATTGCTTCACAAATACAATGTGTTCTGTTTACAAATGTTAAAGTAATTAGAGCAACAGTCTCAGGGCTGCACAAATGTCTCATTCATAAATTTTCACAGGTCAAACAAATTTCTATTTTTACAGTTTAATTTCGGAGTGCAGCATCATTTTTCAAAACTGACTCACTGAAACAAATTTTATAGTCTGACTGTTGATTGAATAGTGATATATGAAACCTGCATTTATTCATTCATTCACCAAACTGCTTTATCCAATTAGGGTTGCAGCGAGGCTGGAACCTATTTCAGCCAACTCTGTGCTAAGGTGGGTATACCCTGAACAACTTGCAGGCCCATTGTAGGGGCAACACACACAACCATTCACACTCACACCCAGGGCAATTTGGAACAGCCAGTTAACCAATTTACGTGCATGTCTTTGGACTGTGGGAAAGCATGAGGAGAACATGCAAATTCCACAAAGAAATGTTGTCGCTAAGCCTTGGACTCGAACCCTGGACCTTCGTGCTGTGAGGTGGACATGCTAAGTACTATGCCACCATGCTGCCCTGAAATCATAATTGCTTATTAAATATTTTCAACACATGCTGTTGTCTTACACTTGTCAGAACTCAGCAGGCCACACACACACACACACACACACACACACACACACACACACACACACACAACATCGACATCAAAATCACCATCATCACCATCATCATCACCATCATCATCAAAATGTCATCAGACTGCAGCTTGAGTGAGAGCCGACCCAGGGGTGAAAGAAATGAAGCTTAATTTCTCTAAAATGTGCTCTTTTAATTAAAGCAAATGCGCCTGCCAAATGGCAGCACAGAGATAGTGGCACAATTCCCAAACGGAGAGGAGTTCATTAATGTTCACAGGAATGGTGGGTTAGAACACCCTGCTCTCTAGTGCACTGCACAGCACATACACACGCACACACACACACACACACACGTGCGAAAGACGAAACTTTCATTATATGGTATAGATTCTGTTTTAAAGTTTGGGTTGTATTTTTATTTATTTTGCATAGCTCTTATACACTTCTCATCAATTCTGGGGAAAGACTGTGCTCCTTCAGAAGCTTCACCCCCAAGGTTGGGGCTGCTATGGAATGGAACAGTGTTGTGCAGCTCACTTTGTTTCTCATCTACAGAGCCAGGCCTGGGTACAAACACCAGATGTTTTCACACACTGCACAGATAGAATGGCCAGCTAGTCATGAATGCATATTTGATGAATTTGACAAAAAAATATGTATCAGATTAAAATTGATGACTGCACCTTGATGTGCAGTGAGCTAGTTTTAGATTCTATTAAAACCATTTTCCACCCCATTTTGTCCAAGTAGACATGATATCCACCAACCAAAATGCTACTACATTAATCTGAGACATGTGAAGCCAGCCACTGCATTTTTTAAAATTGCTGCTCATGCTACATCTAACCTCTTCTACATACTGTACATGAGCTCGCATTTGCCCACAACTGGCTAGTATTCCAGTGATTGACAGGGGAGAGAATAAGATATCTCTGAGCCAGCCAGCACAAGCAACTTTGCTCTCTAGGATTCCAGTGAGCCCTTTCTATTTCTAGATCCCTACAAATGAAACTTTTATTCACATGATTATGCATCATAGTTTATTATGCATAATCCTATTTCACAGCTGGCAATAATATCTCAGGCCAGAGACAAACACATGCACTAAAGCTTGCTTCTTCTGGGAAACATAACGACGGCTGCCATATTTTCTGCTTGAAACAGTGTCATAGAAGGAGAGCAGTAATGACTCTGTTCTGCAAACCTGAACTAACAGACACCATCAGATGGGTACTGTAGCTCTGCTTGACAGGGGAGAAAGGAAATCTTTCCTACACATCCAGATATAGTGATAGCCTGACTGATATACAGATGTGTGGTTTCTAAACAACGGACTGCGGTAAATTTTTATACACAAGGATTTTCTTCCATGTTTTTCTTTCTAACTTCAGTTGGTGATGCAGTTGTTAAGCTGTGAGTTGGAGTAGGAGAGCTGGAGTTTTTTAGCAGAGTTGTGTGTTGCGTTTGGCCCTGGGCTTTCTCAAACACTCTGCACGAGGCCTGCAGTTCCTCTCACACACTCCGCCTGCAGTGAGCAGGTGGCCTACAGCTACATCAGCTGTCTGTCGAGTGTCAGCACACATAATCTTCACACACACACACACACACACACACACACACACACACACACACATCCATACACATTTCACACACTCAAACATCCAGCTCTTACATGCTACATTTACTGTTAATGCACTTAGATGCAGTGCAGCCAAAGCTGAGCGGAATGTGAGACGACAGAGCTGAGGATGATGGTGGTGGTGCTGGTCATGTAGCTCCTCACATAAAGTGCATCATAGTACATCTGTGCCTACATACAAGCCTACAAAGTAGTAAATCAAAGTTCTTGTACATGCATTTAGTCCATCATCAAGGCCTACATTCCATTCTGATCACTACAGTCTGAGAAGAAAGAGTATCCACTGCTCCATGCTACACTGAAAAAACTCAGGTTTCAACAACAAGAAAAAAGTACTAAAATGAGGGATAAGTATATTAATTAAAATAAGCAAAATTCTCTGCCAAAGAACAAGCAAATTTGACTTGTCCAGATTTTACTTTTTTTTTTTTTTCTTTTTTTTTTAAGATAATTAATTTGACTATCTGGGGACACAGTGGCGCAGTGATTAGCCAGTCTGCCTCACAGCAAGAAATCCGGGGTTTGATTCCCAGGCTCGGGCGTTTCTGTGTGGAGTTTGCATGTTCACCCCATGCTTGCATGGGTTTCCTCCGGGTACTCTGGTTTCTTTCCAAGATCCAAAAATGTGCACTGTAGGCTAATTGGCTGTTCCAAATTGCCCCTAAGTATGAGTGTGAGTGTAAATGTTTAGGTGTGTGTAGGTGTTGCCCTGCGATGGCCTGGCGAGCTGTCCAGGGTGTACCCCGCCCACGCCCAGAGTTGGCTGAGATGGGCGCCAGCCTCCCTGCGACCCTAATTAGGATTAAGCAGCTTAGAAAATGAATAAATAAATAATTCTACTATCTCACAGAGCTTCAGATACTAACTAGCAACATTTGTGCAAAGACTTTTGTGAAAATTTTGCTAATGTTAATATGTTGCAGTTAGCAACTATTTGCCACTCTTTTGCCACTGTCTGGGAATGTCTGGGACCTTTTGCCAACTGGTAAAATAACAGATGAATGTCAGGCTAGTGTTGAACCATCCTTATCCCTATTGTTGGACCCAACCCTATAAAAAGGGTGAACAATCCCTCTCCAGCATTGTGATCACTACTTGGCAAATCAAAAAGAACTTTAACAATACATGTTACAACTGTTTTCAAACACTTAGAACTGTTTGCAAAAAAATAAATTTGCAAAGAATTTGCTAGGTTCATCAGCATTTAGTGCTCTGTGAAATACTAGCTTAATTACTGAAGTGAAATGCTCTAAAATACTATTAAGAAGAAATATCTTGTCCAGCAAAAACATGCACATATGGCCTTAATTTAATATATTTTATTTTATATAGAATTCATATTTTGCAGTATACTGTACATGTAACATGAAACTCTTTTCAGTGGTGCTTCCACTGTGTTAAAATTATCTTTGGTCACTCTTTGTAGATTCTTTCACATTCTTCTAACACCTTAAGTCTCAGGTTCTCTGAGAGCACCTGAACCTCGATGCAGAATCTATATTCTTTATTATTATATATTATTTGTTAGACTATAACTAGTACTACTGCACACATGTTTATTCACTGTTTCTCATATTAGTGTATTCAGTGAATTACTTTTTGGAAGCAGATGGAACCAGAGTATCCAGAGGAACCCAGACCCACACAGACATTCTACATCTCTTGAAAGCCATATTCTAAGCCACCAAATTGAATTGTTGATTATGATGCTACACTGATTGTGCTTGTTGTTGAAGTTTTGTATTAGCAGCTGTGCTAGAGGTAGAAAGCTCACCCAGCTGGGCAAATCTGGTCTCACACACCCAGAGGCTGAAGAATAAAAGAAAGAGAAATAGAGAGTGAGAGAGAGCGAGAGAGTGAGATCTTAACAGCACATTCTTGCCATGAGAATGTCAGATGTGTCTCTGTCAGGCATCAGCCATGAGCCCCTATAGCTATTCTCTCTCCCTTATTCACTGGCCCTATCCAGATACACAACACACACACACACACACACACACACACACACACACACACACACACACACACACACACACACATATACACACAGTGCCAGTGGAGCAGCGCCACAGGAGTGTATGGTTAAGAATAGCAGAAGCTGTGTCACATCAGATGTTTCGGGGGCGCATTCTCTGAGACAAACGGTTCGGTGCCAGGCTGTGCCAGATGAGTGCCTCCTCCCCCTTCTCCCCTCCTGCGATGCCACGCTGCTGCCGGTCCTTTGCTGTCACACACCCTCAGAGCTCCTTGCTGGAGGTTTGGCCCTCAGGTTGACATAATCCCGCAGAGCGCCACATTATTAAGATGATTCCTGTCCCACGGGCCCATGGGATTACAGTGATGTTGCTCTGGTTAGACTGTGTGCTCATTGCACATCTTCTTTTGTCTCTGTGTGGGTTTGTGAAATGTGCTTTTTGTTTATTGAGTAAATTGAAGAAATTGAGAGAATGAGCCTTGGATCGTGGATCAGAGACACACGACCGTACAAGGCCCTTGGGGTGTTCTAGGATTTAGGGAAATGCCTTATTGCTCTCCAGTGGCTCTCAGACATATTTCAAGGTGTGTAGTTATAGTGCAAGATGGCTGTAATACATAATGCTGAATATGGTTATATTGTGGATATATAGCAGATGTATTAAACCTAGGTCCAAATAGAACCCAAATGGCTCACTACTCCTTATTCAAGTACACTAAATAGGGCATGAAATAATGTGTCTGACACCAAATTCAGTGCATTATATATACCATTGGGGAATATAAAGGATTCAACTCCCTACCCAATATACATATATACATATGCAGGATGCACTGGGGTGCTATCAGAGCAGAGTGGATTATATTCTTAGATCAGAATGGCTCAAGATGTGTTATTGTGCTTATAGCTCAGTGACTTGCCTATGATTAAAATTTATAGGTTATCAGTGAAGGGCAGGTCTTATTTTAAACTGTTATGTTAGTCGCTTTTAACCAGTTGTTTCTTAATCAGCCTTACATATATTCTTGAAGTTAATGAGACAAAAATAATGCTTGTCCAGTTTCCATGGAAACTGGAAACACAAAAATCCTCTGTCCCAGAGACTCCGACTTGTCAGAAAAATGATTGACTGTTACAAAGCACTAATATCCAAGACACATCCAATTAGTGTAAGAAATAATGACTAAAAGAAACCACAACCATATTAACGATTATATGACTTAAAATTATTCGGTAAAACAATCTGGTTATTATTAGCATTCGATTATGTGCATCATCACCATACAAGTTCCTGTTGTATGTGATTATGATTAAAGAACTTGTTAATTAGTGTAAAATTATTGTTTATGTTACAGCTGAAACATAAACCTTTATGTAGGTCTTCTGATTCAAGAATTTGCAGTGTAATCTGATGTAATGGCTTTTATTATGTACATGGTGCCCTATGTACAGTATACATCCAGTATTGGGTCATCTGGGTATAATGATGAGTCAATGATGAATATGAAACAATGGTTCATACACTCCAGTTATGGCAATTCATTCATCATATTGCGTTTCCAGTTTAGATCATAACTTTTTGATTAGGTACACTATGTAGAATATGAAATACTGGCTACTACGTCATATGCATTGCCAGTGGTTATAAGCCAAAGTGACACAGTTAGACCCTTAAATAGTTAACATTTTTACATAGTGCCATCTCTATGTCTAAATCACACATTTGTGATTTCTTACTTTCCATATAATATGGTTATCTGTAAAGTGCACAAAGGGACATCACATAGCTAAATAAATAATAGTAGGAACCATCCTAAAGATAGATGCATTTTATTCCTCAACATAGAGACTGATTTTACTAAACATAAAACTTGATCACACATAAAACTTGCAGGCTGATTAAATTACAGCATTTACTTAAATCCACATTGGAAAAAAAAACCCAGACAGGATCGGAGCAAATATATGAATTTGGCATATAATTCTGCAGTGTGCTTTGATTATATATTACCTGTTCCAGCATTCAAATACGAAACAAAACCATTATTTTACTAAAGATTTTAATTCTCTATTCCTTTATTAAATGGATCATAGTACAATATATTCAGTTTACTTAACACAGTACTTTGAACATGAAAACATTTATGCAATATTATTTTGTAAATCACCAACAACACTGACATGCACTGCATGAACAATTTATCAGACTAAGCATACAAATTAGCACTCTGTATAAGCGATTTTAATAATAATAATAATAATAATAATAATAATTATAATAATAATGACAACAACAACAACAACAACAACAACAATAATAATAATAATAATAATAATAATAATAATAATAATAATAATAAT
>JAQMYF010000006.1:15353982-15374323 GCA_030014195.1 Neosilurus mollespiculum
ACACACACACACACACACACACACACACACACACACACACACACACACACACACACACACACACACACAAGCAATCACATTCACATTTACACCTAGGGTCAATTTGGAGCAGCCAATTAACCTAATATGTATGTCTTTGGATGGGGGGGTTACCTGAGTACCTGGAGGAAACCCCGACCAGCACAGGGAGAACACAGAGAAACACCCGAGCCCAGAAATCAAAACCAAGGCCTTCTTGCTGTGAGGTGGACGTGGTAACCACTATGCAAGTGTGCCACCCAAATACATATTTTTGTCTCATCTGTTTAATTGAGTTCTCTGAAAATCTGATAATGTTTTAATTCATATTTATGCAGAAATATAGAAACTTCTAAAGTTCTTCAAGTGCCATTGTACCATGCACTGTAAACTGCAAAGTAGAACAACACAGGATAGTATCATAAGTGAAGGTGGGGTACAACTTGAACTGCTCACCAACACAGGCGACATGCATACAACCATTTACACTCACACTGACACCTAGGAGCAATTTGGAACAGCCAGTTCCTAATGTGCATTTCTTTGGACTGTCAGAGGGAACCAGAGTTCCTGGAGGAAGCCCACGCAAGTACAGGAACATGCAAACTCCATACAGAAACGCTCTCGCTGAGCCCTGGACTTGAACCCAGGACCTTCTTGCTGTGGGGGAGACATGCTAACTACTACGCCACCATGCCTATGCATGCGTATAACACCATGCGTATAATTTATGTGAGCACGTATGTGCATGTATAAAGGTTTTATTATTTTTTATATGGGTGTATTGTGGTTATCTAAATATATGGGTGTGTTTATACATTGTTACTTATTAAGTGTGTATGACCATAGTTTTGCAATTGTATTTATAGCAGTCTCAAGTGTGCATGTTTCATTGTGAGTCATGATTCTGTGTGAAGTCTGTGTGTATGTACACCCATCATGTTTTTTTTTTTTAGTGTATGTATATGCAGGTATTGTGATATTGTGAGTGAGCATGATCATGGTTTCACATTGTGTTCACTCTTCACATAGCTCCATCTGAACTCCTCTGGGCTGCTCGGTCATGCAGCACCATGACACACTGCTTCAGCTGAGCACATCCATTCTCCTCACTCTGCTCTTTCATAAAAGCCCACAGCAATCAGCATGACTTGCCCCTGTGCACATTTATACTACAGTTAGGAATAAAGACAGGACACTAAGCATGGTTGCCCCTTAATGCTCTCTGGACAAAAAGACACTAGAGGTCCTACTGTGATTTTGCTGGGTAGTTATCTAGGTCATGTAAGCAATGTTTAGCCACTGCAGTAAAGCAGGCCTCACAAGGGTGTGGATCTCATGGCAGTTTAGCTTAGTTCCAAACCACGCTGAACCTGGCAAAATATGACTGCGATGTGGTAAAACAGCCTCACATGGGGTTGGTTGGGTTTCGGGTGGGTGGGGGGGTGTAATAACATAAAACACAATAAACTGATTTATTGCCATATGTTTATTTAATCATTTACTAAGAGACTGCTAAGCTAGCTGTTTGTTACCTTCCCTTGTATGCAACACGATCTAGCTTGTATTGCTAGCAAACATCAACAAAGCATACGTTAGCGACAGGTTAGCTAGATTTAGGGAAATGCGATGTATATGGGTAAAAATATTTCTAAATTATTTTCAGTCTGGCACAATGTAGGGCACCATATGGGCCGTGTTTGTAACATACTCCCTCCTTCTAATCTAAGTGAACTACAGATGGTTTGAAATAAAAACTCCTACACATTTGGTAGGGAACAATTCCATAAGGGTCCACCTGGGATTTGTTTTCTACTCCTTATCTAAGAACACTAAATAGGGAATGAAATAATGGTTCCTGCACTGAATGTAGTATCTTATACTGTGGGTCTAATAGATAGCCATTTGGGACTCAGCTCTCTTTTCTCTACCCAGGTATTGTATTCCTATTAAGGCCGACTCTCACATGAATCCCAATTGAACATATTGTGCAATACAAGGTTATGAAACAATGACTGCTACAATCTATGCAATGGACTATTCATGTAATGGGGAGCCATTTGAGATTTATAGAAATAGAGGAAGCAGAAAAAAACAATGTTTCCTTGCAAAAGCCAACATTACTTCAGTTGCTAAATTTGATTAGCATCTTCCAGAAGCTCAGAAACGTTTTCACGCAGGAATGAGATTGATGTGAGCGCTTATGTAGGAAAGAGCCTAAATAATCGTCCGACTGTGTGGCGCTCCGAGTTGTCGGGTCAGAGCAGTCGCTCTGAGTGCGCTTGTCGGGTGAGGAATGACTCCGCTACTCTCTGATGTAGGAAAATAAACCTCTCAGATGTGACACACTGGCTCTGGTCGAGGACGGCAAAGGCCAAACAGCAATCAGCTGCCTCCCTCTGGGGCTATAGGGTTCCAACTCTGGGGAAGAATCAAGCCATGCCCTCACCAAGCGGGGATGCAGAGGAAAATATTTATATTCCCCAAGAAACACCACTGAGCAGTGCTCACTTCAAGAGTCATTTGGTAATGTAGGATGTTATTTAGAAACTGACTTAAAGAAAAAGTTCAGCCAAAGACGAAATTTACACAATTTTCCCACTGCACCAAATGTACTTTATGAGCCAACACATGTTTGGTGTTTGATCTTGGCTTCTTTAATTTTGTGTTGGAGCTTCAAGACTAATGTGCAGTATCTAACAAGTAAAGGAACCCAATAACCACCAGTTTCACGTAAATCATAACACACTCACCATAAAAGCTATATAAACGCAAAATCTGTTGCTCTTTAGTGCCATCTACCTTGAAGTCTCCAAAAGGGCTAAAGAAATAAACCATGTAGCATCTAATCGAGGCAGTTAAAGCTTTATACTAGTGACAGTGAGGTTATTAGGTCAAATCTCATGACTACTAGAGACCCACTTCTTCTACTTGTGCTATTGGAGCATCTTTGTCAGAACTGATTTGTTCTAAAGGTGCTATTGCACAAAGGGCATGTTAAATCAAATTTCTTTCACCTCAATCTCTTGCTTCTGCTTATCACAGTCACATCCAAAATCAACACCTGAGCTACAGAATGTATCTGGTTTATGAATGAAGTTATGCTTTGAGTAAGGTGTTAAATTCAAGAATGACACCTTTGATGTGTCATTGCTACAGCTCGTACCCTCTTCAGTTCAAGTTTGAACAACTGGTTTACATCATTGCATGAATCCCACAGCTGGAGGATTTTTAATGATTTACTCTTCCACCTAACAAGGGATCAGGGCAGAGTCAGAGAACAGTGCAGGAGAAGCAAACATCAGTCTTCCTCCTTCACCCATTCCTGTGTCCCTCTGGTCACATCTGCATGCATTTGTTTTATAAAAGCTGCCCTCTCTCGCTTGCCCGTTCCACCTCACCCCAGGTTAATGGTGCTCTTTTAAAATTAATGACCCCTAAAGATATACAAGCTCACCATGTTAGAGTCATGATATATGATTTTCTCTTCCTAATTACCGCTAGGCCACCATTCTCAAATATGAAAAAAAATAAAGTTCGGTTTTGTTTGTGTAGGTTTGAGGGCTTTTGTGAAAGTGTGTGTGTGTGTGTGTGTGTGATTACAGCTCTAAGGGTTATGACACACCAAACTGACACTGAAATAGCTCCAGCAAAGGCTGACTGATAATGACCTCCAATTGTTTCATCTCTTCTGAAAAAATAATAGAATGCATAGTCACAAATACTGCAAAATACTACTACTACTACTACTACTACTACTACTACAAATAATAATAATAATAATAACTGAGCACATGCATCTATCAAACCCAGTAATCCCCTTTATAAACCATATTGTCAAAGAACATCATATGTCACAATGCTGCATCCAGAACTGGTTTATCTCCAAAATTAAAATGGAGTCATCCTAAGCCCCACCTTTGATGGAGATTTTATGAATATCTGCTTAATCCTGCTAACAAACAAGTGAACAAATCCCTCCTATGATGTACTAGTATCAGTACCGAAACACTTTGCAGTGCTGCAACATGCAAAAAGATATAATATGTATTTCATTTTCAATAAATATGATTATATAGCTTTACACCATCTGTCCTCCCTTCTGACATTCTCTTCCACTTATAAATAATAGTATAATGCTAGTTATATGATGTATACTACTGTATAGGCATACATAACATTAGAATATAGACAATGTTCAACACCCCCATCTTTAAATCATGTCTTTAAACACTCCTGATTTCCCTTCAGAACTTTGTCTTTTATGTGTTTATATTCAGTTTATTTTTTATTTATTCAACATTCATTTATTTGCCGAACCTCTTAATTCCATTAGGGTCACAGGGAGGCTGGAGCCTATCTCAGCTGACTCTGGGTGAAGGCAGGGTACACCCTGAGCAGGTAGCCAGTCCATCACAGGGCCAACAACCACTTGTTGAGCATGGGGTTGGAACTCAGGACCGTCTTTCTTTGAGACACTCCACACTAAGCAACTGTGCTGCCCTGGGATTATTCATTTTATTCATTAATTTTCTGAACCGCTTAATCTTAATTAGGGTCACAGGGAGGCTGGCGCCCATTTCAGCTGACTCTGGGCAAAGGCAGAGTACACCCTGGATAGCTCGTCAGGCCATCACAGGGCCCTTGAGATTATGTTAATGTTAAACATTTTTCATTACTGATAATAATAATACTAATACTACTACTACTACTACTACTACTACTAATAATAATAATAATATTAATAAGAAGAAGAAGAAGAAAAAGAAGAAGAAAAATAAGATTTATTATTACTGTTATTATTATTCAGTTTCTTTCTGAACCGCTTAATCCTAATTAGGGTCGCGGGGAGGCTGGCGCCCATCTCAGCCGACTCTGGGCGAGGGAAGATTACATCCTGGACAGCTCGCCAGGCCATCGCAGGGCCCTTGAGATTATGTTAATGTTAAACATTTTTCATTACTGATAATAACAATACTAATACTACTACTACTACTACTACTACTACTACTAATAATAATAATTATTATAAGAAGAAGAAGAAGAAGAAAAAGAAGAATTATTACTGTTATTATTATTATTATTATTATTATTATTAATAATATTATTATTATGATTATTATTATTATAAAACGTGTTATTAATATTATTGTTATTAGGTGTAGAGCTTGTTCATAAAAAAACAATCCTCAGTTCATAGCTGTAAAACAGAGGGACACTGAAGACACTGTTTGACAGTATAAATTCATGATACTGGTACATTTCTGATTGTTTTACAGCTATTTTTTAACATGGGAGTGCCAAATCTATCCACCAGAGAGCTTCACTAAAACACTGATTAATATGAAAGAGTGTTTTCGCTGATTAACTATAAATGGCTCTTGAACTGACATCAAAGTTATCCCTGTGAAGTTCCAGACTTATTCACAGTGAAAGTGTGAGATCATTTCTTGCCTCTCATTGCAAACTTTCTCTAAATTTCCATTTCCAAACTCCAGCTGACAGCTTGCTCCCCCTCAATGGCTTTGCCGTGGTTCGAGGAATGCAGGAGATCCACACAAAGCAGAACGGAGGCCTCCGTGTGACGCACAGCTGGCCTGATCTCCCATAATGCTTTGTCTTGATGAGACAGTGAAGAATGGCCTGCCGCCAACATGTCAATATGAGCTCAGGAGACACGCATGTGTGCAGGGTGTTTTTTTCCCCCTCTTTTATTTAATCCCGTTTTTCCTTAAGATGATGGCACTTGTTACATTTTCGCTGCCTGCCTGTCAGCTTGACATGGCAATATCCACCCCCTCCACTCCCCGGCCTTCCTGGTCGGTTTCATTTATTTCAAAACACCATTTCACACACGGCTGGCTTTAACAAGGCATTATACAGTGTAGAGGGGGAGTCTGGGAGATAGAATCGTGACAGATACAACATTTTTTATCGTGAAAATACAGAATATTGTAAATAGTAGACTCCATAAAGCTGGCAGGGCTTTGCAGTGAAATGTTTTCGTCTTTTTGAGCTGTGGTTGCTCGGCGGATTCTAGTCTCCCTCTCTTTCTCTCTCTGTCTGCGAAATAATGTCAGATATCGACCGAACTCTGATGGATTCTTCACATTTATTTCTCCAGAATGAGCAGTGAAAGTGTTTCACCATCCCAAAGCGTGCTCCTTGTGTTGCTTGTAGCCTTGTGCAGATGTAAGTAATAATTACTCCTATCTCATATTGCTGCCTGCAGCTACTTCCCGCTAAAATATTTAACATCCTAGGACCTTTCTTTTTGATTTAGAGAACAAATGCTACTGTAGTTAGACATGTTTATGTGGCCCAGGAAGAAACTCTGTTTGTATCGTTAAACTTTATTTTGATCATGAAAATTGACGAGGCCCGGCCTGTTAGTGTGAATCCTCATATAATCGTTTTTATTATAAACAGCTTAACAGGGCCATCTCCCCTTCAGCTTAAGATATGCAGTGTTCTTGAAGTGAAAATGCCTGCACAAGGCACGTCGAGGGAAAATACACAAAGCAGCTCTTTATATGCTCATTCTAAACTGAAGTGTACAAAAACATTTACTTAAATGGCTTTTTAATTTTACACATTTATTGAACAAAACAAATAAAAATGGACACTTTGAGACTCTGCCCTGTTATTACTCTGAATTTTCAAAAATGTCTCTACACATGGCAACTCTACACATACAATGCATTTAGCATGGCATTTTTCATTTAATGTAATAGATCCACTCAGCCAACTATTTAGCTGTTAGACACCTAACCTTAGCTATTTCAAGTGCACTCCAAATGGCCATTACTTTCCAGCTCTCTCTGGGGAGCCTTCAAAGATCAAATTTGGGAGAGTATAGCCTTCACATGGAGAGGCATAGCAATGATCACTTCACAAAAGACAGCAGCTATAAACTCTCTTCATAACCACAGTCAGCATTCAGTGGGATTTCCCAGGAATGAGTTAAAGATTACCGGCCTATTGCAAACGGCTGATTTAATTTAGAAATCCCAAGGCTTTTCAAGATCATCTGTCTTCATTTAAGACTGCAGCACCTCAGTGTTTTGGAAGTCTCACTTCTGACATACTGACACTGAAAGTGCTTCGTGGCTTTGGGTGCAAATGATCTTGAATTAATCCTCATAATGTGGCACGTGCCGTTCTATTCCAGTGACTCTGCACACAATGCTGCATCCTGACTAACTGAGCAGCAGTGAGCAGCAGGGTGTCCGTATTTGCACTACGAATATGTATGTGTGTGTGTGTGTGTGTGTGTGTGTGTGTGTGTGTGTGTGTGTGTGTGTGTGCATGAGCTGTTCCTGACTCCCTCTCACCAGCGCTGAGAGCTGTTTTGGGTGAAACACGGCGTGGCTGACATATCAGTGATGTTTATTAAGAGACGAGTCTATCAGGGCTCATGAGCGGCTGCTCACCGCGCGCCCATCTTTTGTTTCTTCCGGAGGGTGTCATCAATCTTACCGCCGGCTCCGCTCTCCTGAACGCTTGATAGCAGATCACGGATTCCTCTCTCACCCCCCTCCCTCTTCTCATTCCCTCATTCTCTTACTCCGTATGGGCCTCGGCAGGAGAGGCAGGTATGATGGCACTCCAAGGAGTCTACATGCACCAGTGAGCCGGGGGAGAGAGAGGACAGGGAGAGAGAGACATGGGGAATGAAGGAGGAAGATCATTAAATGATTCATTTTCTATTACAAGGAACATGTACATATAATGAAATCATAATTTTATGCATATCCATTTACATAACTATGAGATGAGTGCTCCCGCTTTGTCTGCAAAATGTATGTCATGACAAAGAAAGGAATACATGTTTCATTTATTTTTTTTTTATGGAGCAACAATATATACATATGTATGAAAAATGGGCTGGGGGGGGGTGTAAATTATTAAAAAAAATTATTATACACAATAATTAAAAGACTTTCACTTAGTAAACAGGACAAACATTTTATCTTTAGATCTGACAGAAATAATTCTAATTAGAAAAAAAAAAAAAAATAATAATTATTTAATCAATACATTTAAAATTAATTGATTATATACAGTAGTGTGCAGTGAAGATTATACACCTAATACATTACTGCTCTATAATTATTTGGTGAAAATGTATTGAACAATGCTGTTGCAGGCAATGAGAACCAAAAAATCATTCCGAATGGTATACTGAGGTAAAAGCATGGCTAATAAACAAAAACACTGAAAACACCAATTCTTCAGAGAAATTTAAAGGTGTTGCAAATTTTATTTGTTTGACTTTTGCATAGCATGAATGAACTTACCATATGGAATGGTTTAGCGAGTGAAGAAATTAAAAAATATGTGACACTATGCTCTAATCAAAGTAAAGAGTGGCCACCCTAAATATTGACTTTTTTCCTCAAATTTTTTTTATTTATTTTTTTTCTTTTGTACTTATTCTCATCAATATGATCCAATACTACATGAAATAAATACTGGAATAGTACTTGGTGTCTGATTGATCTTCATTTTGTTAAGTGTATAATCATCACTGCACATTACTGTGTATCTATCTATCTATCTATCTATCTATCTATCTATCTATCTATCTATCTATCTATCTATCTATCTATGTGAGAATATATGTGTCATGCTTGAAGTACATTTTATATTTCATTTGCTCATAAGGAACTGTTATTTATTTTATTCATGTCATGTTTCCATTGGGTATAAATATGGGATTGCACATGTCATATGTCATCCCTTACCTGGAGAGGGGGGGGGGGGAAAGAACCCTCAACACTGAAGAGATCTTTAGTTGTTGACCTGCACAATTCAGGTAATGGAATATAAACAATACATACATAGTGAAAATAAACAGTTTAATTATTGCATAGTTTTGCATGTAATTGCTGTGAACCTCAAAAATCGTTTGGTAAACATCACTTTGAATACAATTAGCTGCTTGGAAATGCTGAGCTGCTTAGAAACATGAGAGCATCTCACAAAATGCAGCACTTTAATTTCACCAAACATCATTCGAGCTACACTCTGATACCCAGTGTAAAATATGCTGGTGGTTCACTGAAGCTTTGGTGGAGCTATTGAAATTTTGATTATGATTAAAAAACTGGTTGCCTTTGCCAGAAGGATTACACTTGACCAAAGAGTTTTCACCACAATGATGAGCCAAACATTCTCCCAAATCAAAACAGCTATGGTTAAACAAATGCAAAATCATCAATTGTTTTGCAATTGCCATCTCAATCTCTAAATAATCACTATAAGGGTGCTGATAATTTTAAAAGTGCACTAATTTAATAATAATAATAATAATAATAATAATAATAATAATAATAATAATAATAATAAGATTAATAGGGGGCAGTGGTGGCCTGGTGGTTGGGTGCTGGATTACTGATCCCAAGGACGGGGGTTCAAGCTTCACTATCAGCGGGTTGTCACTGCTGTCCCCCAGTGCCGCTAACTGGGTTATCAAAGGCCAGTCATGTCTCTCACTGTCTATGGTGAGAGGCATGTAAAAGAAGCATTGCTGATTTTCGTCAAAGGTAGGCTACTGCCCTGCGATGGCCTGGTGCGGGTTTCTGCCCTGCGATGGCCTGGTGAGCTGTCCAGGGTGTAGTCTGCTCTCGCCCAGAGTCGGCTGAGATGGGCGCTAGCCTCCCAGCAACCCTAATTAGGATTAAGCGGTTCAGAAAATAAATGAATAATTAATCATTATAATAATAATAATAATAATAATAATAATAATAATAATAGTAATAAAACTGTATAATGTATTTTGTGGTTAAATTATCTGTTATCTATACCAGTTATCCACCAGAGTCACAGGAGAAGCTGGAGCCAATGCCAGCTGACTTTGGTCGAGATGAAAATTTCCCGCTGAACAGTGTGCCAGTTGATAGCAGGGCTAAAACAGATATCAACAACACTTACATTCACATCTCCAGGCAATTTAGAGTAGCCAGTTGATATAATACACATATATTTAGATTGTGGGAGGAAACTGCAGCAGCCAAAGCATGACAAGAACATGCACACCCCACACAGAAAGGTTCTATTTTTTTTCTGCTTAAGATTAGGACCCAGAACGTTCTTGTGTGAGGCAAAAGTGCTAACTACTGCCCCATACTGCCAGTGTGAAAATGGCAATCAGTATATTACAATAAAATGCATTGTCCTATAAATGTATTTTGTCTTCTGTAGTGTGTAAGTATAAAAGAAATTAAAAATTTCCATATAATACTTACATACGAATAATTTAATTTTGCAGAGTATTGTTGGTATGTCATTAAGAAAGTAATAGATCAGGTAAAAGAGCACTTCCCACGTACAGGATTCAGTCCTCTAAGGTTTACTGTCATGCAGTTTTGTAACGTAAATTTTTGGTTGGTAGTTTCAGGCATCCTGGCAGGTTCTTTTAGATGCCTGAATCCTGCAAATTTCCCCATAAACCCTCTACAATACTGTACGTTAGAGAACTGATGCTGTTTTATAGACAAACAGAGGTCATAGAAAATACTGATTTGATTTACTCTATCGCTGGTTACTGCTCTTTATAGTTGTGTTATAGTGTATGCAGAAGCATTTCATTTTTTATATTTTTACAGATGCTTTGCAGATGCCTGAGACAGACTGCCTCCTTCAGCTGCAAAGTGCTTGAGGTTGAATGAAGTGAAATCATATTTGTTCACTTTAATATTGTTGATATTTTAATACTGTTATTATTTTATTAGAACAATTATTACTTTTTGGCTACTTTCACACCAGCTGATTAAATCTAACAGTTAATTTTAATTTTAATATCACTGCTAATGACTGGAAATAGAATGCATGTTTTGTTTTGGGTTTTTTTTGTTTGTTTTTTTGTGTGTGTGTGTGTTTGTGTGTGTGTGTGTGTGTGTGTGTGTGTGTGTGAGTGTGTGTAAAAGGCAACTACAAAAATACTGCTCAGTATTTATTAGTAATTGGAAATCAATGGATACTTTGCTTACCCACAATCTGCTGCAGTGGTTAGCATTGTCACCTGTAGCTCTTCTGTTTGGAGATTCATGTTCCTTATGTGCAAGTGTGGGTTTCCTCTGTGTGCTCCAGTTTCCTCTTACAGTCCAAAGACATGTGAAATAAATCAGCAGGTTACTCTAAATTGTACATAAGTTTAAAATGTGAGTGTGAATCTACTGCTCTCTGTTAGCCTTGTGACTGGCAACCTGTCCAGGTTGTGCCCCACTTCTTGCCCAATATCAGTTGGGATAAGCTCCATCTCACCCACGACCTGCAGTGGATGTGCTATAGAAAAATAATGAATGAGTTGCTGTACTACTGTTTATCAATGTGAACATTTACTTGCATGCAACAAAAACAATGCATTGGATAAACTTCCCTTTATTTTGTGTATTACAAATTGTCGACTTAAATAAGTCTGTGTGTGTGTGTGTGTGTGTGTGTGTGTGTGTGAGAGAGAGAGAGAGAGAGAGAGAGGGATTAGAAACACATTTAAATGAGATAAAGATGTAGAAAACTGTGTTGCTTCACATAAATACTTTACTGTTATAAGGATAGCACATGTACTTTAGTATATGTGTAATTATCATGTCAGAGTTGTCACAGTGACCTTGTTGGCTAATTGGGAAGATGTCAATGTAACATCGTCTTTATCATTAAGATTATCTGCGTCTGTTTTAGCCATCATTAAGTATAATGTGGAATTTAGACCTGTCAGTGTTGTATCCTGTTAATGATTAAAAATATCTCTGTACTCTCAATATGTAAAAAAGCAGATTCAGCTCAAGTGCTCTTCAACCTTTTATTAAATTATATATTCCATAAAAAAAGGGGGAAAAATTATTTAAAGATGGCTTAAGCTATCTTCTAAAAAAAATGGAATATTAAGAACATGCATTATCAGTGATCCAAAACATTGTTGTTCTCCAAAAGAGCAAACTTGCCCTATGAGATTTTGCTGAGGAGTAATTTGTGTACATTGTGCTGATCTTGGCTAGTTGTGTATGCATGATCTCGGACTTGATTAATAAAAGAATTTTTTTCTTTGTGGACAATATATAGTGACTTTGTATATTATATTCATGGTTATTAGCTAGACAATGGAGCTAGCTATGTTAGCTTGCCAGAGACTGTTTATTTAAAATGTATGGTCACATTATTCTTTTCATAATTACATTTGTGAAACACCAAATTTGTCAAATAAATAGTCTATTTTAGCACGCTAGGGGTGGCAGGGTGTCATAGTGTTTAGCACTTATCCCTCACAGCAAGAAGGTCTTGGATTTGAGTTCAGGGCTTGGCAGGGGCATTTCTCTGTAGAGTTTGCATGTTCTCCCTGTGTTTGTGGGTTTCCTCCGGGTACTTCGGTTTCCTCCAACAGTCCAAAGACATGAACATTAGGCTAATTTGCTGTTTCCTTATAGTGAGTGTGAAATGTTGTGTGTGTTTTCCCTGCAATGGACTGGTGAGCTGTTTAGGTGTACCCCGCCTATGCCCAGAGTCAGCTGAGATAGGCTTCAGCCTCCATGAGACCTTAGTAGGATTAAGTTGTTTGGCAAATGAATGAATAAATGAATAAAATTGGTTGGGTAGCCAACTAACTTTTTTTTAGTTGGCACATGTACAAGCTAATGCCAACGTTTAAATCTAGACAATGCCTCAATGTTTTTGTCATATCAGTAGTGCTGGGAAACATGTTTATATGGACAACTGTACAATGAAGAGAGGGGGCTACAGAGGGTTGATGGTCGAGTGATTCATGTTGCTGTGTGTATAGGATTTAAAATATAGGCTATTATATCCACGAATAACCGTAATATTCAGAGCCACATTTCAGCTGAAGTAAGTATACAAACAGTAGTGGAGGAGTTTGTTTGTGTTTTTTTCAGAAGTGGAAATCTGAAATTGATAGCACTGGTCTGCACTGACACACTCTGTGCCCCCTGTGTATGGGGACTGATAAGTGTCTGTGGATTCAGACAATTCAGAGGAGTCATAACCACCATGTAGATGTCGACACCTCTTCCATCTGAAAAAAGTGGGGCTACATCATGTGAGCTGAATGTTAGAGACTGAGATTTATGGACTGATCTGCACCGCACTTGTGTGTGTGGACACTGTACATTGTAGAGCCAGATCATGATGAATCTACTGCACTTCTCTCTGGCTGGACTGCTGAATCCTAATGTCTGCCTATTGAGGAGAGGGAGACAGACAGAGCGAGGAAGACAGAGAGGGTGGGGGGTTAATGAAAGGGACAGAAAGGGCACTGAAACAGGAACAAGAGAGGAAGATAAAACAGGCAGAAAAGGAGAATGAGAAGAAAGAAAGAATTATGCAGGTGAATGTTGAGCAAATGTGAAAGAAAA
Source organism: Neosilurus mollespiculum (assembly GCA_030014195.1). Lineage (NCBI taxonomy): Eukaryota > Metazoa > Chordata > Actinopteri > Siluriformes > Plotosidae > Neosilurus > Neosilurus mollespiculum. The sequence continues at coordinate 15,367,374 of JAQMYF010000006.1, forward strand.
CAACATGGAGAGAAACTGAAAGAAACACAAGAAGAGAAAGAAAGACAGGCATTTAGAGCTCCAAAGAAGGTAGTAAGGTATTACCTGATGACTTTTTCTTTTTAGCCCACCACCCAAGTGAAGCCAAGTGTTTGCTATCATCAGGTCGTGTTGCGAAACATGTGTACCCAGTTAAGTGTGAATAAATAAAAGTGTTGCTCAGAATTGACTTCTCCCCCTGTTCAGTGGCTTTGTTGTGCATTGTGGATGAACCAGGCAGCGTACCGGAATTTTAAGAAACTTATGAAAGGAAAAGTGTGCATCTGTGTGTGTGTGTGTGTGTGTGTGTGTGTGTGTGTGTTTAAATTAGTCACATGATGGTGTGTTTGGTTTGTGTGATTGGAAGTTTTAAAGTTTTTGAAAAATCAATCAGTCAGTCAAACAAACAAACAAGCAAACAAACAAACAATAAATAAATTAATATCCCATCATGATACTGTAAACCATCCCAGCGTGATACAAATAACTGTCATTCTATTGACTTTATTTCATCATGCCATCTTTCAAGAGTTTGCTTCTTCTGTATTTGTGTTGGGATGTCCAAAATTACAGTGGACAGAATAATAAGCTTGGTAAGAGGGTGTCACAGTTATTGGAAGATGAGGCATATTTAGCTTGAACAGCATTTTTAAACATAATACAAAATGATTGGAGTGTTGTGAAACACCATATAACTTACTGTATGTCGACCATATTCTAAAGCAGAAAACATGTGCCAATAGTATTCAAAGCACTTCATTTATAAGGTCGACCCAAATGTACATATGTCAGCTTTTTTTAATAGGAAATCAACACCAGAATATGCTAACCCAGGGAAATGGCTCAGTTATGAGATTGGAAAAGCAGATGCATGTAGGCTGCTTGTGAGACTGTCAGATAAGAATAATAACTTATAAAGTAGCTAGTGAATAGAGTCAGAAGTAGGCTACTGTGGACACTGATCATAAAATACCTATGGTGCCCAACCAAAACATCCCAACAAGCTATCAAATATTAGTCTTACTTGACAACCTCACAAGCACTTGATGCAGTTGTGTTGAGTTTATATGCTGCTCCACAACACACTGATCATTTTGTTCTGGGTTCATAACACTGCTGGTTAAGCAAAATTATTATTTTTTTTTTATGCCTTCTACCCGACATAAACTACTTATGTTGTATGTATTATCATTGTGGTCTTAATCAGTGAATCAGTGGATCTGCTGTCACATGTGAAGTTAAGTGTAAAAAAGATAACTCCACACTTGTTGACATGGAAGGTCATTTCAATACATTAAAGTATAACTTGGCACAACTCAAAGAATCAGAGGAATTGTGTTGTAGTTATTAATTACAAAGGAGGTACTGTGGAAAATTACATGGGAAAAAATTATATATATATATATATATATATATATATATATATACATATGTGTGTGTGTGTGTGTGTGTGTGTGTGTGTGTGTGCATAAATATATATATATATATATAAAGCATATAGCAGTGTATAGCATCAAGCTCTCAATGATGACCAGAACCATTATCTCAGTCAGCAGGACAAGTCATTGATGTGTTTTATTATCCATATTGAACATGTATCACTGGAATTGATGGGCCAGTGTTTGATTTCAGAGTTTGCGTTTGTGTGAGTCAGATTCCCTAGCGCTCCTTAGGGAAATAAACTTGGAATGAAATAAATGCCCATTCCACTTGTGATTCCGGCCCAATCCACCTACGAGTTCAGAACGAAGCCGCAGAGAGAAAAATCTGCTTGCAGTAGTCTGAAGCTGAAGGGAGAGAAAATTTGAATCAATATTTCCCATTAGCGAGGCTGATGCTTAGAGCAACAATGGGCTTGGCGGAGAGAGTCGGGTCTTTGTGTGTTCAGGTGTGGAGGATAATTGAATCTGTCTTTAGAGAGTTCCAGCCTGATTAAACTGGAGGGGGGGCATCATCACAATCAGAGGAAGGTTATGAGGAGATGGAGTCTTTTTCTCACTCATTCTCTCTCTCTCTCTCTCTCTCTTTCTCTCTCTCTCTTGCTCTCTTTCTCTCTCTCTCACACACACACACACACACAGTCACACACAAAAATTTGAATCTTCATGATCAGAGTGAATAGGATTGCTCGTTCATAGTGTGAGGTGATGTTATGAGAGAGTATGTATTGTGTTCCTCAAAGATAAGTGAAGTTGAGCATGTGTTTCTTGTGTAGGATCTTTTGAGGCATGTGTGTGTATGTGTGTATTGCTCCCAGGTGTTGTGTAGTGTAATGGAGAGCAAGATAGGGATCAGGGAGGAAATGGCTGTTGCAGTGTTTGACCCATGCTTCACCTCTCCTCGATCTGTCATACTGTCCTCCATCTGACTTCTCACCCCTGCTCCCTGTCTCCACTGCACAGAGTAAGAGGAAACAGACTCACACTTCTGGCTCTCATTTGGGCCAACACACACACACACACACACACACACACAGAGAGAGAGAGAGAGAGAGAGAGAGACCAAGAAAGAGACAGAGAGAGAGAGGAAGAGAGGGAGGGAGAGAGAGAGAGAGAGAGATTATATTTTCTTTTTCTCTTGAACCCGAACCATTTGCTGACCTCCTGTGCTGTTCGTCAGAGATAAATTTGGTTTCTGAGCCCCAGATTCCAGCCACATTTTGGGATTTCCCTTTGAAATGCTTTGAAATGTCAGTCTGTGCAAGGCTGAAGGAAAGATCCAAAAAAAGGGAAACGTTGCTCTGGCAGAGAACACACTAATTCACAGAAATTTCCACTTCCTCAAATGTACTCAGTCAACCTAGATGTGTTTGGTGTCTTTTACTTTGTGCTGCAAAAATAATGTATGTAGACAATTAAGGGTCAATGTAGCTAGGAAGTTATGAAATTTTATCCAAAATCTTTTCTGCAAATACATACTCACTGTTGCCTCCATCTGCCCGCTGTATGATGTCGTCTATGGTGTCCTTTGCCTTGCAGAGCAAGTGGCTGTTTCCATGACAAAAATCTAAGTTCAACTATTTTAAATATAATCAAAATGATCCAGCATTTCCTTTTAGAAGATTGACACCACATCTGAGATTATTAAACCTATTTCAATCCATATTCCGTGGAGCAAACTTATTCCAAGATTTCTCTTCAAGTCAATGATTTGTCCATGCTGTAAGATATTTCATTGGTATTAATTTTCCCCCCTTAAATTCAGTGTTTATTTCTTATAATTAAACTCATCCTTTTTGCACTGGCCAGGATACACAATGAAACCTGTGAGGGCACTTTGGTGCGCAGCACAGCTGAGCTTCATTACAACATTGATATCTCTGTGTTTTTAAGTATATTTTAACTTTGCACAGTACTGTTGTGTTATACCCTTACTTACTGTGCCTTTTGATTTGTTTTGCCAGCCTAATCAATGACCTGTTCCTCATTTTTTAAGTATTACCCTGTACTTTGATTAGCCTGTTCTTTTGTTAATGACTTGTCTGTCTGTTTATTGTGTTTGTGGTTTTGTCTCTAAGGAAGTGTAATCCTTTGACCTTTGCCTGTTACTTCATTATGAGCTTGGACTGTGCTTATGGTTATATTTTATATTTTAGAATGGACTCCTAAAAAAAAGTAAGATTTATCTGCAGTTGCAGCCTACCTACCTGTGCCTTGTGACACACACTGTAAAATTCTGCTTCATACCACATCCAGCATTGTTATTCGTCATGTTAAAAAAATGAGTACACAATACATAATTGACCACAATCAAGGCTAGAATCAAAAAAACAAACAGTATTGCCAGCTTATTCTCTGTGTCCTAACTAAGGCTGATAAAGGATGTAATAACAGGAATTAATTGATTTTAGTTTACAGGAATGTCTATTTTTTATTTTTATGACATCTTATTTTCTAGTTCATGAATATTAGCCAGTTATTGAATAAGGCGAACTATGATATGGATAATTATTTGTTCAAGGGGTTGTTATTTGGCCAAAGTGGATAAGACCCTCCAAGACAGAATAGTTCATATATACTTCATACAATACTTCATATAATACGAAAGCTGAATTCTATAATTGATTTTTTTATTATTATAAAATATATAATTTATAAGCATGCTGTGTTGGGTGAGTGACAATTATCCTTGCTACTAGGTGAAACTAGGTACTTGGAAGAGACTTATAAAAGAGCAAAGAGGAAGAGGGCTGATGCTCATGTTAGCTGTAAGATAACATGTAACGTTACATATAACTTTATTCATTTATTCATTTTCTGAACTGCTTAATCCTTCTTAGGGTCACAGGGAGGCTGGCGCCCACCTCAGCCAACTCTGGGCGAGGGCAGAGTACCTTGGACAGCTCGCCAGGCCATTGCAGGGCAGAAACATGCTGACAGCACCCAGTGGCCTACTCTTTACGTATGACAGCAATGGTTCTTTTACATGCCTCTCACCACAGACAGTGAGCAACATGGATGGCCTTTGATAACTCAGTTAGCTGCACTGGGGGCCAACAGTGGGGCTTGAATCCCTGACCATCGGATCAGTAAGCCAGCACCCTACCACTGGGCTACCACTGCCCCTACATGTAACTTGTACATAGATTTTTGTTTAAATAATATTATTACTATATATTTTTAAAAAGCTGTATATACTAGCAGTCATTGAATAAAGCGAGTTTAAATATTTCAATGTGTTCTTTTCTTTACAGTACCCCAGACAGTTACATTACTATGTTGCTAGCTAGTTAGTTAGCATCAGCGAGCTCTGTGGTTAGCATGCTATACCATTTCCGATTCATTCTATACAGAAAAAAGGAACAAAATATGGAATTAATGTATTTGATGACTATTTTTATTTTCACACACAAACTTTATTTTTTTTTTTTTTACAATTTTTTTCAGCAAAAACAACTTTATCAGCTTTCTGCAATGACAGAAGGAGATGAGGACATACAGTAGATATCATAAAATAGAAGTAGCAAACGGCTACACCCTGTCTGAAGCACTATGGTCCTGAGCTGTAAAAATCACTTAATTTTCTCAATATTTATGCTGTTGCAGTTCTTTATCTCTCTCTCATTGCTTACAACAGCAAAAATATTGAGCAAATAAAATGAAGTTTACAACTCAGGGCCACAGTGCTTCGGCAATCTGCTGTGGGGTGTAGCCTATCTATCTTAAATGATATCTACAAGGAGGAACATTGTCGCGTGCCAGTCATGCAATAATCATGCCACTTAACCAATGGCAACAATGCAATATCAAGAATTACTTGATGGCTTTTTACTAATCAAAACTGAGAAGATCTCTTGAATTACTTATAAGGAACATTACTGATACTAACCCACTGCAGAGACATATCCACCCGAAAATATCTTTTCAATAATATTTGCATCAATTTTTTTCTGATGCAGACCAGTTTTTCTCCACTTTTTAGTAATTTATTTCTTCTCAAGAAGTTTCTTTCTGTTCTAAGATAAATATGTCAATCATAATTCTTCACAATCAGGGCTTTAAAAAAACCCTCATTGTCTTAACTAAAGGAAGTGATCATAGGAAATGATTACAGTAATGTAATTTTTTTGTTTTTTTTGTTTTTTGTTTAATACCATCTCATTTTCTAGGTAATACATATTACACAATATAATAATTGGTAAATAGTACAGCATAAAAAGCAACTTTTAATCTTCCTTTAATATTTGCTACCCAGCATTTTGAAAAAGTGGGGAAAACCTTAGCAGCTCAGAATCCTGAGCTTCAAAAGCAGTGCAGTGCATAGACAGCAAATTAAGTTACCTCAGTACACCCAGCAACCCATCACGGTAGTGAACCACAGTCACCAAAAATGACATTCCTCAAATGCTGTATTAAAATCTTAAATTGAAAGCAAAGTAAAATTCAAACATGTCCTCCAATGATTTATCTATTTTTGATCAGAGAAAGCCTGTTTCTGTCAGAGTAAATCTCACACCCTCTTCGATCTGATTGGCTGTCTGATGAAGATAAGTGGTGATTCAGTGCACCCACAGCACAAAATAATTTGTCTTTGTCATCCTGTCCAGTTCATTATGCTGTGAGATATAAAATACATATGAAGCTTGGAAAAGATTTCATAGCTTATTACAAGAATAAAGTAAATTTCAGACACCAAATATGCTTTGGGTGATTGGCTACACTCAGCTTTGGGTAAGAAAAATGATGTAAAAATGATTCTTTCCATAGTTCCACAATTCATCAACTTTGATTGGCATCCCTATGTACACTATATGGCCTTTCAAGTCAGTTAGCAAAGAAAGGGTGAACTTGAACAACTTCTTAAAACTTTGATTTATAGTTGTATGGGGTTTTTGTGACATTATGAACCACTGGATCAATGCAACTTGTCATAGTCATCATCACCCAAGAGATTAGAAAAAAGGTCACTTGGTCACTGAAGCTGCTGAGCCCCCTCCTCACACCCTCAGTTGGCTTGGGTCATTGATTGGCTTCCCAGGAATCACTGTGCACTGTGCTATTACAATCTTCAGCAAAGAAAATTTCCCAATATTTTAGAACAATATTTAATGTAATATTTCGTCAGAATGTATGTTGTGGCTATTGATTCTCGATAGTAACCCGTTGCGAAGTCATACCCACTCTAAAATATCTTTTCACCAATATTTGAAATACAATCTAATTTTTGACCAGTTTTTTCTCTACCGTATAGTCTTTTGGTTATTCGCAAGGCATTTCTTAATGTTCTAAAGTGAATTTTCATTGTCACAGTCATTGTCACATATATATATATATACACACGAGTCGTCCAGGGTGTACCCCGCCCCTGCCCAGAGTCATTTGAGACGGGCGGCAGTCTTCCTGTGACCCTAATTAGCATTAAGGAGCTTAGAAAATAATAAATGAATTAATATCTCTCTCTCTCTCTCTCTCTCTCTCTCTCTCTCTCTCTAT
>JAQMYF010000006.1:15381261-15392047 GCA_030014195.1 Neosilurus mollespiculum
TATATATATATATATATATATATAGTGTTTGTGAGCATGTTGTAGTGGCTGCTCAGTGTATATATGCCAAAAGAAATAGCATTGTGCTTTACCTATGAGTGCAGCAGCTGGCAGTCTAAGGAGAAAAATAGTGGTACATATGGCCTTTCTTTAATGACAGCCCCGCCTCTATAAGCCCTCTGCACATCTGTTTTATCTGCAGCCTGGTTCGTACAACACCTTAAACATTAAAATTGTGAAAACACATAATTAGAAAGGCCAGTGAAATATATTTGAGGTTAATAAATTGATAGATGGATTTATATTCATGCACTGTTTGCTGAAAGGGTTATAAAAATGCTTGCTTTATTTAATGAAAAATATAATTCAGCACAAACACCTCATTAGCATTTTCCATGTGTTCAAGTACAAAAGATTTAAATAATCTAAACCCAAGCATGAATAAATAATGTCATCCCAATGCTACATAAACCCCAAAACAAATTTTAAAAATACTTAATACATCATGGGTACAAAGAAAAAAAGATCCTGGTTTTCTCTTATTAACAACTGGGGGGTTGTGTGCCTTTAGTGACCTTTGTAATAACATAAAATAAATGTAACACGAAAATGAAGCTCAATTATTTTATCTTTAAAACTGATTTCATTCAGCAGCAGTATGAAGCTCCTTTTATAATTACACTTTTTTCTTTCTTCATTGTAGTCATTTTGTTAACTTTATGTGTGATTTAATAATGTAGTAATGTTACTACTTGCTTTAAAAATAAATAAATAAATAAATAATAATAATAATGAAGAGGTATGTCATCCCACTTTGTCATCAGAGCACTTCTCATGACAGCTCACATCCTCCGTATCATACACACAGCAAAGTAGAATATCACTACCCCTGTCTGCTGCCCCAGGGCTATGGTGTAGATCAGGATCTAAAGGATATAACAACAAAACCTAAAATGAACCCATAGTAATAATTATAAAGGCTCTTTTTGTTTGTTGCAGTAATGAAATAGTGTTAGATTTTTTTAATAATCTCTAAACTGTTTGCTAAATACTGTTCTATAAAATGACCAATTGAAGCAGTCTGATATGTATGTGGAAAACCTTTAATTGACCCTCACGATAGACAAATAAAAGGCAATATTACCCATTGTACTGCTGCATCACTTTAATTAGAAGCAGAGATGCACTGCATGCACTTATATAATAATGTTTATATGGTTTTATTAGTACCAGGTGCATTAGTTCATATTTTCCTGTCTTACTGTTACAAATAGCCTGGAAGTATATGTAGAATACTGCATTATGGATTGTTAAATGTCAACAACAGAAGTGTACCATATGCCTGTGAAAAACCGTCTGGGAAAACAGGTCCAGGACAGACTCCTGATTGCGTTGACATGTACCTCCTGTCAGTCTTGTTATAGACACTCCCCAAGGCCCCTTTACTCCACCCCCATTTTAGTTCTCAAAATGGTAAACATAGAAGGAAAAAAGAACTGCTGAGCACCCATCACCACAAGATTCTTTTCTGCTATGGATTAAAAAAGAAAAAACAATGGCAAAACACATAAGAATAAATCAATCCTGGGACTGGAAAAAAAATGCTTGAATCAATGGCCAGTTTTGTGTAATCTATCAGATTAATAGCACAACCTAGAAGAATAAACCATAACCATAATAGATACCATAATAGATTTCATGTTGTTAAATTCTAGCTAAGAATTCTTGCAGCAAATGTGGCTTTTTAAAAGTCGAATCATGGATAGATGCTTATTTCAAAGTGTTTGCTTAATTCCCAAGTAATCTTTACCAATTTCGCAGTACCGAATCAGTTTGAAATACATCACACTGGCAGGGACTTAGTAGAGGTTAAAAAAGACAACAAATTACATGTTGAAATGTTCTTCTCCACAGACATTAACATTACCTTTGTTTGATTGGGGAAGACTTTTAGACAAACTGGACATCTTTGTTCAAAAAGTACAGGAAAAAATCCATTATAGGATTTTTCACTATAGCAGCATTTGATTTATCTTCAATCTAAGTATTTCATCACCAGAGTACAGAGACTGTGCAGCATAAAAATGTATGAAGATCATTTCATTGATTTCTGAGAAAAGTGAACTCATAGCGATCAGAGTGAACATTGCTGTAGTCCTCGCTTAACAACACAATGTAGTACAATTTTAACATGCTGCACACATCAGAAATAAAGTACACAAGCTAAGCATTGTAATTGAGTAATGGACTGACATTAGTGCCATTTCTGGTACAGACATTCACATATGGAGGGGCACGGATAGACCCATTTGGGCATTTTAACAAAATGCACATCTAGTGGAACTCATTTGGATTTTGCAGTGGTGCAATATACAGCTATTGTTTTCCCCCACACTTTGGGAATCTGCCAGTCCTGACTCTAAGGAAGTTTTCTGAAGGCCACACCCTACAAATGAAATAATAATGCATTCCACTTATGATGTGCCTTCCTATCATTCAAGGTCTAAATACACATTCAAAAATGTAGGAAAAATACTAGAAGATAGAAAGAAAAAATGTTGTAAGAAGAAATACAACTTACGTCTTTTTTTATATATATACAAATAAAGAAGTACAGTTAAGGTGCCATGGTTGTCATTATTTTTAACTTATATGTTATAAATTCTAAAATAATATTCTCAAAATACTTCTATCACCCATTTCCACACATAAACACTACAATACAGTAGGAAACATTTTGTTTCAGTATTGTTACAGTTTTTCTCAAAATATTACTTTATTCCCTTTATATCAAATATTATGACCATCCATTCATCCATCCATCCATTCATGTGCCAAACTGTTTAATCTTTTCAGGGTTAAGGGGGGGCTGGAGCCTATCTCAGCCAACTCTGATTGAAGGCTGGGTGCACTCTGAACAACTCGTCAATCCACTGCACGGACAACACATACCCAACCATTCATATTCACACTCACAAGGATGCTAACAGCTGAAATTTGAAGTTGCATTCTATTAGGCATTTTATATTGAATGTCATAGAAAGGCAGATTACAGTAATCTAACCACGAGTTAAATAAGAATCAGGGATTCAGCATTTTTCTAACTAATTAGGGGCTGAAGTTGGCCAATGTTGTGGATATAAAAAATAGGAAATAATGTAATATGAGTTTCAAACAAAGTGTGTTGTCAGAGATTTTACCAAGATTTTGAACATTTGTAGGGCTTTAATATTAACTGAAATTCTTATGTTTTAGAGACAATAGGTGTGCTAATATTTTGACTTGGTTTGTGATGATGCAAACATATTTCCACATAAATTTGGCTGTGGTCTGGAAAGTATATGACTATGATGCTGACCATGATACAATGGTCGAATGTCTTTATTGATAGATGTCTGAGCCTGGGTTTACTTTTCATGCTTTCCTTTCAGTAGCTGATTTTAGTGTCCATCTGTATCACATTCTAGCTTAATTATCAGTTTAAAAAGCAGACACCCTGTCAAACTTCTAATTTCAATGTTTATTTCAAGAACATTTTTTTACCTGCAAGTTTTTCTGCCTACCTGAGATAGATTGTGTGTTTTTTATCCTGCATGAGTCTGAGCACTGGTGTATGAGCCTCTATTTTATGGGTTTCAATTTTGTTATTAATAATAAATGTTGTTTTTTTTTTTTTTTTTATTGTTGCTCATTGTCATGCAAGTAAATGCTACATAACAGCCGATCAGCATCAACTCAGTGACACAGCATTTTTATTGAGTTTCTATAGCTCTGCTATTATCAAGGTTGATCTTTTAATGTGGGTCTTAAAGTTAATCATGAGAGTTTTCTATATTTGCCTTGAGGATGTTAATATTTATAGACACACCTTCAAATATTAAAAATGGTACAAGCAGAAAAGGCCATTTTTTCATGCTGTCAGTGTGTTTCCTGTTGTTTGCCCTTGCATCCTGTAAGAGGAACCAGCAGGGCAGATTATTCCATTGGAAAAGCTCAAAGTAGTTTAGTTTTGAGTTCTTGTTCCAAAAATGGATGTGTCTCCATCCGTTTAAGCACTAGGAATAGCAGTGGCAGTAAGAAAGCATACACTACTGGGAAATCCGTTTTACTCTGCTTCCTCTTTCTCGCTTTAAAAAAAAATCCATGCCAGATTTAATTGGCAAATTGATTTAGTGCTGGTGTGCATAATCTCTGTGGCCTCTCTGCCAGCACAATAAACTTGGACTGAATACTATTTGAATAATGGGAACTCTTTTGAATAATGGCAGAAGCTGCCACAGCTAAAGGGTTCTTACTCAATTCCTTTAGCTCTTACCCCTTATATTTTGCTCAAACTAATAAAAGCAGAACACATACCTTTGGGAAGATCTTCAAACACAGCCAGGGCTTTAAGGCTCCATTTACAATAATCTTGAATACATTATAAGTTTCATGGGATATTTTAAAATAAATATTTCAATTGTAGATCTGCAAAATTTAAAACGATCCGGATCATTAGCATATCTACTAATAATTAATGAACATAATAGTAGACTATAATCATGATATTAACTATCCACTCTCCACTTTCCACCTTTCTTTGTTGATATCTCACCCTTTCTTATAAATAAACAACATGCTGTTCTTTCAGTTTGTTTATGTTGATGTTGGTGAGAATTTAATAAATCTAATATTAAAATGCTGTTAGAACTGCTGTCACCCCCCTGAACTTTGACTGAAGGAGGAGATTATAAAGAACAGAAAGAAAAACCTCCCAGTTTTCATTTCAAATTGTCAACTGCAAACAAAATAAAGTCGATATAATGTGCTGTGAATCTGATGGAAAATGTAAAAATCAGTGGAATGCTGCAATTTTTAAGCTAAATGTAGAGTTCTAGCTCGTAGTTGTGGTTGTTGTTATTACCTGGAAATCAAACTAGACCTTTACTGGTATGCTCACTCTGAGAAATGCAGCATCAGGCCTTGTCATACCTGTACAGTGTTTGAACTGCAGCAAAACAAGAAACAGGAAGTTCTTGGCTTGGGTTGTGTTGTGGGATTGAAACAGCCCCACTTGTCGTACCCTGTGGAAATGGGACGAAGTGTTTTTGTGTGAATCCACAGTGCTAGCTGGTGCCTCAGCTTGATTAATGTGAACCCTGGTGGCTTTTTTCTCATAGTTGGTTGTCATTTTTATATTCTTTCCAGTGTCCTGTCAGCAGAGTGTGTGAGGAAATATGCTCAACTCTGCAAAATCTGTTTTTCCCCCTGCTTTTCTTAGCCGTAAATATGTATTTGATCATCATTTGTCATGTCTCGGTGGAGACCAGAGGCAGATTATCAGTGGATTAGATAACACAATGAAACTGAGTGTTGGCTGTGTGTGTGTGTGTGTGTGTGTGTGTGTGTGGGTGGGTGTGTGTGTGTGTGTGTGTGTGTGTGATCACAATCTATGAAAGACTGAGTTTCCTGAGCTCAGGGTAATCCACCTGCCTGGCTTTGTCTGCAAGACTCCCTCATCACCTAAAGAAGAGAAAGAGTGAAGAAGAGAGAGATGGATTGAGAATGTGTGTGTGAGAGAGAGAGGGAGAGAAAAGGCAGACAAAACCTCTTCTTTTTATTACCTATCTGATAGGATTGTCACGCTGGAATGCAATCGCTCCTCTGAAGGCGAGTATTGGAGATACATACATCACCCTGCAGAAGAGAGAGAAAAGAGGAGACAAACAGAAAGTGCTTTCTCTCAGCATCCTGTCTGCTCTTTTGTGTATATGACCTTACACTTTGTCATCCTTCACTGAGAATCCAGCAACAATAAGCATTCAAGTCAATCTTTATTCAAGTCCAAACACTGTGATCAAGACATTGGAAACTTCAAGTCAAATAATCTGCCTGCATAAGTAATTATATTAGTGCTTTTGCTCTAACATAGGCAGAGCAAACATTTATTAAAAATGGGTTTACATATTAATAATCCCTTCTCTTTTCACTTCACTAAGATGTCAGGATTTCCCTTCCCCAAGTGCATGGCAGTGGAAATGAGAACTAGTTAAGGGAAACTTTACATTCATTTGGAATATTTCATTAAACATATTTCCAAATCCATTTTGTCTTATTTCGTCTTCATTGTCCTTTTCTACAGAAATACTGTTAGGCAGCAGAGACTGTGACAGTTGCACAGAACATAAAGCAGAGTTAAGGTTAGTAAACAGGTAGAAGTCGGACAATGTACAATACTTAGGAAAATTACAAAACATGAAACCATAAACACTGCAGCACAGAATCAAAAAGCTTGGCATCGAAAGATAAAGGACAGGAAGTGTATACTTCACAATTATGTGAGTGAAATGAGAATCCTTAAATAGTTTTACTGTGATTGTGTAATAGTGTTGAGGTGTTGTGGATTCAGAATAAAGGTGAAGGTGAATCTAAGCTGGTTTGTTGGGTTAATGGTTGGGTATTGTAGTCCTTGGCGAACATGTTTGTAAACCACTCTGGTGGTCTGAAAGTATAGATTCTTATAGGGGTTACCTTCTGTGTAAAGCAATGACATGACACATAAAACCTGACAATAATTACATAGATTTATGGCAATTTCAATAATCATATACATAAAAAAAAAACACCCTACGTATGTATATTGGTCTTTAGTGCTGCTCGAGATTTATTTTGTAATACATTTTATGTTAGAGTTTTGAAATTACATTCACCACCATGATGTTGTCTGTACTCTTTAGTTTAGCTTAGTTTTCCAACATTTCCCACAATGCCATTTGACTGTCAGCTGATAGTGGTGCCAGTGAGAATTAGCCATTCCTTCATCCCTTCCTAAAGAGGCTGATTTCTCTCTCTCCTTCATTTGTGCACCCTGTTATTACTCAAACATCAACCTTCTTTCTCCAAGCTAATACCATCATTGATGTCATTGTCCAGTCTCAGGGCAGCTGTGTTGTATAAGCTGTATATCATTCTGGAAAGTGCAGCTGTCCTGGACCTCCTATTAAAAGTCCACAGAAATCTTTATCAAAACTGGAAAATGGAGAAAAACAAAAAACAAACAAACAAACAAACAAACAAACAAACAAAATAAATAAGTAAGTAAGTAAGTAAGTAAGTAAGTAAGTAAGTAAGTAAGTAAATAAATAAATAAATACATACATACATACATACATACATACCCAGGTCTAACTGTTTTGGTTTAATCAAACTGTTATGGTTTTATTTACAGAAAAAAAACATCTGTTAAACACAGCTGTAAGTGGACTAGCATCAGTACTACACAAATTACTGCATTATCCTGCAATTTTGCACAAAAGTAATTAAACACATCGCAATTGTTTCAGTGCACAGTGTAATATAATTAAGGCAATTTTTTTAAAAGTACCATAATGTATAAAAAGCAACCTGAAATATACATACCTGAATAGTAAGATTAGTGTTGGAATTATCATTTACACTACATTAAAAATGCAATTATTCAGTGGCCATTAAAAATCTCTGCTTCTGATTGGCTGGTAGGTTTCCATTATTATAATTATGTGTATGAGGAACCCACAAATGTAATCACAGTTCCAAATCAATACTCCTGTTTCTACATATTTACCATTTATATGACATCAGTAATGGCTTATTCTATATTCCTATGTTGGCATTGCAATTAGACTAATATCTTTGGTTATGCAAATAAAAATGATATATAGCCTGAAGAAACTACAACAATGAGACAATAATAGTATCCTATTGATATGCATGAAGGACTGGAGAATTAGTAAAATAAAAATGTAATCAGACTTTACTTTTTCCTATTATTCAGTGGCCACTGTATAATTTAGATAGCAGACTCCATTTTTCCCTCCATCTTCTTTCCTCATTACCTCTCTTGGCCATAATCTGATATATATCAAATGATGACCATCAGAGCTTCGTTTCACAGTTTGATCCACTATTCTTTTTTTATGAGCTCATATCACCTTCTCAGTCTTGGGCATTCCCAATATTCATTTTACAACAGCCCAACTAGGGGGTTATATGATCTCCTGCCCATCGAAAATAATGCTGTCACCTGGTCCAGATCTTATTTACAGTCAGCATCTCCACAGAAATTGTTTAATCTGACATCAGATGTGAAGTGTCATGTCTGAATTATTCAGGAGGCTGAACGAAGTCTTCCAAATCTAGTCACCACCACCCCACCACCCGACCCTGCATATATCAGCAACCTCACACGCTGTGAGATTCCTGGATGCCCAATGCCTTGTGCAATGTGTGTGTCTGTGTGTGACAGAAGGTCATGAGTCGGGACGGGGTGGGAAATTCTGTGCGCCTGTGCAATCAGTGGGTATTGCTGTGCAGCAGTGCGAGGCATGAGCGATGCAGACACGGCTGTGTATTAGCTCTACACGTGTATGCACTCATAGCCATCAGCCTAGACACAGTAATGGAAAACTCATGTCTTATCAAATGCACCTGTCAGTCAGGGAGTCGTTGGCCGTGATGTGGAGAAGGATGTGTGTGTGTGTGTTTGTGTGTATGAATTCATCTGCTCTTTACAGACTCACTGTGTTGACTAGTCAATAATATTAAGCTACTCAACAGTGGCTGCCCTCACAGTAGGCTGTTTCCTGATCTAACATGTTAGACGAACATCAGGGCTGCGGTGTAGACGATTTATGCTTCAATGTTTAAAAAGTAGTTCTAGTCTGAAGCCTTTACTTCATACCTACAAAATTAACAAATTCCATTAAACAAAAGGTTTCTGAAGGGCAGTACAGTGACATTGTGGTTAGCATGTCCGCCTCACAGCAAGAAGGTCCTGGGTTTGAGTCCTAAGCTCGACAAGGGTGTTTCTGTGTGGAGTTTGCATGTTCTCCCTGTGCTTGCATGGGTTTCCTCCAGGTACTTCAGTTTCCTCCTACAGTATAAAGACATGCACATTAGGCAAATTGGTTGTTTCAAATTGGCCCTTGGTGAGAGAATGTGAATGTTTGTGTGTGCGTTGGTCCTGCGATGGACTGGCGTGCTGTTCAGGGTGTACCCCTGAGATAGGCACCAGCCTTCTCATGATTAAGTGGTTTTGCAAATGTATGGATAGAAGGAAAAGATTTCAGAAAAGATGAGGAGACAAAAGTTTATGTATACTCTGTTGACCAAATGAATATTACTACAGCCCTAGTGGGGGTAATAATGAGAAAAAGGGGAACGATAGACTGCCAAAAATAGTGTTATGAAAATGAAGGATAGCAGGGGCACAGTAGATTTTACTCTCTGACCTTCCTTCTCGCTAGCTGGATGCTGTTACTGCTGTTCCTCTCCTGAAACATCACTCCTACGAACGTGTTGAGTCTCTCACTATGGAGCCTCATTATTCTCCTAACATCACAACACATCAGGATCCAGCTACCACACACATACACATGCCCCGTACTACAGGCGAACATTGTGTGTGTGTGTGTGTGTGTGTGTGTGTGTGTGTGTGGTGGAGGTAATGAGACCATGCCTTGCTCTCACACCACCATCTCCGCTGTTAGACACTAACAACTATGAGTGCCTCAGGCTAGGCCATAAGACTGGCAGCGAGAGCCTGAGATTGAGAGACAGAGGATGCAGCCTACCTAACTAGCTCATCCTGAACTTTTGATTGTGTGTGTGTGTGTGTGTGTGTGTGTGTGTGTGTGTGTGTGTGTTTGAGTTTGTCGTTGGCTTCCCACAGGGTGAATGGGATATGGGAATGTTCTATTTCAGAGTAGTGGCTGGTAGCAAACTTCTCTGCCATCCATTTTCTACGTAGCTGGAGCCTATTGCTGCTGGTTAGCCCTGGTATTGAAAAAGAATGTGTGTATTGCTCTGTGTGTAAAGCCAGTTTTAAACTGCTCATCCACAGTGGGGTTTTTTTTCGATTATTATGAGATTAATTCTAATTAAATCTTGGTCGGATTCTATAACAGACTGCCAAAACATATTCTTCACATCAGGTTATATGATGAATATTCTCTAAGGATAAATGTCAGGCTGATGCTGAAAGCAGGCTTGCATAAACTGAAGCAAGCCCTCGGTATAATACTATCAATGTTATGCTTAGAGAACACACAAAAAAGCTTTTCTTAAAAAAAAAAAGGGTCATTTTTGCCTCTGGGATGAAGAGGAGAACATGGAATACCCATACTTTAAAGTGAGCATGAGGTAATAAGGATATTTTTTCTGTCCATTAGCACTCGAGGTAGCAGAGACATTTTCTTCGCTGCCACAATTTAACAAACTGCGCTTTTTAAAAATCCCACAGGTTTCATTTATGTTTCACTAGCACCATTATTTGTTGCTATCACATATATAATCCTGTGCTGTCCTCTTTTTAGGGGCTTTTAGCCAAGCAGCATTGCTGAGGTCACACTCTAAGATTTATTTATTTATTTGTTTATTTTTTTTAAGGACACTACCAGAAGTTAGCGTGTTTTGTTTCAGTATCACTTATACTGTTTCAGTACAACTGGATTAAGCCTATTGTTGCCTATCGACTTATCAAGCCAATGAACCAGTCTGTTTCGTGATCACATTTCCATTACATTTATTTATTTGTTGTTTTTTTCCCTACTGTCTTCTTTTGTCTACCTACAGTATATACTCACAAATATGGTTTATGTTATGATTTTATATTATTACTCAGTATATTTATTCATATGTTTTATTTAAAATAATAAAAATATTTCGTGATCACATTTCCATTACATTTATTCATTTGTTGTTTTTTTCCCTACTGTCTTCTTTTGTCTACCTACAGTATATACTCACAAATATGGTTTATGTTATGATT
>JAQMYF010000006.1:15408481-15419084 GCA_030014195.1 Neosilurus mollespiculum
AGAGAGAGAGAGAGAGAGAGAGAGAGAGAGAGATTGCTTCAAAGATGTAAGAGGGCAAAACCCTTTTTTTTGCATTCTCCACCACACTGCGTTTCTTCATGGGCTTTCTGTTTTATTCTCCTTCTATTGTTTTTGGAAATAGTGATGCTTTTGCTCACCACTGGCATAAATATTTCTGCTTAAGTGTGTATTTGTCCGCATGTTTTTCTTTGTGAGATAAAAGCTGCCTTTTTAAAGGAGCTGAGAGAACAATGATGCACACTTATCAGTTATTGCATCCACTTGGAGATGAGTGTTTCCCCTGAGAAGCCCCTCTTGAATAATGCATGCTTTGTCATTTCACCAAACTCAAAAATAATAACAAAAAGTCCATTCGATTCCCATGCTCATAATTCCCTTACTTTTGTTGTTGTTCCACATTCACCAGTCATTCAGTTGATTAATTATTAAAGGTGAAAAAGAGGCTTTATACTTATGGTATGGAATAATAAAACCTGCACTGTAATCAGCCCAGGAAAGCTTGGAGCTAACATGGAGCAGAGTGAATGTGCATATTGTACTGTGTTTTTTTTTTTTTTTCCAGAAAGCCTCTGTTTTTCTAGTGCTAAATCATGCACTGCCAGTTGCAGTGATCCTTGACAGGTGCTGTGAGGGAAAAAGTAGAAAAGACAGCTTCTTTTCAGCAGACTTGCACTTATACGGCTTCCTTTTTTTACTTTGTGAAGCCCACAGCATAACAAATTCAAATGGTGTGTGTGTGTGTGTGTGTGTGTGTGTGTGTGTGTGTGTGTGTGTGTGTGTTCGGTAGTTTCAAATTTACAAACCAAATTGCTCTGGTTTTGTTTATTTGTGCAGGATTTATTTCCTGAACATTATAAAAGCACTCTGTCAACAGTAAAGTGACATTTGATGGAGAATGTTGGTCTGTGGTGGAAAATGTTAGTATTTGTTAATAAATGCTGGTATGTAGTAAAAAAAAAAAAAAAAACATATCAGTGTTTGATTGTAAATGTTGGTGTTTGGCTTAAAGTGTTACTGCTTGATGGTGAATGTTTGTTTGTGGGGCAGTGAATGCTTGTATTTAATGGATAGTGTTTAATTGGGAATTTTAGCACTTAATGGTTTGTTTTTGATGATACATGGTGGAGAATGTTATTGTGTGGTGGAAATTATGAGTGTTTGATGGAGATTGTTGGTATGTGGTGTAGAATGTTGGTGTTGAATAGTGATGTTGAATGATGAATAGTATTCACTCATTCACTCATTCATTTGCAGAACCACTTAATCCTATTAGGGTTGCAATACTTGGCAAAGGTGGGGTACATCCCAAACAGCTCACCAGACCATCGCCAGGCCAACACACACAACTATTCACACTCACATTCACACCTAGGGGCAAAACAGCCAATTAGCCTAATGTGCATGTCTTTGGAGAGTGGGAAGAAACCAGAGTGCCTGAAGGAAACCCACAGAAGAAACACCCAAGCCCGAGACTCGAACCCAGGACCATCCTGCTGTGAGGCAGACATGCTAACCATTATGTCACCATACCGCCTGATGAATGGTATTGTATGAAATAAAATATTAGTGTTTAAGGAAAAATTTTGGTGTGTGGTGGAGAATGATTAGAGGCTAAAGTTGTTGCGTGGTGGAGAATGTAAGCATTTGATGGTTGGTGTTTCATGATCTTTGGTGATGAATGTTGGTGTATTGTGGAGAATCTTAACATGCGAAGAGTAATGTTGGTGTTTGATGGTGTTAGATAGTGAATGTTGGTGTGTGCTGGAGAATGATACATTTTCATGGTCACTCTGGGTTTTTCATGATGTTTAGTGGTGACTCTTGCAGTGTTTCAGGATGAATGTTAATGTGTGATGGAAAATGTGAGTGTTTCATTGTGAAAGAATTTGTTTAATATGTTTGGAGATTTGTTGAGAATTTTGGTGTGATGTGGTGTTTGATGATAATAATTTGTGTGTTGGCAAATGTTTGGGAGTGGATGGTCTTTTGATGGTTTGATGGTTTGATGGTTTGATGCTTTTGATGCATATTTGATGAGTTAGTTCAGAGTTGTGTTTGAGAATATTGGTGTTCAGTGTACTTAATTAGTGTAGGTTTGATGGTGAGTATTGTGTGTTGGTAAATATTGGTGCTTGACATTGCTAAATGGCTATGATTTACAATGTTGGTGTAATTTTCTAGGATAAATATATTTGATCTATATGTAGAATTTTGAAGTACTAATAAGTGTGAATTGAATTGAAGTGTAAGTACAGTTCTGGCAATAGAACTGTTGAAGTACAGTTCTGGCAATAGAAAAAAAAAAATGTTTGTAGATTTTTGCATTATTTTTCAATTATTCCTATTACAAATATACTCAAGATGGGCCTCTCTCACTAGCCCCAAGTTCACTGCCACTCAGTCTAGCTCTAGCTGTTAACGGTTAAGAGGGGTGAAACAGTTATGAGGCACATAAAAGTTGATTGGTCCCCTTGGAGGACTTACAAGCCTGTATAAAGTTTGTCCACTGCAGGATCAATGGCTTTAGTGTTTCCACTGCAATTCATACTGCTGCTGCTTTATCCCTCCCTTTTTCCCAGAGATGATATGCAAAGATTTTTACACACTCTCATAAAAAAAGAGGTTCCTCATGAGGTTAAATTGGTCTTGGTCTGGTAGATCCAAAATATCCATAGTAGGTTATCATTACAAGGTCAGAGGATTGCATATAATGAGTCAACAGGAGGTTAGTTCATGTTTTTTATCACGATTTTCCTCTGCCATTGTTAATGTTTTCTTGAGCTCACTAACCATCAATTGCTCAGTTATAAAGATTCTTCAGAAAGACTGTGTGTGTCAGGCCTAAGGACTTTTCTCTGTCAACACTGACAAAACACACCCTTGGGCTTCATAAAGATCACATCACATGCTGGGAAGTGTCTCTTCCAGTTGCCAGGTCCACTGAAAATGGGCTTGTAAAACTTTGTGTGAGGATAGGTGGGTCAGTAATTAGGTGTGAACACAAAAGGCTGGGTTGCTCCCGAGTATGGGGGCACGGTAATAGGTTTATGTTAGGGGCTAATGACCAAGGCTCCATAACACCACATGGAGGAGTGTTTTGCCGGGTGATCCACACACTGTCGGGCTCAAAGAGTCACACACAGCATGGCTCTCAGCACGTCTCGCTAAAGAGCCCGTAATAATGACAGCAATTATAGCAATCCACTTAAACAAACGCCGAGCCTAGCAAACCTCATCATACTAGCATCTGATTGGCCCTAATGAGATAAAGACACCAATTAATCCAGCACTAATTGCCATGGCTCATTTGTAGAAAGCAGTCGTGTGTGTTAACGAGAGCCAGCAGGCTCGAGGTGCATTCAGCTGCCCACGGATTACCTTTATTACTCAAAATTTTGCAGAGGATGGGATGATGTTTATGAGGCTTTTGTTTCTTATCAATTTGCAATTATAAAGGAGCAGTTTCATCTGGACAGATCTCAATATTAGCATGTGCAGATACAGTATGATAATTATATTGCTTTTACTTTTAGCTGTTCAGGATGTACCCTTCCTTCACCCAGTGTCGGCTGAGATTGGCTCCAGCCTTCCTGCGTAGGAATAAACAGTTTGACAAATGAGAATGCTTTTACTTGTACTAATTTTTCAGACTTTATGCCGACCTTTGAGTTAGATTTTGCAGGTATATAGTAAAGACATAAAATACTTTATTACATATAATAAAATGTATAATAGAATTATATAACTTCAGTGCAAGCTGACTGTTTTATTTAATGTATGTTTACTGGTTTATACTGGATTAACCAAAGCGGCAATTATACACAGTGGTTTGTAGTTTTATGTTTTACATGCCCAGGACTGGTTTCATCCAGGCCACGATTTTGATATAATAGAAACAAATATGTGTTGCAATTTTAATGTGCATATCTATGCAGAGCATGTGTGATAACATAGCTTAAGGCGAACATGAACCCCCTTGACCTCTATACTGTTAGTCAAGACAGGACAGCAATGTCTAACAGCACTGACCCCTACACTCTCCTCTACCTCACTGCTCCTAACATTTGCACAGAATTCATTATGACCCCATTCTCCACTGTGCTGGAGGTCTTTGGTGGAAATTACTCATAAATCTCATCGTGAGCAGACCTTTCACCAATCTTTTGGCCTGTCTCATTACAATTCACTGGTACCCCCTTCACCCCTTCTCCACCACCCTCCCCAGCCCCCAGCATACCCCCACCATCCTATCCGTGCTCACTAATTGCACCTCCTCATGGTTGGGCTCTTTTTTCTTCTCTGTGTTGACACGACATAATGGTCCATCCGTCCAGTGCAGCACAATCGTCGCCTCTGCCATTATGGGAGCCATTTTCATCTCCAGTGAGGCGACGGCAGCCTCATGGCTCTCTGACAGCCCGCCTCTAAATCACCAGTTCGTGTAATCTCTCTCTGCTTCTCCAAATGGCTCTGCGCCCCTCTATTTGCCTAAGTGCATTAAATCCGGGAGATCTGGGCTGCGAGATCAAGCATCTCCTGCACAATTCACGTCCCTGCATCAACCTTTATCCCCATGCTGGTGTTCTATAGAGCCGCTCAGGAAGAAGCACTTTACTGTGATTATAGTATGAAGTCATTGAAACAGCATCTCAAAACTGGCAGTATATGAAAGCGGTGTGTCTCACATTATGATTACTAATACCAAGTAAAGCCAAGCTGCTACAGTAACCTCTTGCTTCACTGTCAGAGAAACAGGTCACTGTCTTCACTTATTTCAAGTGCAGTACATAAGCCAAGATAGGTTTTGTGCCTGAATTTTGCACTACAGCAACACTGACAATGAAAAAAGCAAGTGATGTTAGTCTGTCCCAAATTCATAAATGAACACAACAACACAGACAGCTTGTAACATGTCTATTTATTAACAGCAAACACTTATGTTAATAAAGCAAATACAATAAATATTAGAAATAACATGCAGCCATGGGAGCTCAGGGGTACGCAAATGAGCATTGTTATGCAAAAGCACATACCATATACAATACTTTATACATGAAATAAGCAATATAAATTTTAGCAATATAATATTTATTATATACTGTAGGTGTGGTCCATTGTTTAACCAATTGAAATTTTAACTACATTATCATCCAGATTACTGCCAGCTTTCTTCAATTCCACCATCAAACTTTGCGGTCAGTGGCTTAGGGGTGTGTTGTAAAACATCTACTGTAAACACAACCCCAAAAAGCCATGTTTCTTCCATACGAGACCCTCTATAAGTAAAGGTATTGCTAGTGTAGTGATAGCAGACAACTAGAACATTTATTCAAGCAGAATCCTCTGCTGAATGAGTACATGAAAAATTACTTGAGAACATGTTAACAGTTACAACTGATATGAATGTGTTCTGTTTACTACTCATCTTATGCTAACCAACCATGTGCACTAGACTGAAGTCAATCCCAGCTCCATTATCGATGAAGAAAGATCACAGATGTTAATTAACTCATTTTTATGATTAGTTACCTTAGCTTAATACTGTTGTCCTGCTTGGCCAGTAATTTAATTGGCTAGCTATCTTATTATCTAAGATCATGCTTGTTTCTGGCTACATAGTTAGCTTTTCAGCAATTATGCCCATTACGCATTGTCCTGAGTGCTATCTATAAGTTGTAGTTCTTAATTACATTTAATACTACAGGCAATCGGAACAAAGTGAGATCTCAATTTTCATACATGGCTTATCACACCAAACTCTCAGATATTTTGGCTCAATCCTAATTCCTCCTCCTTTGCCTTACCTCAAGTTTATTTTGTAATACACCATTGATGTACAACAGGTTTTCACAATTTCAGTGCTAAGTGTGTTGATACCAGTTGTATGGGCTGTAATCAGCTGGCTGGGGTTCTCACAGACATTTTCAACACCTCGCTGCACCAGGCTGTGGTACCATCCTGTTTCAAGACTGCCATAACTGTACCGCTACCCAAAAAAACACAACCTCCTCCCTCAGTGATTACTGCCCGTAGCACTTACACCTATCATGATGAAGTGCTTTAAGAGGATGGTAAAGGATCACAATGTTTCCAGTCTCCCCCCAACATTCGACCTATACCAGTTTGCTTATTGCCACAGCCGCTCCACAGAGGATGCCATCTCCTCTGCACTCCATCAAAGCCTAGAATATATGGAAATGATAAACACACACGTGCAGATGCTGTTTCTGGACTTCAGCTCATTCGTTCAATACCATCATCACACAGCATCTGGCCCCCCTTGGTTTCAGCACCCCCCTGTGTAACTGGCTGCTCGACTTCCTCACAAACAGACCTCAGTGTGTGCGGGTCCAAGCACCAGTTCCCCCAAGGGCTGCGTCCTGAGTCTGCTGCTGTTCACGTTGATGACCCATGGCTGCTGCAGGTTCACTACTAACCACATCGTGAAGTTTGCAGACGACACGACTATAGTGTGCCTCATCAGTAACAACGATGAACAGGCCTACAGAGGGGAGGTGAAATATTTCGTGGACTGGTGTGAAACTAGCAACTTGATCCTGAACGTCTCAAAAACAAAAGAGATCATTGTGGACTTCAGGAAGAACCAGCCTGGCTACACTCCTCAGCAGTGGAGATCGTCAGCAGCACCAGGTTCCTGGGAGTGCAGTTAACGGACTCTTTGAAGTGGTCAAATCACACTGGTACACTTGTAAAGAGGGCACAGCAGCGTATGCACTTTCTGCGCCAGATGAGGAAAGTGCACCTACCCACTCCCATTCTTACCACCTTCTACAGAGGAACTATAAAGAGCATACTGACCAACTGCATCTCAGTCTGCTCAGGGTCCTGTAGTGTCTCTGACTGGAAGTCCCTACAGAGGGTGGTGAGGACAGCGGAGAAAATCATTGGCACCTCACTTCCTCCCCTCCAGGACATTGCAAAGAAACGCTGTCTGAGCAGGGCTCAAAACATCACCAGAGACCCCTCCCACCCCCACCATGGACTGTTCTCACTCCTGGCTTCTGAAAGGAGATTCCACAGCCTACGGAGCAGAACAGCCAGGCTCAACAACAGTTTCTTCCCACATGCCATAAGACTGCTGAACGCATTAAACTATTCCTCCCTTCTCACCCACACACCCACACACACCTAATAAGGACTGCACCACTAAGGACCTCTGTGCCACATTACTGTGCAACATTACACTGCAACTAGGCTGTGCAATATATTTATCCTTCAGTGTTCTTATCTCTGTGCCATATTACTGTGCGATTTTACACTGCAACTAGGCTGTGCAATATATTTATCCTTCAATGCTTTTATCTCTGTGCCACATTACTGTGCAACATTACACTGCAACTAGGCTGTGCAATATATTTATCCTTCAATGTTCTTATCTCTGTGCCACATTACTGTGCAACGTTACACTGCAGCTAGACTGTGCAATATATTTATCCTACAATGTTCTTATCTCTGTGCCATATTACTGTGCAATATTACACTGCAACTAGACTGTTAAATATATTTATCTTTTATACAAATGTTTTTTACTAATATTTATTAATTTTTATTTTATTAATATTTTTCTTATTATTCCTGCTGTGCTCTGAGCCATTGCATCGATATCTCATTTTGATGTAAATCTAAATGCCAAAGTCTGTCTAAGTCTAAGTCTAATTATAATGTGCCATTTGATGAATAAAGAAATAAATGTGAAATTAATTAATATATGGATAAGTTTCATGCTTCATACAAGGGATATAGAAATGGAGTACACTCAGAAATCATCCTTTACACAAGTTCTATTGACATGATAGCGTGCCAAAAGTATGTTCTGTTTGGCATGCTATTTGGAGAGGCTAGATGACTCCTACCCTTCGATCAGCAAAATAAATGGCACACCCTACCATATGTGGGTGTGTACAAAACAGTGGGTGGGAATTGGGATTGAGCCTTGGTGCCTGAATTACAGATCTTTGGCAGGACATTTTAATTTGAATTGGTCTTAATTTAACAAGTTAAAATTTGTCTTTTAACTGTCGTATGCACTTGCAACATATATAGATTCCATAAAGTTCATTAAATCAATCCCCCTTACAAGTATAGTATTTGGTATCAGGTTTTAGACTTATGCTACCAAACTGAACTAATGAAAACGTTTATTCTGGTTGTCTCTGGTAGTGTTTTCCATTATATTACCATGTTCAGATGCATAAGTAGCTCAAACAGTGATATCACAGTGATGTGATAGTCTGTATTTATCTACAAGTTTTCAAAAAAAGTTTTTTTGAGACAATTATTACTTGTTGGCCAAAAGTGCAAACTACACTAAAACTGTGGTAGTCTTGGCTCATCTACTACTATGTAACTATAGTGAAGGGAGCACTGTGTAAATTAAAGTCAAAACTAATCACAATTCAGCAAATGATACTGACTATAGAATCCGTACATCTCCATTTATTAGCTTTCTATTATTTTCTTTACCTTCAAGGGCCAAAACTTTTGCTATATAACAAGACAAGATAACAATAGGGTTGACAGAGAAGGTCACCCAGGACATCACACACACACACGCACGCACACACACACACACACACACACACACACACACACACACACACACACACACACACACACACACACACACACACTCACGTATTTACCCAAGCTGAAACAGAGTGGCGTCGGCTGGCAGATTGTCAGTGACCCGCCACCATCAGAATAAAGACAGAGGTCACTGTTGTGGTTTGGTTTTGAATTTTTAGCTCATTCATTTGTGGTGCATGGAATTATGGGATGGAGATTGCCTCTGTTCCTATTAATGATGCTTTTTCCATAAAGAGACACTTTGGCCATCATAACCATTATCCTCCACACACAGACAGACGCACACACACATGCATGAAAATTTGCACTGAAAAAAAGATGACTGAAAGATCAAGAAAAGCAAAGTTAAACATATTTTCTAACAGGACATTGAAAACAGTATAAATAACACACACCCCCAACACACACACACACACACACACACACACACACACACACACACACACACACACACACCAAGGCTTGCAAATCCCTTAAGTACTGAGAATAGAAATAATTGTTTCTTTCCCAGTGCACGTGTGTTTGTGTGTGCATGTCCCCACAGCATCAGAAGCAGATCACTTAACCCTGGCTGTGTGTTGTGGTGTGAGAAGTGAGGGAGCATTCGCTCAGTTAGGCTGCAGACAGGCAGCACTATTGATTTTGTGCCATGTGCAGAGGCTGGTGTCAAATCAAGCGGCAAAACATCAGAGAAAGTTTCAATTACTCCTTTGTGTCTTGAATTAAAAATCACAGTGCTTGATACGGTGCATTTCAGCAGTAGAAAGTAAAAAAATCATAGAGGCGCACTTCAGGGGTTAACATAGAAAATAAATCCATACTTTATTTACATTTTAAAATATATATGCATTACAAAAAATCAATTATTCTGGGCCAGCATACTTTATATTTATTCAAGGAATTATTTTGCTCAAAAATGTTTCTTAGTACATAATGAATTTTAATGTTTTAACATAATACTGCATATTTCAGTGCACATATGGCAATCTTACAAAGCAGACTGTAATTTTAATTACAATAAAAAATATTTAATTATAATAAAATCAAATCCATTGTACATTTCCTACATCACTTGATTATATAAAATGATGCAGTTTGAATAGCAAATATTTACACTTTATGAAAACTTGGAAATCAAATTAAATTAATTGTAAAAAAAAAAAAACTAGCATATTATTATTTTTAAAAATTGGGACATATGTCTTCAACACATACTTAAATAATAGATAGATCAACTCATATTAGCTTCTCTAGCAGTGTTAGGTGTTAGCTTGATGGCATTCTCCAACCCCGATCTATTGGTAGTATTACATGTACAGGCTTTTGGTGGTGGATATAAAACAGTTCTTTGAGTGACTCTGGAGAAGAATGTTTGCTAAAATGTTAATCAATATGGTTTCATTTATGATTGTATTGCTAAAACATCTGTCAACATGTGTGGCACATTTGTTCAGTTCAAAACATCATTCCTAATTTAGTCATATAATAGCAATTCAGCATACAAATTATTTACAGAACTGTTTTTTGTTTGTTTGTTTGTTTGTTTGTACTCAGACTTTGTTGTGTTTTCTTCTAAATGCATGGCACGTGGAAATCTCTTCTTCTGCAGGCTGTAATTCGTAGCCTTGTTGTCAGCACTGGTTCAATAGCACTGAAGAGTGAGTTGCTATAATTGATGTTGTGTGTGTGTGTGTGTGTGTGTGTGTGTGTGTGTGTGTGTGTGTGCACCAGCAGTAAGTGTGTAATGTGCAGGGCTGTTGGACAGCTGGAGGCCGTGTGTGTATTGACCAGTCGAACTCTCTGCAGCAGCCTTGGGCTTGCAGAAATGAGACAAAAACTAAACCCACAGCAAATGAATTACAGCTTGATCACTGGGGGACAACAGATCTGTATTTATGATTTCCTGAAAAACAACTTCAGTTATAAAAAAAAAAAAAAAAAAAAAAAAAAAAAAAAAAAAAAATTTTTTTTGAAT
>JAQMYF010000006.1:15428423-15430923 GCA_030014195.1 Neosilurus mollespiculum
AATAATAATAATAATAATAATAATAATAACAATAATAATAATAATAACAATAATAATAATAATAATAATAATAATAATAATAATAATAATAATCCACCATGACATGTTGAATGCTTAAATACTAGCTACCTATCAGTGCTTCATAATTTTACTTTGTTCCCTAGCAGAAACAAGTATGTTGGCTGCATTAAAGAACAATTCAAGGGCAACTTCCTCATATTATTCTGCCCATGTAAAGTACAGCACACCAGTACCAAGAACTTTCAAATTCAATTCAAAGATGATAATGAGCATAATGCAATGTTTGACTTCATATTGCAAAATGCATGACTGGATTCAGCAGTTATACGTGCACAACAGCAGTGAGGCCAATTGTTTACCACCACTGGCATTGTAAACATGAAGTACAGTATTGAAAAAGGAATAGTTGATGAAAAGTGTGAACAGTTTCCATAAAGATCGTGTTTATTCTTAGCAGAGGAAATAACAGTGAGATTTATTTTAACCTGAAGCATGCATGACTTTGTACATGTGCATCACCATTATGACAGAAACATAGAAGTCTGGGAAGCATACTCACAAACAGAAACATAAAGTTATATATCACTGTTGCCTCATAGCCAGAAGTTTGGGGTTCAAATCTTTACCAACAGCTTTTATGTGTGGAATCTGCATGTTCTCCCTGTGTCTGAGTGGGTTTCCTGTCACAGTGCAATGACATGCACATTAGGTCCATTAGGTGTGAATCTGAGTGCAGTGTGAGTGTTAATGTTTGTTTGTGTCTGTGTTAGCTATGCAATAGAATGTTCCAGGTGTACCTCATCTCTTGCTCAAAGTCAGCTGGGATTGGCTCTGACCCTAATGGATAAGTGGTATAGATGGTGGTATAAAAGGTATGGATGTATGAATATACTGTATATATATACATAACTTTATAATAATTATGACCACTGACAGGTGAATTGAATTACACTGATTATTTTGTAGTTTGTTATTTTGAGGTACCTGCCAAGGAGTGGGATGTATTAGGCAGAAAGTAAACAGTCAAAGTTGATGTGTTGGAAGCAGGAAAAACAAACAAGATCTGAGTGACTTTGACAAGGGCCACATTGTGATTTATAGACGACTGGGTCTATTTAACTCCAAAACAGCAGGTCTTGTGGGGTGTTTTTACAAAATTACCTACCAAAGGTGACTCAAGGACGGACAACCACTGAACTGGCAAGAATGTCATAAGTGCTCAAGGCTCACTGATGCATTTGGGGGAGAAGACTCTTAGATCTGTTCTGCATTATGACAGTTATGACAATGTTATGATCCATTACATTATGACCTCTGACAGGTGAAGTGAATAGCATGGATTATTTTGTTACAGTGGCCCTTGGCAATGAGTGGAATATTAGGTAGCAAATAAACATTTTGTCCTCGAAGTTGATGTGTTGGATATAGAAAAAATGGGCAAGTGTAATTTGAGAAACTTTAAAAAGGGATAAAATTGTGGTCGCTAGGCGATTGGGCTAAAATTGTGATAGCTAGGCGACTGGGTCAGGGCATCTGCAAAACTGTAGGTCTGTAGCATGTTCCCGGTCTGCACTATTTGAGAGGCACCTAATGTGGTCCAAGGAAGGAAAATCAGTGAAGCAGCAACAGGGTCATGGGCAGCCAAGGCTAATTGATGCAAATGGGAAGCGAAGGCTGGTCCCTGTCCTATCACTGTATCACCCACCTAGGACTTGTTGCTGACCAAGTATACCCCATGGTAATAGTATTCCCTAATATAATAAAGTAACTGTATTCCTTAAGCTTGTGGTGGGAAATAAACCTTGAGGAAATGGCAAGTGGATGAGGGTGCAATGAAAACAGAATAGGGACGCAGTGTTCCTCTTGGCAGCTCTTTTTGCATTCAGTGTCAGTGCTGCCAGAAAGCCTATTGGCTAATTAGTCAGTTTGCACGGTATTGGCAGGTGACCGCATGGCTATCGATCCCACTGCTAAAGCTCTGCCTCTCAAACGCAAATTAATCAAGCCATATCTGGAACTGATGAACCTCATTTTGAACCTGCATTTGAACTCTTTAAGAATTATAGTGTTTGTTAGCTGGTGATCATACATACAATGGGAATTAAAATAAAATGTCATTGTTGCTGTTAAGGATTTAGGGGGCATAGAGAAAGAAAGAAAGAAAGTAAGAAAGAAAGAAAGGAAGGAAGGAAGGAAGGAAGGGAAGAAGAAAGGAAGGAAGGAAGGAAGGAAGGAAGAAAGAAAGGCAAGAGAATGAGAGAAACACTGAAAGAAATAGCTTGATGGAGATAGACAGGGGGGAAATAAGAGAAGGTGGGAGGGACATTGCATGCTAGCAGCATTTTAAACCAGTGGAAGTTAATGATAAAATCACAATTATGGTATCGACTCTATTTAAGAGCAGTTTGCATGCAGCACACCATCGTTATACCAAATTTTTTTTATATGCACCCCCCCCCCCTCTCTCTCTCTCTCTGGA
>JAQMYF010000006.1:15435923-15440445 GCA_030014195.1 Neosilurus mollespiculum
TCCTGCCTATTTATCCACTGTAATAAGCAGCGTCTCGCTTTCAGACTGCTGCTTTCATCATTAATGACAGGTTAAGATTGTCTGTACTCTGTCCCTGCCTATATAGTTTACAGTCATACGCTGTGTGTGTATGTTTGTGTGTATGTTTGTGTGTGTGTGTGTGTGTGTGTGTTTGTGTGTGTGTATGTGTGTCTGTTTGTCCAGTGCATTCTCAATGAGCCAGTCAGGCTCGATTCATCTCCTCAGTGTTGAAAAGGTGTGTTATGGGCCCTGACCTCATATGAAATATTGTCCTATCAGTTGTACATGAGTTGCCAAAAGGCATTAGGAGGGCATGTCTCTCAGAAACACATACACACACACACACACACACACACACACTCACTGCGGTCAGTTCTTTTTTGACTGCTCAGCACAATCCTTTTCAATCACCCGACCACAATAATCTCCATCCCAAATTCAGTGGTTCTGACTTATATTATAGCAATATTTATTTTATAATTCATGTTATCGTGGTGTGTCTTAAATGGTATTGTATTTAGTCTTTAAATGGAATATGTTGGAGTTGATCAAATTTCACGAAATGATAATTAGCTAAAAAAAAATGGGAATGCATGAATTTAGGGAAATTTAATGATGCTCAATAACTTGTACTAAATAATCCTCAAAATACTCAACATTCTCTACTCACATTAACACCAAAAATGCACTCATATCAACTTCCCATACTATATGATACTTTGGAGTCTAAGCCTAAAATAAAGATAAACAGACTATGACTGTGCTCTTTAAAAACATATCAAAAGGAGACGCTGTAATTAACCTCATAAATTAGCTTTGTGGCATCTAAAGTACAGTATATTTTTAACCACTCCGTCCATTTTCAGCATGCACAGCAGTATCAGTGAGTGTGGTCATTAAAAATGAGTGCAATGAGTGCCATGAATTGCATGCACCCAAAGGTATTTGCAAGTGTGGAGCAGTGAAGCAAGCATACAGAGAAATTCGCATGTGTGAAAGCATTTCAGTGGAGTGAGCACTGAGCTCTGAGACACATGCTTTCTTTTTCCAGGCTCTACACAAGTATTCAAGCAATCATTTTTAATGCCATACTTGTTGATACTGCACTGTGTGCTCAGGATAGCTGCTCCTTGTATGCTGTTCAACATGATGCTGCCACCCCCATGCTTCACAGTTGAGAATATTATTCTTTGTATCAAAATCCTCACCCTTTTCCCTCCTGGCAGAGCAATGATCATTATGGTCAAACTGTTTATTTTTTGTTTTATTTGACCTGAGAGCAGCCCTTCAAAGTGCTCACCTTAAAATGTCATTCTGCCTATATAATAACAGACTTAGTGTAGGTGCTTCTTCCTTGCACAACAGGTTTCAGGCCATGGCAGTGTAAAGGGTTTAATGGTGGATGTCTCCAAATCTTTCATCCCATCCTTCCATGTTGATTTGGGGTTCAGTTAAACCTTTTGGAAAGCTCAACCTTTTGGATTTTTATATTAACCTACAAATTATTTTCACAGTTGCTCATAGTATCTTCCGTTGTAGAATGATGGAACCACCTGATTGAGCTTGACTAAGTTTTACCCATAGTATCAAGGGCAAAAATGTCTCTAAATGTGGGTTCATTACAGCCACAGGCATGTTTCGAATTACCTCCCAATCATGACAATTTGCTGATCAGAAGCCTTTAAATGTCACTGCATTTCTGGAATGTTTAAGACTGTTTAAAGATACAGTCAACTTTGGTTTAAAATGAATGCTGATATGAACTATGTAAACACTCGAATTTATATCCCAGAAGTGTGGGTTAATATCAAATACATGGAGTTGTGAAAAACTCAGCTGTACTCATTTCACATCATTCATTGCTTCCTTACTTTCAATATCAATATTGTTACAAATATCTCCAATCAATCTGTAATGATACTTAGATAGATAGATAGATAGATAGATAGATAGATAGATAGATAGATAGACTTCAACAGCAACAATAATCATAAACAGGCACTGGTTACTGTTCAGCTTTTGTATGTCTGCTGATATGTAGGTGTTCTTTACTCTTAACTCACCACCAACACCAACATTTCTCTATGTTTAGCATATGATAAATAAACAGCTGTGTGTATTTGTGTGCACTCCATAAATTTTAGGAATACATATATATTCTTTTCAACTCTTTGGCTTGGCTATTTATTTTATGACTTCATATTATGCCAAGATTTCATGACCATAGCATAGCATTTATTCATTTCCCCTATATTGTAAATAAGCTCATTTCAGTTGCAATAATACAGGACATACAAACAGAAAAATTGAAATAAGAATGATGATACAATTTAATGACACAGTGAAGCCTGCCTGACCTTTTTTTAATGCGGTGTGTATACATAATGTGGCCTGAATTTCTTTTGTGCATCTGATGCATTTACATATTGAAATGAGTTACAGCCTGGAGCTGTAAGTTCTTATGCTTGCACACACTCACACACACAGAGGCTTTCTGTCTTCAAAGGGCATATTAGTTTTGCTTTTGAATTTTAATCTGTTTTGCCTGCCAGCCATGGAGCCTCTGCCTGGACACAGACACCCTTCCCCCACCATGTAATTGTGAATACTGGCTAAAGATTTCACCAGTCTCCATTATCTCACCATGGTTTGTTCATCCAAAACTGCCCATCCTTCTCATTTCCATAAAGCCTACCCCTTGTATATAGAAAAAAACTGTAGTTCCATACTCATAAATTTGAATGTTGAACTTATTCCCCATGTTCCCCCTATAGATATAACAAAACAAATACAATTGCCTATAAACAATGAGCTCAGTGGCGGCTCATTAATAGACTTGGTGTGTGTGTGTGTACCGTATATATAGCGTTATAAATAAGAACAGAAAAGCTAGTTTCTTCTTGACAACTTCTTGACGGTAAATATTGGCAGCATTTCAAATTAGTTGTTTGTAATCAAACATTACTATCATTAATTATTTTTTATAATATACTTGGATATTCATAAGTTTTAGGTTTTGACATGGAATTCATTATGACAACTTGAATAATATGCAAATTCATACATGCAAGGTCATATGGTGACATTCAAAGCATGTATTCACCACTTTCCCCTGAAAAGAGTTGGAAGCACTATTCGTTTTAAGTTTGTTTGTTTGTTTGTTTGTTTGTTTGTTATGCATGAATCTGAGAAATTGTTTGTGAGCCTTTATTTAAAGTTTCATTCCGAATAAACCTCAGTTCTGTTTTATTCTTGTCTGTTTTATGCTTTCAGAGACACCATGGAAGAAAGAAAGAAAAAAGACAGGGAAAGAGACTGTGTTACCACTTTTTCACAGTTAATTAACTTTTAATTTAATTTACTCTGTAAACGCTGAGAGATACAGCACAGACTCTCCACATCTACATCAAATAAAATATTGATTTATATTTGGCCAATCACTGCGATGGTCTGGCGAGCTGTCCAGGGTGTACTCCGCCCTTGCCCTGAGTCGGCTGAGATGAGCACCAGCCTTCATGCAACCCTAATTAGGATTAAGCGGTTCAGAAAATGAATGAACGAATATTTGGCTAATATTTTATATTCTCTTATTTGTACACCTAGTCTGAGTAAATTAGTTACCGCGACACATACAAAAAAATTATCCTCGCATTATAACTCAGTACAAAGGAGTGTTGTTGATCCCATGCTTCACTAGGAAGTGCACTTTTTAAAGTGTGAAGTAAAGGCTATTTAATACACTACTCTATTACAGAGGTGAGAATTTATATTTTGGCCCACATTAAGGCTGCAAGGTAAAGCTATCCTCAGTTTATTGGCCTGCCCTCGCCCAGAGTCGGCTGAGATGGGCACCAGCTTCCCCGCAACCCTAATTAGGATTAAGCGGTTCAGAAAATGAATGAATGAATGAGTTTATTGGCCTCTTCATCAGGACTGAAACAAAAGCACTACACAAAAACAGTGTTTACTGAAGCAACTCAGTTTTAGGGTCAATTGACCGATTGACATTTTTAGAAATTTTAAAATTCAGTATTCCTGTTTGCTGGTTGTTCACCAGACAATGGATGTGCAGTGGTGGCTTAATGGTCAAGGCTCTAGGTTACTGCATGAAAGATCAGGGGTTCAATCCCCAGTACCCCATGCCCCATAAGCCCTCAAGCAAAGTCCTTAACCGTCAATTGCTCAGTTGTATAAAAATGATAAATGTAATCACTCTAAATAAAAGTGTCAGCCAAATGCCATAAATTCAAATCATGTCATGAATATAAGGATGTCCGGCATGGAATAGGTTGTCTTGGAGGCCTGGAAATCGTCTTATTTCGAACACTGTATATATGAAGAGACCACTTTTAATGGATATTCCCAATTTTAAGTGGTTTCCTAATTTTTTACATGGCTGTATATATATATACTGTATATATATACTGTATATATATATATATATATATATATATATATATATATATATGTGTGTGTGTGTGTGTGTGTGTGTGTGTGTGTG
>JAQMYF010000006.1:15448198-15464087 GCA_030014195.1 Neosilurus mollespiculum
TTTTTACCTTTTTCGTCACTTCTATTCATGTTTATCTGACCCTTGGTCATTTTTTCCCTGTTCCTGACACTTGTGCTGCTGTGACATGTAAATTTTAGACTTGTCTTATCTTATTTGGTTTTATTTTAAATAATAATTAATCTGTATTATTTATTTGATGAATTGGCAACACAAAACTCTTTTATCAGGTAATTAACGGAAACATTATTCTGAGTTTATAATGCTTGACTCAGAATGACAGACACTTTGTGACAGTTTGTCACAGTCACTTGAAGCAGGTGGCATTCTTAATGTCATGCATTAAAATTTAAACATAATCCATAAAAAACCCATTTATTTATTTTGGGGGTTTTTTTCTTGTGTTTTTGTGTGGTAAAACTTTAACTGAGTGTAAAAACACGTTTATAGATCATGGTTTATTATATTGTGTACTATACGCGAAACTCTGAGCCTGCAGAGCTCACCTGACCTATCCCTGCCGTGGTTAAAATATGTTTTTGGTTTTTTTTTTTAATTAAAAAATAAATAAATTATAATAATACATTTCTTGAAAATCTATAATCATATTTTAGTTTACTTTTTTAATGTTTCCATGTAGTATATAGTAAAACTCGTACAGTGAGTTATAGAGACACTGTGCACAGCTCTTATGCACCTATTCATGCACACATGTGGAACTCATGCATCTGTCATGACTTTAATAATTTTTTTTTTCCTTATTTTTCTCCCTAATTTAGTCGTATCCAATTCCCACCCATCAACTTTTGCCTTCCCTATCACACAAACCACCAACCAGGGAGGGGCGTAAGCATGTACATGCCCCCTCCATGACATGCAATGCCTTTTTTCGAACTACTGCGCATCCGTATTTGGGGGCAGCCTAACACACTCGGAGGGAAAGCGCTATCCCCCCCTCGTACGAACGAGCTCAGAGACGCCCATGATTGGCTGGTGATCGTATGCCATCCCTTCCTCCCGTGAGAGCTCGGCCAGTTAGCTCCCCTGGACTCCCGGTCACGGATGGCTGTGGCATCAATCCGGATTTGAACTTGCGATCTCCGGGTTGATAGTCGCGCACCTTGTCGATGCGCCACTCGGGAGCGACTTTAATAAATTTAGGTTTTACAATAAAGTTAGTTTTACTGTGCTTTTTTGCTTTGTTTTAGTGTATTATGTGGTAAAACAATTATTGTTGAATAGTCCTCCGTATAGTCTTGAGGCATAAACGACATAAGCGACATCCACCTCATTTTCAGCAAATATTTGATCATTATAGAGTATATTGTTATTATTTTGTCTTTCATGTACTTATGGTTAAAATAATTGCCCAAATGAAACCTGTGTTATACAAATATGGCCCCCAAGTGATGCATCAACAAGGTGATCATCCTGGATATCACAAGTTCAAATACAGGTTGATGCTTGCTTTTCCTGCAAGGGTTTTAGACTGACTATGTATGTGTAGCAATTCAAAAAAGATGTGTCTTGGAGGATGCACATTCTTGCTATTGCTATATTGATGGTGGACACATGATAAGGGAGGCATACACATAGGTGGGAACTGTCTACAACTAAACCAAACATCAGGAAAATAAACATCAGGAAAAAATCGCAAAAAAAATTACACTTTTTTTTTTGTTTGTTTATTTTTCTGATTGAATTTTATTTCTTCATTTTTTTTAAAAAAATATGTATTACACGCAATTCAAATGTCTTCAATTTTGGTAAGATGCATTGTGGAGATGGTGTAACTCCTGCATTTTCACTTCCTTCCATACCCTTTTTCATTTCTGCTCTCAGTGCTCCTGTTTTTAAGCCATCGCCATCTACACGTACTCCTCATAAGTGATGACCTCTTCCACTCCCTCCTTCATCAATTGCCTTCATAATTTTAAAAGCCCTTTTATGTTGTTTTTTTTCCCTCATACAGTAAATGGACCCATAATTTAATATTTTAATGCATGTTAATGTGTTGTTTAACCTTCTCATGACAATCAGGCGCCTCTAAGGTTAACCTTGAACACGAGCCAGTGTGGGTACTCCGTAAAGATGCGTTGCTCTTTGACAAACATCCTAGTCTAATGGACTGGTGCATGATTGCTCCAGCCTGTGGCAGAACAGATGCCGTATATATTGGATAGGCATTAAAACGGGCATTTCTCAATTCCTCGCCGGCTGCCCCTTCAGGGTCAGCGCAACAGCGTGGAGACGTAGTGATGAGTCAGCACTTCCCGCCTAATTTATCTCGGCCTTCGTTTTGCGCTCAGCTTACAGAATTTAAAAGAAACAGGAGAGGCTGATGGTTTTGGAATGCAAGTGAGGTTGGTCTGAGTCCTCAGCGGGCGCACCATATCACAAACACGCTGAATATTTCATCAACGTAGTCACTGCCAGATTCAGATCTGGCAAATGGAGCTAGAGGAAATGGTGTCTCGTTTCTCAGTCTCGCCGTATCAGCCAAGATCAACAGAGGATCACACTATTCAATGGGCAATACACAGGGGCATATATCACGAGGTTGTGTTTGGTTCTGCTGGGTTTTAAAATTCCCAGTCAGTGCTTTTATGTAGGAGAAGCACAAAGGTCAAAAAAGTGTAGAATGCTTGAATTATAAAGCATTTGTCAGGAGGAGGATGAGTTAGATGTTGGGGACACTCAGCAGATTTACCTCAGCAGATGCCAGAAATATAACTACACAAGAAAAAGCTATATTAATTAATTTGTTCACTAGATATTGAGCTAGCATAATGCTAGCTATAATCTTGTGTTGTCTAATTTGTCCACATATATTGTACTGTTTACTTTTGCCATTTCTTATGGTTAAGTTTTCAGTGTACCAAGCAGACTACTACCAATGAAAACTGCATTTCCACATATCATGTACTTAATAGATGTACACATGGTGGAGTAGTGGTTTGCACATGCGCGACACAGCAAGAAAGTACTAGGTTCAAGTCCCAGGCTCGGGGAGGGCATTTCTGTATGTTATTCCCTTGTTTGTGTGGGTTTCCTGCAGGCCCTCCACAGTCCAAAAACATGGCTTGTGTTTTGGTCTGCAGTAGACTGGTGACCTGTTCAGGGTGTAACCCTGTGATTGGCTCCATCTTCCCCCTGACCAATAAGCGGTGTAGATAATGGATGGATGGATGGGTGGATGTATTGTTCCTTCCTCCTGTGCTAGGACTCACTTATACCCTTTACTCACATGCAGTTGGCTGACTTGACAACTGAGAAGCCCGAATGAGAAAAATAGACATATTTTTAGCTAAACATATCTTCTGGACTATAAGTGGGGAAAATGCAATGGGGTCCCTGTCCTTTAATTGTTCTGGAAATTTAATTGTTCCCATGGAAATTTTAACTGTACTCTCAATCAACAAATACTCAGTGTACTGTGGTGTGGCCAAATTAGAACTGTTTATTCTTCTTATAACTATACACATAGCTTATTATAGTTGAGCCTTTTTAGAGGTTCGACACCTTTTTTCTAGCTTATCTGACCTAATGCAATGTCTGTTGTAAGGCTGTGGTGAAGGCTGCATTCACATTTCAGTACGGTATCCATTTAAACCAGTCGGGGTGCCATTGACTTCAATGTGAACCATGCCCTAATAGACAACACACAAAAAAGTCATGGTTATGTGGGGAAAACATCAATCTTTGCTGTTATTGTTCCATGAACCCCAGATAATTACCAGGTGTGGACCTTCCAACAAAGTCACCTGGTGACATATGATGGAGTATTTGCAATAAATTCCAGTGTCATACAGCCATCGTTTCCTGGACCATTGTGGTGTATACACCAGGTGCTAATACCATGTAACCCAAGCAGTTATCAGGGTATATAGAACCACAGTTACATTCAGTTATATAAACATAAAGTAATTACACAAATTATAAGATTTAAAGCCAATCAACTGAATTCTTCTTATATGCACATAAATGTACTCACACTCTGTACAGGACTAAAATACATAAGTTTTTTGATGGAAAAATGGGTGTTATGTGTTTTTCATGACTAAACATTTTTGTAAGAAAATATTTCGCATAAATCTGCTCTTATCCAGTTTGATAACTAAAATCCAATCTCATGAGGAAGAGCACTCACCTTACAATGTATGTTACTCAGAGATGACCACTGTATTCTCAGCACTTGGAGGAGTGATGTTAACCTTGTAAACCCTGAAGAAAATGCATGGTGATGTTCAGGCAAGAGCAGCAGCACAGATGTCTGCCATAATTCTAAATAATTCCCATGAGGAGGAGATGATCCTCATAGAGATGTCTTGCCTGTTTGTAGGCCATGGTGATGCATTGCTTAGACAAGAAAGCCCCCATGTTTTTTGTCTCTACACTGCTCCCCAGCCTGTAAGGGTAGCATCCATGGTGATTATTTTTCTTCAATGGGGCACCACTCCCAAAACGACCCCCTTTGTTAGGATTGCCCTGCATCTCCATCAAGCTACTTGGGCTGCACACCTGACACCCCTAGCATATGAAAAAGTAGAGTCTTTATAAACTCATTCAACCCTTTGAAATTTAGAAATAAGCAAAAACCACCCTCCTGTGATGTGTCAGTTTATGATGTATATCATATATAGATGCATAGTGCATACGAGTTTATGGGTAGCACAACACCAAAGATATACATTTGGCTTAAAAGTTGTTAGGCACACCTGGGTGGGGAGAAATGTGCCCACACGCTGATATAAATAAATATATACAATACCAGACAAAACACAATTAATATTTCTCAGGAAATTGCATTAACTTTACATTCTTTTGTTTTCTCAAACAATGTTTGCCTGCATTTTCATATATGTTCACAATAACAGGCCAGTGAATCAACTTAGCAACCAATCTAAACATGGAATTGAATATGACCAACAAAACATGTCACTGTATAACAGTACATAATACAAGTGTATAAACAAGCATAAAATTAGTTTAATTAAAGAAGATCTTGATACGAATCACTGTTAAGTTAAACCACATGAAGGATCGTGCTAATTCAGCTAGCAAGATTTTTTCCAACATTTGAACACTCAATGAGAAGATGGAAAAGGACAAACTGAGTCTTTCTCTTAGAGTTAATCTATCCATCATCTGTGTCCATCAATAGCTGGTAAACTGACAAGGATGAGGGGATTTTGAGAGCCTCTGTTCATGCAGAGTAAGCCTACCATACAGAGTGCACTGAGCCAGACTGTATGGTCCATTAACCCTCTCTAGCTGAGTATGAAGTGCATAACAGTGCCCAATGGAATTAATTAAAAATGTCTCTGTTTTAGCCTCGATTATAGGTTGAAATGTTGGAAGGGATATATTTTAGTTTTCGTGAATGTTAGTAGGGGTGGCATGGTTATGTAGTGGTTTCCTGGGCACAGTCCTGGGATCTGGCTTTTCTTTGCGGAGTATTCGTGTTCTCCCTGTGTTACCATGGGTTTCCTCCCACAGTCCAAAGACATGCACATTAGGTTAATTGGCTGTTTCAGATTTCCCCTAGGTGTGAGTCTGAATGGTTGTGTGTGTGTGTGTGTGTGTGTGTGTGTGTTGGCTGCACAGTGGACTGGCAAACTGTTCAGGGTGGACCCCGTCTTTGTCCAGAGTTGGCTAAGATAGGCTCCAGCCTCCCCGCAACCTTAGTAGGATTACACGGCTAGACAAATAAATGAGTGTAGGAATGTATGCATGTTAGTAGGTACACAACGTTACCATCCCAACACACAGTAAATCTACGCCTATGGCAGCATGCAAGCACAATCCCACATTCACTCAAATATAGGGACAATATATTTTACCTATTCACCTACCTGTACATTATTGGGAGGTGAGAGGAAATGGAGAACCCAGAGGAAACCCATGCTCATATGGGACGAACATGCCCAGAACCTCCACAGAGTAAGAGTTCAGGATCCATCCAGGGACCCTGAAGAAGATAATGCTACCCACTGCTCTTCTTTTGTCATTTCTTAAATGATTATTGTTTTTCTACATTTAAGAAAGTGTCAGTTTGTAAGCACAGTAAATACCAATACGATAACATTATATGTTTTGTTATGTGGGATTGCACATTGTTTAGTGGTTAGCACTGTTGGCATATGGTAATAAGGTTCTGTTTTCTAATCTATCAGCTAACTGGGGCCTTACTGTGCAGAGTTCTTCCTGTGCTTGTGTGGGGTTTCCTCTGATCACTCTGGTTTCTTCCCACAGTCCAAAGGCATGGCAAAAATATGAATTGAATATGATTGTTAGTGTCGCGGTGGTGTAGTGGTTAGCACTTCCACCTCACAGCATGAAGGTCCTGGCTTCGGTTCCCGGTATGAAACCGGTTTTTGTGTGGAGTTGGCACATTCTCCCCGTGCTTATGTGGGTTTATGTTTATTCCAGTTTCCTCTCACAGTCCAAAGATATGCTAATTGGTTGTTTTAAATTGCCCCTAGGTGTCACTGTGAGTGTAAATAGCTGTGTGTGTTTTGGTCCTGTCTGGTGAACAGCTCAGGGTGTACCCTGCCTACACCCAGTGTTGGCTAAGATAGACTCCAGCCACCCCGTGACCTTAGTAGGATTAAGCTATTTGGGAAATGAGTGAGTGAGTGAGTGTTTGTGTCTGTCTTAGGCCTTCAAAAGACTGGCAACCTATTCAGTATATACCCCACCCAAAGTCAGCTGACTTCCCCTGCGACCCCAAGTGTAGATAATGGATGGATATTTTGTTATGATCTATTTGAATATAGCTTCTACAAGTTGACCATGTTACAATTCAGTTGGGGCTTTAAAATCTTGATCCATGTGTTCCATTTTAATGTAGAGCACCTGCCGCTCTAAGGGTCTTTGCCCAGCTCTGATCAGTATCAATATCACTAATGTGCAAGTAAATATAAGGGTAAGTAAGACTTGTCAGTTCTAATATATTAAGATGCCCTTGGGGTCCACCTGCCCTCCCGTGACTGTTTAAAATTCATGCAGCCTGAACTACTTTTCATTCTGTTGTGTTTGCTTAAATTTACTTGAACACTAACTAGACATGAACTCTTGTTCTTTGAGCCTTAATGTTTTCCCTGCTTTATATAACTGCTTCAGCTGAGGATGAGCTTGAATGAGATGTGTTGAGGCATAGAAAATAACAACACACTGCTCTCCAGGGCTCATGTCTAATCATTAAGTTCGGAAAGCAACAACCTACATGTAAATATGTAATTAGTTACTTTGTTGAGTATAATGAAGACAGAGTGTTTTTATTTGCAGTTTAAAAAATAAAATATAAGTTCATTATATTCATCATTAAATTTATTTTTCATCATCATTATAGACATGTCATTACGTTAAAGAAGTATAAGTCAACAAATATCGTATGTTTTAACATTTTAAGTAATCAAGTTTTAAGCTCCAATCAAAAATAAAGCAGTTTCCTGATAAAATTCTACACTTCAGGTGCTGCAGATGCTTTATGCCTGAGACAGTCTGAGACAGTGGAGACAGATGAGCATCCCTGGCCCAGTTTATCAGGTATCTTCAGTTTTAAATGCTTCTGAGCAAACAGTGTGATAATGATCTGCAAATTACCCAAGCCTAAAGCCGTAGAGATGTTAGAATTTCACAGCTCAACATCCAACATGTAAAAACATGAACAGGTAAGCCATTAGCTAACTTAGTGTGCTTGACTAGCTAGCCAGATCTTTTGATATTTCAATGCATGAAAGCTCTGTTTTAAGCTCGTACTGTCACTAAAGATATTTGGTCATGTTTGCATGTTTTGTGAAATATGCATATGTGCTGCTTTTAGGCAATACTTTGGATAATATCTAAGCATCTTTGCTAGGCAGCTAATTATAAAGCTAGAAACAAAGTGTACAAATAGAAAATGTACAAAATGAAATGAGTTATTCATGACTAACAATAGCATTTATTTATGATATCTAGCCATCTAACATGATTTAGCATTTCCGCCTCACAGCAAGAAGGTCCTGGCTTTGAGTCACAGACTTAACGAAGGTATTTCTGTGTGGAGTTTGCATGTTGTCATGCTTGCGTGGGTTTCCTCTGGGTATGCTGGTTTCCTCCCACAATCACATTAGACTCATTCAAATTGGTGTGAGTGTGAATGGTTATGAGTGTATTGGCCCCGCGATGGATTGGCGCCCAGAATAGCTGAAACCCCATGACCCAAAATAGGATTATGCAATCCAGCAAAAAGAATGAATGAATGTTTACACACACACACACACACACACACACACACACACACACACACACACTTATTCTTGCACTGCTAATTTTCGGTCATAGTGAGAAACATCCGTCCTTATTTCATTTCAATGACGTAATTACTTCTAGCATGTAAGTACAACCTTACAGAATTAAGATATATTTGTTACCCATGATGCAAAGCAAGTTCTAACACTGAGAAATGTCTTAATGTGGTGGGTTTCCAAAATTATTGTTCAAACAAATGTGTATAATGAAACAAAGCAGAACGTTAACAGCATTATCTGTAACATATTGCTAGAGGTCATGTGTATTTAGCTTCTTCATGTGCTTCATCAGAGTTTAGCTGAGTGATTTATGAAGAGCACTATTTTGTGTGGTCTGCTAATTAGCAGATTAACTAAGAGGCAATTTAGAGGGGTCAGTCCTATGTTGTAGAAATCTATATTGCTTCTTTAAAACGTTCTACAATCTTTATATGCCTGCCTCACTAAAGCTTATAATGGTAAGAGGACACACACCCTTTCACTTTTAACAGACTTTTAAATGTTCATTTCTGGTGTTTTCTTTTCCATTATCACACTAGTGTGAGTGAGTAGTGAGAGCAGTACACCTCTATGCAAGAACAGCCACTGTGGATGTGTGTACAGTTTGGTGAAGAAAAATTTGCTTCAAATTTAAATGTCTTGGCTTCTAGCATGTCATAAAGGATGACGTTCTCTCTCCATTCCATGGTTGTTCATTTGCATTTATGGCTCATGGGTCTGTAGCTGAATCTGGCTGTCTCACCATAGCACGGTGCCTTAACTGGAGCAGAGCTTTGTTTAAGAATACTCCTTTGCAGTGT
This sequence comes from Neosilurus mollespiculum, assembly GCA_030014195.1. NCBI lineage: Eukaryota > Metazoa > Chordata > Actinopteri > Siluriformes > Plotosidae > Neosilurus > Neosilurus mollespiculum. Next base: position 15,457,254 of record JAQMYF010000006.1, read on the forward strand.
GACCCTATATTTCAGGTTTTAACCGTATCTTTGTCCTTGTGGATAAGGTCACTCTGATACATTTGGCACTGTTCTAATAGAGCAATGAGTTTAATGTGTTTTCCTGTATGTTCTTTGTTCTAATACACCTGATTCAACACATCAGGTATTTATCATGCCCTTTATTTAATGGTTAAGAATGGAAAACACAAAAATTTTCATTTTCTGGTTTCTCCAAAGCTCGTAGAAATTTTATATATTCACGTGAAAACCCTTTTAGGAAGAGTAATTATTACCAACTGTACCATAGTGTACCCCAGGTTTATTCAGCCAAAATGCTAAGATGAGCCAAATGCAATTAGCTGATAAATAAATACATCCCAATGGAAATAGTTGATTTTGGCTATGTATATCGGCAAGCATCACACTGAATAAAACCACAAGGAATATTTTTTCTAGTAGGCATTTTTGCCATAATTGTCCAGCAGTCTCCAACACCAGCTTACTGAAGCCATTCTCTGGTGGATTTGCTAATGTGCTTAGGATCATTATCCTGTTGAAAGTTTCGCCTTCAATTCAACTTCAAGTGATAGCTTCATATTACCTTCAAGGACTCTTTTTTGAAGCAGAATTCATATATTTACTGTAAATCAGTGTTTGCAAGCAGCACAGCTCCTGGGGCAGCAAAGCAACCCCAAACCATTACATTTTGACACCACACAATTCAACAACAGTGAAAACACCACATCATAGATGGCAAGTCTAAATAAGTTTAATCTATATGAGATTATATTCATGGCTCATAATCTGAAACACCCGATTGTAATGTTAGCGTAGACCTCCCAAAGACCTCGCAAGAGGAGCAGTTTTTTGCATTGCTTGTACAGCCATCCGTCCATCAGTGCAGTGTCTGTGTGTATCACAATGCTGATCGGCTGTTAAGCATCATGATGCTGATTGGCTGTTATATTACACAATGCTGCTTTATTTATTTATTTATTTATTTATTTATTTTAACAAAACAGCATTCAAACAACAACAAATTAAAATTATTCCATTGATTATTTTTTGGCAGTGCTTTTACTTATTTTCCCAAAGAACAGGCTTAAACAATAACAGAAAGATGAATTATTCATGAACGGGAAAAACACAGCCCACAAAAATCTCCTGGGAAGCTTCACTTTTAGGCAGTGCCTAAATCTGTAAATTATGAATTGAAGGTGTGATAAATGTCAGACTGTACTTTTCCATGTGACTGATCTGTTTGTATGTCATTTGTTGGTGTATATCACCTTTATCTGTAGGCACTGTATTAAACAGGGTGAAATGTCTGCTTATTAAATATGGTGAAAAAACCTGTAGTTTTTATGTGGTGTACTTTTTCATGTGGCGTTGGTGTTGTTGTTTTTTTTCGTGAATGTAGAAAAAAACAACAACCTTACAAAGGACAGAACTTTTGGAAGTATGATATATTTTAGATATCTAAAATAATTATTATGTAATATTTATTGATGTGGTCAGCATAGTGGTTATCATTTCCATGTCACAGCAAGAAGGTCTTGAGTTCGAGCCCCATGTCCTGTGTGGAGTTTTCATGTGAGCTACTGTGGGTTTCCTCAGGGTCCTCTGGTTTCCTCCCACAGTGCAAAGACATGTTCATAACTGGTTGTTCTCAATTGCTCCAAACTGTAAATGTGAGTGTGTACTGTTGTGTGTGTGGGTGTTTTTGGCCCTGTCTGGTGTGATCTACGGGGTGTACCCCATCCCCACTCAGAGTCGGCTGGGATTGGCGTCAACCTCTCCGCGAGTTTTTCAGTCTTCACCTCGCATCCAAAAGGTTTGTTCTGTTTTCTTCAGCAGTGAATAAGCCTTTTGGATGAGGGGTGAAACATCTTTAAGAAACTCAAGCAAGTCTAATTACCCTTGTTACAACCATGGATCGACTTTTGGAAAGATATTTACAGTTTACAAATTACAATTTGTGCACTTTGAAAGTGAACCAGTCCATGTGCAAATTATAAACTAAAATAAAACTGCACTAAAATAATCCACTAATAGGTTGAAAAGTGCTGTAACGCACCCTTAAAGAGACAATAGTGATCTTTAAGGTGCACTTATATCATTTCTCTTCTTTGCTTTGGCTTTGATGTTACCTCCATTTCCTATCTTTTTTTATTGTTTAAATACAATAATGTGAATAGCTGTTCGCTGGTTTAATGTTTTAAGTTTGTCTATTTCTACCTTTGCATTCCTATAAAGACTTGTTTAGTGGTACTTCATGTTTCAGAGCTTTATTTCTCTTTTTGCTGTTTCCATTTTGTTTTAATTCCAACTAGTGCCTGGCTTATCATTTGGTTTATTAAGCTTCCCCCCACTAGTGTTGCCTACATGTTTATTGACCTCTGTCCTGATGATTTGTGGCTTGCCCACAATAAAGCCCTCGTTGAGTTTACGCAGTTTCATCTTGCCTCATCAGCCCACACGATACAATCACTTTCGCAGTTAAATGATACTTTACAGGTAAACAAATACATAGGAGCACCTGCACTGTTGCACCATGACCCTGACGTCAAGTACTCCATCCCAATGTGCTTGTTTCAATAGATAGGCTAATGAAACATGTCTTATTTTGATCTCTACTTAGCAGCCATTACCACAACATTATTTTTTATATGGCAGAATCCTGTAGGTTCCTGCTAATCAGGGTTCTTTTTAGCATTTCCCCAGCATTCTTCAGCTGACCAGCAAATTATGAAGATAATGTTGGATTGGGGGAATCCCTAAACAATGTGGAGCAATACTATGGTACGTTTCGAGTGTACTATTTTAGATGGATAACAGGAGGATGGGATCAGATGAGAGAGAGGAGGTGAAGAGAAGGGGGGCAGATGCCAGGCTAACATAATGAGCCTTTGCAAATAAACAAGCTGGTGATTGATGTGACAGGAGGCTTGTGGAGGTATGGCCAGACTGTGATTACAGAAGGACACGGAGCAAAGAGACTCCTGACAAAATGAACCTGAACCACCTGAATGAGCTGGAGATGTACAAGCTCGGGCTTCCTGTGATTTGACAGAATAGCTGTTTAGTTTGATGGCTTTATTCAGAAAAACCTGAAGGTGTGTCATGTGTCATAGTTCTTAAACTGATTTCGGTTTACTGATTTTTGTAAACTGAACGATCTTGAGAGCATTGGTTCACCTTTTATAGCCAGCTTCATCCTTGCGTAAAGGCATAGTTAGTAATTCTGGCTTGGGTTGAATAACGTAAACTATCACACATGCTGTCTTCAAATATATATGGACCCTCCCTTCAGTGTTCCCTCCAACATATGCATGTGTGTATGTGCAATCTGATTGACAGGCAATTAGAGATGCCTCCTTTTCTTGATTAGTTGGAAAACAAACATTGGTGGTCCACATAATTTGTAATTTCTTACCTATACAGGGTTTGGGCCACCATGGTGGATTTTGTAATGCTATGGTTGAATTTTGAGGAGGAAAAAAATCTTTGACCAAAACTGAATTTAATGTCTCTGTTTTAGTAAGCAAATATACCAAATAAACTTTACCAAATCAGGCAGAAATATTTTTATTTAGGATAACATAAAACTTTTTACACTTTTCGCCTGCAAATGTCACTTTGGAAACAACTTGTTTTTGTGAATTCAGTATTATTGGTAACAATTTTTTATTTCAGTAATATTACTAGATTTTGAAAAAAATATTATTTCATTCATTCATTCATTTTCTGAATCGACTCAGCCGACTCTAGGCGAGGGCAGAGTACATCCTGGACTGCTCACCAGGCCATCACAGGGCACAAACACGCTGACAGCAATACAGCCTACTCTTGACGAGCAACAGCAATGGTTCTTTTACATGCCTCTCACCACAGACAGTGAGAAACATGTTTGGCCTTTGATAACCCAGTACTGGGGGACAGCAGTGACAACCCCCAACCTTCGGATCAGTAATCCAGCACCCCATTTATTTATTTAAATAAATTATTTAAATTAAATTTTTTTAAATAAATGTAAAATTTTGGTCCTTATTAACAATTTTCAAAAATACATAAAATAATAAACATATTTGCGGTATACTTTACCAAAGCAGGCAGGAATATTTCTATTTAGGTTAATAACAATTTTAGCAGTTTTAACAATTTGTAATTATTTAACAACATATCCTGCAGTAGTAGTAATCTCAAATATGCACAAATAAATAAATAAATAAAAGGAAACAACTATTCATTAACACAACAGCATTCAATCAGTCTAATCAATACAGTGTGTGTGTGTGTGTGTGTGTGTGTGTGCATGTGTGTGTGTGTGTGTGTGTGTGTGAGTTTGTGATGAACCCATTCCATCACATCATCATTAAAACACGCAAGAGTGTACAGTTGTCTGTACAGTTGACAGACAGCAAGTTTTTTAAATGCTTACATAAATTAATAAGGACTCTAATTACAAGGCATTTAGACAACAGTAGTTTTTAAAATTGTACAAAATTTTATAGTAGAAAAAGTTAAATTTGGTCATGCGATGGGATTTCCCCTGCTGCCACACATATTTTATTGACAGCTGCCGGAGGAGTAACTGTCAAATATTACAAATCGTGTTTCTTCCTGTTTGTCTCTCTCTCTCTCTCTCTCTCTCTCTCTCTCTCTCTCTCTCTCTCTCTCTCTCTATCTAGTGTGTCTTTTAAACTCACAGTTTGTCTGCGCTGCTCATCCTCTGTCCTGATTGTTAAATGGTCTGCATTTCTTTGTACCTATGTAGTAAAAATAACTTGATGTGTTGTGTTGATTGCATAATTTTCTTTTGTGTATCTGCACATTCCATGTGTATCTGTATATGTATATGCTGTTTCTACTTTAAAGCTTGGATCATTTTCAATAATTCTTTCTAATTTGCACATCTCACCAAAACATAGGTGTAATATCATTAACAGCAGTCTGTAATTTGGTGTGTGTGTGTGAGTGTGTGTGTGTGTGTGTGTGAGAGAGAGAGAGAGAGAGAGAGAGAGAGAGAGAGAGTGTGTGTGTGCAAGCGCAAACTAATGAGCAGAAGAGTGCACCTAACATTCACTGACACTGTGCGCCATGGGAACGCGTTAATGATTGAGTCAAAATATTCAGCTTCAAATTAACACTGAGGAGAAAATCAGATTTTCTGTGCTCATTAAAAACTGCGATGAGCTGGGATTCAAAAGTGTAAATGTGTGTGTGTGTGTGTGTGTGTGTGTGTGTGTGTGTGTGTGTGTGTGTGTGTGTGTGTGTGTGTTGAATAGTTGACTCAGAGTACATCAGAGTAGCTTTGGTAAGACTTTCTCCCATGGCTGTCTCATTGTAAGATCCTTACTGTTAGAGAGCAATGCTTGAACTTTAAACATTTTTGGTGACCTGGGTATTGCCCCAGGGGGTGCAAGCTGTACTGCAGGATTTTTTGAATAGGCTGAACCAGGATACAGTGCAAAGGTGAATGAATGAACAGATGAATGAACAAATGGATGAATGGATGGAGGAATGAATGAAAAAATGAATGAATGAATGAATGAATGAATAGACAAATAATAATTTGGCTCAAAGAAACTGGAGCAAACAGGATTAATGAAGCACACCATTTACATGATTTATTTAAATGACTGGCACCATCAGTGTATTCCCAAATCACACATAACATATAGGATAGGCTCTGGGTCCACTATCACCCTGACCACTGAAGAGGAATGAAGGAATGGTTGTGTCAGCAATGTCCTTTTTATAGTGAAAGTTATTCTTTTGTGTATTCTAATGTGGATGCTGGTGATATAAGTAACCTGAAGAAAATATAGTGTGTGTGTGTGTGTGTGTGTGTGTGTGTGTGGGTGTGTGTGTGTGCGCGCACGTTGGATTGCACCTTTATCTCTGGTGGCCACAGATAGGAAAACAGTATTGCTTGAGGTCACCTTTCTTTATCTCAAGAGATATAAAGGACATCTTGGTGTTGTATTAAAGATCACTGCCTCCTCGGTTCTTTCCCCTAAATCACCCTTAAGAGAAAAGTCGAGATTAAAGTCAGTGTGTAAGAAGTTCTTGGGATGTGTTCTAAGAAGAGAATAACATGTCCATTTCTGAAAACTATAATAGTATGCTATATAGTTGCACGATTAATATATTATTTGTAGTTCATTAATGCAATTTGGGTCATATCCAATGTAGCAAATCAAATGTTTGTGTTTCGGGATTGATCTGAATAAAGCAGCACCATAATTATTAAAATAATATTAACAGTTATTTATCAGAATTATTTCATTTTTACTAAACTTTTTTATTTTATTATTTCATACTGTACATTGTAAAACTCAATCTTTCAGAATGTGTAAATCTCTTAATCTTTCATTCCACATATGTTGTCTTTAGGTGTGGCCATGAAGTAATCCATGAAAAAACAATTGTACACATTTTTTTAAATGAATAGAGGTTCAGTAGAGTATAGAGATTTTATTCATGACAACATCATGACTAAATTTCCCTACATCTTTTTTCCAAGTGTGTATTCATATTCACTTCCAAGCATTTACACTTATGTTCCATTCCTTTTACTTTGTAAGAAAAAATACTGTAGGGCACATTTGGGTTTATTTTTGAATTTGCTTAAGGTAATGAAAAGTGATGAATCTTTATTGGTGTTTGTGAGTATGCACAATCCACTTTAATACAAATACGTGTGGATTGCTTATGGCAGAGAAGATAGCTTACAGCAGATACCATCACTAACCTCAGCCTTGGCCTCAGCCTTGACATCATCCTGAAACCATCACCACATCTGCTGTTGAATAGCATTTATAATACCACAACCTTAAATAACTATAT
>JAQMYF010000006.1:15464486-15485521 GCA_030014195.1 Neosilurus mollespiculum
TATATATATATATGAGGCTATGATGTACTGTACCTGCACATTTCATGTTGTAAAAGTAATAGGAAATTTGACAAAGGATTTAAAGAATAACTTTTGCCATTTAAAATGCTTAACAATAAGTACAATCCTCCAATTAAAAAATTTAAAATTTGGGTTCTCAAACAGCACCAGCAAACATCAATCTGTTGCTTCCTCTTTTTTTGTACTTCCTTCCGGATTCAAGCTGCCACTTATAAATGTCAAAAGGCTCTTTAGAGATTTTTCCATTCGGAGCTACTGTAGTGATGCAACATGGTGGCTTTGTGGAAAAGGACCCAGTGGATATGTAGCTATTAAGGGTTTCTAAGCTTTCAAAAATAAAATAACATATTACACACTAATTACACACTAATGAAAACATACTAATGAATACTTTGTTCCATTTTTGCTAAAAGATCTCCTTAAATCCTGTGCAGTCAACATTTAATGTATTACATTTCATAATGTATAAAACTATTTGTCCAGACTTGTTAGTTTCAAGAGTTGTGCAGTTATCATATTGTGAATTTATCCTTTATCCTTCCAGTCCAGATAAGGTTGGCCCTGACATGAGAGGCAGTGAAAGCACAGAGCCTCTTTATCTTCGGAAATGACTAAGGGCACTACAAACGTTTGCTGTCTGCTGAGAAATCAACTGATCCACTATGGAGAACACTAGTGTCAGCTCCAATACACTCAAACGAATATATCCCCCTCCCCACCTCACCCTTACACACACAAACACACGATGCATTATTTTACCAACACACACACATTCCCATACACGTCAAGGGGGGTTAAGTGATTACAGTGAGCTTTTTCACAGATGAGATGCGTGATATACGATTTGGCATTAATTCCCATCTCTAGTTGATCTGCAGCTGTAGAAGTTCTCAATTCTATCTGCTGCAGTACGTCATTAAGATCTGTCATGGTTTTGCTGTTTTTAACTTTATTAAAACAACAAATTATGTTCACTTTGTTTATGGCACAATATTAAAGAAAATATATTTACAGCATGGAAATCTTAGTTAAATTAATAACGCAGGCTCCATATTTCTAATTTATCACTTTGATGAACTACTTGAAGTTCCTAATAAAACCTAAAATTTGTGTCCTCTGTCTCCTTGTCCTCAGGTGTTAAAGGACATGTCTTAGATACCAATGCAAAATCGTGTAAATTGTTTGGTCGGTGTATATAAATACATCCCCAGCTTGTTTTGACCGATGCACACTACGGTTATTAAAGCTAGCTGACAAACTTCAATGTTTACCGAACATTCCCGAGTACGCTCACATCGGCGCCGAAATTGGTCATTTGACAAAGTGATGTAGCTTAGCTACAGTAAAAAGGCAGCCAGTGTGATATTTGGCCCCCAACTTCCTTACATCGGACAGTGATGAAAGTGTCGATGGGGGCTTAAACAATTTACAGGCCCTATTCATAGAGCCTTATCGGTTCGAACAGGTAACCCCTCCACAGGCTGCAGTTCCTAACAATGCAGAACTCCTGGTCGAGCACATGGATGCAAATGATGGCCATGAAAATCGTGCCAACAACACTGGAAGACTGGTAAGTATTATTTCTTCGGATATGTTCTGTCCAGAATTAATCAAAAGCATGTAATGTTAGCGTTATTTATTAATTAGACCAACAAACATGTCAAAGCCAAAGTAGTATATGTATATATACTACTAGTATGAGGACCGGTTAGGCTGAGCTATACAGGCCAAATATTATTATCAATCATAATGCTCGAGCGCACTTAGGTCTACAGTTAATATGTGGATATAGGCCTATATATTTGGAGGCCTGGCCTGATTTATAGGCCTACATACCATTCATCATAGATCTATGTATGTTATATGATATGTAGGCCTATACATTAACAAATATCTGCTATGGAATTATCATAATTAAAAGTAAACAAACTCTTCTAAAATTCAGCTTAGTCATGGTTGTTTTCTGTCTCTTGGGGGTTGGCTCACTTCAGGCACCTCTGGCTGTGGGTGAGTCAGTCGGTAAATGAGGGGTTAATGTCAACTGAGCGTGGGTCTTCACGGAGCGAATACTAGGTACTGCATTTGACACCAAATCTAGTTTTTTTTTATAGCCCATTTGCCATTGTTGGTAACTGATGAAATCGTCGGGCTTCCTGAAATGGTCCCCACAAATCGTTGTTGTTGATGTTGGGCCCGACCATCCTTTCTTCGTGCATTCTACAAAAAGTTTCCATTTCTCGGCTATTACAGGGTCACTCAACCACTGATTACTTCACCTGCCAACAATGCAAGGTGCCACCATTTTGATTAAATATAATACAGGTGTACATGTAGCTTTCAAACAAACATTGTTTACATTTGCCGCTTCCGCAATGAAGTGTTTTCTGGAAGTGACGTCAGAAAGAAATTTAACAGAAAATACTAACAAGAGCGTTTTCGGAAGCATTCGGATAGCAGGAAGTTTAAATTGGCCTGGTTCATTAAGGTGACCAATATGAGTTCAGTACGACCCGGGTGCACTCTAGTACTAGCACTGTTATCGCTTTATGCTCGTAATCGCGGTAAACAAAACAACTTAAGACACGTCCTTTACTACTCTTATAAGAGGTGTGTGTCGTCGGAGTTTTACTGTCTCCTTGCGATGATGTATAGTGAGATAGGAGGATGAGAATATGATGTCTTCCCGCACTGGTGTTGCATTCCACACAGCTGTCTGAAATAACCCCTGTTACTTTTAATAACTGTAACAATTACACACTGAATGACATTAGGATGGCAATATCAAGAAAACAATGGCGAATAAGAGTTTTCTATTTTGCTAAAATCACACTGAAGCTAAAAGAACATTAGTAGCGTTCAATTATTATAAGAATTAAAAGAATGGACACTATAGAACTCCAGAAAACTACAAAAAGTTCATACACATCAAAACACACAGTGTACACCTACCCAGAGTGTTTAAAAGACACTGCAGAAAGGTAAGGTGAGGCGAAACCTGTGGCCGCTGCAGGAGGGCAGAGTTTCTCCGTTCCTGGCAATGAGAAGCGGCCGAGTGTTTGCTATGCCATCTGCTAAGTGTTGGTCTAACGAGAATACCTGAGGGAGCATGTGTGTGTGGAGCACCAGACAATGTCACACTGGCCAAACATCTGCCCAGTCATGCTTCAAGCCAACACATGAGCATTCAGCTAAATAGCCTTAAACATACACACACCCACACACACACACACACACACACACACACAATACACAAGGACACTCTCTAAACATTCATCACTGATCCCAGAGACTGTGATACAGAATAAAACATGAGTCTATGTACATTAAAAAAAAAGGGTACAAATTAGTACATTTCTTTCACCCTCAAACTATCCTTGGTTCCCTCATATGTACACCTTGTATACGTGTGTATCTTTAAGTCATGTAGGGCATCATTTTACAGTATTTAAATGTGCATTAAATCTATGCTAGGCAGCACAGTGGTGTAGTGGATAGCACATCCACCACACAGCAACAAGGTCCCAGGCCTGGTCAGAGCATCTCTGAATGTTCTCCCAATGCTTGTGTGGGTTTCCTCCGGGTACTCCAGTTTCCTCCTACAGTCTAAAGACATGCACATTAGGCTTATTGGCTTGTCCGAATTGCATGAGTGTGAGTGTGTGTTAGCCCTGCAGTGGACTGGTAAGCTGTTCAGGGTGTATCCTGCCTTTGTCCAGAGTCAGCTGAGACCCCTGACCCTAGAAGGATGAAGCGGTTTGGCGAATGAATGAATGAATGAATGAATTATATCCCTGGTTCTAGGTGAAAAATACAAAGCTACACAAGACAGGGTAATACTATTTTTATATATTTTGGAGAACGTATACACATGAAAAAAGAACGGTGCACACATAAGAGGTGTGTTTCTGTGATGAAAAATAAATTCATGTGAAGAAGTTCACATTGAAAAGACCAACACTGAGCAACAATCCAATTGTAACTGTAATTTATTTTCACAGATGCATTCAAACCAGATTTGTGTTCCATTCTTGAGGCAACTTCCTTTATTGCTGCATCCTTCAAAAATGTTTGTCTCCTTTGTTTATTCGCTATCACTCACTAGTTGCTGGAACCTAAACTTATAGTAAGTATTCTTCCAATATTGAACTACTCTTTATACAGAACACAAATACTGTTCAGGGTAATAAGCTAGTTAGTGGCTTGCAAATTATCCACATCAGTTTGTAGATGTTTTTTTTTTTTTTACCTGATCAATATCAACACCATTTATGAGCTCGATTTATCAGCCATAAAACAGGCAAATTTATTTACATTTGTTTGGAGAAAGAATTTGCTTTCGCATGCTTGTTGAAGCTTTCATGGGCAAACTCTGGGCAGGTGAACAGAACTATGGGATAGCCTACACTAAATTTGTTTAAAATAATGCACCTCGGAAGCGAGCTCTGTACTAAATAAGGAGACATTTATCTTGGGCGTGTAAAAAGCCTGCCCAAATAAATGCTAATAAAAGTAGCTGCTTCTCCAGACATTCCTCACTTTATTTTCTAAGTTGTTTAACTTTGTGTAATGTTCCTACCTGCTGTACTGTTAAATGTTTTTGCACTGATTGATATATCTGAATGTGTCATATTATTAGTTAACATAGTTAATGACCTGATAAATCAATGTATTTTAATCATGCCATTATGTGAACTAGTAACATTATTTCTAGGCAGTAATGTCTTTCTGTCTATCAGTTTAGCTCAGGTGACATGCCAGGACACACTCATTAATTCGTGTTCAAAATAAATCATGTTCCAAAGGAAGAAACATGTAGTTACACTTTTTGGTGTATGCTGAATAAGTACATGCATTTATCTTTACACATTCAAAGCTTTAGTGCTTTAGTTGCTTGTTGAAGCATGGAGTTGTATATAGAGCTCAGTGGTGTGAACCTCAAACATGCCTAATATGGGAACATTCTGTAAAAATCTTTTTGGTTTTTAGCATCATACAATCATTCCTCTGTTACAGCATAAGTTTACTGACTATTTATGGCACTTGGTTGTGATTATCAGCAAAAAAATATGTAATACTCCTAAAATCCCAGCATGAATGCACTGAAGTCTCCCTATTTATCAAAATCTCACACTGTCTCATCAGTGAACATGAGTTTGAAGCAAGCATGCGATTTCATGATAAAGCAATGCGATTTCTAGTCGCTCTATGTTGGTCCCAGGTGGGACTCACCTAAATAAATCAATAGCTTGGGTTTCATTAATAATGAAGTCTTAGTAAAAAAAATTATAGAATGTAATATATACTTTTAGTAAACTGCCTCGCTGAATTAAAGAATGAAAAGTTATTCTGATAGTAAACTTTAAGAGAGGATGAAACTTTTTGAAAAATTTGCTTTAAAGTCCTTGATGTGCAATTATTGGAAAATAATACAGATTAGATACTTCATGGGCATCTGATGGGTTCTCTACCTCAGGGTAATGAACAGTATTCATCCCACAAACTGAGAATAATGCTTGAATCATAATTCTTCATAAAACTTATGTTTATTGTCATGTTTAAAAACAACAACAACAACAACAACAATAGCTCTAAAATCTAATTTTAGTTTGCTTTCCTTGTGTTCCTCAATAGAATATCTTACATTTTCAATGAATTTCAGAAGATTATTGGATTATTTTATGTTTCTAGCGTAGTGGTTAATACATCTGCCACACAACACTGAGTTTGCATGGGTTTCCTCCGGGTACTTTGGTTTCCTCCCACAGTCCAAAGACATGCACATTAGGCTAATTGGATGTTCCAAATTACTCGTAGGTGTGAGTGTGAATGGTTGTGTGTGGGTTGGCCCTGCGATGGACTAGCAAGTTGTTCAAGCCTCCCCGCGACCCCAGTAGGATTCAGCGGTTCAGCAAATGAATGAATGCTCCTGTATATTATATGCTAAAACAATTATTTGCCTTAGGCTCAGGGAGTATTGGTGAATAGTCACTTCAACGATTCAGTCTCAGGGACTATTCACTGATATCCTCCTCAGTTTCAATATTGCTAAATAATTGTTAATTACCAGTGAACAGAAGATTGAAAAATGATTATCTAGGGGGGAAAAAGCCCACTGTAGCATCAGATTCCACCTCAAGGCTTGACCTGTTCTGCATGTTGAGATGTTTTTTCTCTCATCGTGGTTTTCAAGTGTGATTATTTTGGATATTTTGTTATATCTCCCTTTTCCTCTGACTTTGCTCATAAAATCAGAATGTTTTGCAACTTTACCGCAACGTTGCACAAAACGTTATCTGAGCATTGTGACAATGTTAAACCATAATGTTTATTGAGAGTACATTATTCCAACTTTTGTAAAATGTGGCAGCAATGTTTTTAAAACATAAATGATTAGCTGGGAACAGGATGTTTCGTCGTGTAAAACTGAAAAACACCAACATTTTTTCTCTTTCGCCACCAACATTCTACAGATATGTGGTCACATTCACTGAGATCAACTTACCTCCATCTAATGTATAATATAAACGTTAACCTGGCTGAGTAGATAATCGCATGAATGAGCAGGAGTAGGTGTTCCTAAAGAAGAGGACAAGTGTACAACTTTACTCAGTATGTGTTATATTTTTTTGACTCCAGTAACTTTTGCTTTTTAGCACATTTTACTTTAAATTTTAAAAAACAACAACCCTGTTTTAAATGTATACTATTCATTTTATTTAATTAGTCAATATCTACACACAGTATAATATTACCTTATTAATTCAGATTTATTTGATAATTATTTAATAATAATTCACATGGACACACTCTCACACTCTAAAAAGAGTTTATTATAAATAACTGTAATGGTTATTCATTCAAAATTTTCCTTGTTTCTGATTGGCGGAAAGCACCAGCTTATTCTTTGTATTCTTCCACGAGCTGACTTTTTCATCACTGACTTTGGATAAGTTTTGAAAATCATTATGAAAAAATGTAAAAAGAATAATTAAACAATTAGGCGGCATGGTAGCGTATTGGTTAACACATCCGCCTCACAGCTAGAAGGTCCTGGGATTGAGTTCCTGGCTTGGTGAGGATGTTTCTATGTGAAGTTTGCATGTTCTCTGAGTGCTTGCTTGTGTTTCCTCTGGGTAATCTGGTTTCCTCCCATAGTAAAATGACATGCACATTAGGCTAATTGGCTGTTCCAAATTGCCCCTAAATTCAAGTGTAAGTGTGAATGGTTGTGTGATGCCCTGCGATGGTCTGGTGAGTTGTTCAGGGTGTACCCCGCCTTTGCCCAGAGTTGGATGAGATTGGTGTTAGTCTACTCACAATCCTAGTGGGTTTAGCAGTTTGGCAAATGAATGAATGAAAACAACTATAGAATTTGTATGAATTATTTGGATCTCGGAGGGTGTTATTGGGCCATTAAATAATTACTAATTATTTCCTTATTTCTTTACATGTATATACATTATTTCCTCATTTCTGTACACACACACACACACACACACACACACACACACGCCTGCACACTATGGGTCATCGGCTTACATCAGGGTGAGGCAAGCAAACGCAGCCAAGCATAGGCCTCCAACATACCTGGAAAAAATAATACACATTGCACTGAGCACCAGAATAAAACCACAATCTCACGGACCATGTAGCAGGCTGTACAAAATGGGTTTGTGTGGAGTTAGACTGCATTCAGTCATGAGGTTTTGATGCCTGGAAATATATTGAAGTGCTTTGAAAAATAATTCTTTCCGAATGTAGGCCTGCACAATCTAAAAATACGTAATGTAATTGTATTTCTTATTTTATGATTATTGTCTTACTACTTTTTTTAATTAAAGTGTGTTCACTTAGAAGCAATTTAAATGAATGAAGCAGAAAATCTGTTGTTTTGATAGGACTTTGTCTTCTGTTGTAGAGTAAATGTGCTACTTGGCATTGGGCTGGAAAAGTAATGGTGTCTTGGAGAGGGAAAAAAAGAGCATTTTATAGATATCCAATTAGCTGGGTTGGTGTCCAAAACAAATATGGCAGACAAAGGCAAGAGTTGATATGATTGCATGCATAAAATCCAGCAACTCTCTCTTTTTTTATATGAATAATTTCATCTGTCAGTTTGCATCATAAAATTAATGTAGTTTTTAAATTATATTGTTTCAATCTGCCTAGCTATTTGTTGAGTATTAGATAATACAGATAATATGGATAATATACCAGCTACACACATCTTAGTTTCTTTCTTTATGTGTAGGTCATGTCATCAACCTGAAAACTTACACCTTGGAAGTGGGAAGCATTGGGACTTATCATGGGAAATTAAATATAAGTGTGGTAATACAGAACTTATATGCCTTATGATGATTTCTGGCAGTTGTTTCGTAAAGGCAATCCTTGATCTGAATTCAGTGTGGAAAGAGAAAGGGACTGAATATTTTGGTGATAACATAGTTAAGTGTCAGTTATGTGTTTTATGATCTGCTGTGTTTTTTTATAGGTTATTAAGCTCCTGGTCCACTTTGCTAGAGTACTTTCTAGAGTATATTCAGAAAGCACCATGTTTTGTTAGAAATCACTGAACCCTCATTCTAGAGTGTGAATGTATAATATAGGTGAGGGTGCTGTAGCATCATGAAGAGCAGGATCATACAGTAGCAGGCTCGTTCCCGCTTCTCAACGCTTTCTCTCCGCGCCATGATTGACGTTGGAAGAAAGGCACCCTAGGAGGAGCTGATGGTCACTACCGTCCAATCATGTAAGGTAGGCGGAAGTTGATGGGCTTCATCCGTCCAATTAGGTAGTGAGGGCGGGGTTTGTGCTCCATAGTCGGGTCTTTGCGCTGTTAACGTGTAACAAAAGCGAGAGGATGGACCGAACTGAGAGCGGCTGCTTGTAAGAGTGTTCAGTTCACATCGCACCCACTGTGATTAACCGGAGCACGGCGAGACAAGCTCTCAGTTTACACACGCGCTTCAATTCACGGCTCAAGTCCAACCCGGCTAGTAGAGTTCAGCTCGCATTTCACAGACCAGCTCGTGCGCTTTATTTCCGTGTGTTCACCGCTGCCCGGGCGAGCGACACAGACTGAGACGTGAGGTTCAGCCGGAGCTGCAGGGAGAGGAAGCGGCAGACATGGACGAGCAGCCGCGGATGATGCACTCTCACGCCGGGGTGGGGATGGCAGGGCACCCCGGGCTGCCTCAGCACATGCAGGAGGGAACTGGAGCAGACGGCGACGGCAGAAAGCAGGACATCGGAGACATTTTACAACAAATCATGACCATTACAGACCAAAGTCTGGACGAAGCGCAGGCCAGGTAAGCTGTCAAAACACACACACACACACACACACACACACACACACACGCACACGCTCGGTGTATCAGTATAAGTGTATAGTTATGGTGTATTAAATAGTTTTATTATTAAGGCGCATTAAATATGGAGCCGCTAAATTAAGCGCACCTTATTATTATTATTATTATTATTATTATTATTATTATTATTATACTGCTGCCACTATCTAATAATAATAATAATAATAATAATAATAATGGGGATAATAATAATAATAATAGGTTTTATATTAATAGTTTAAATAGTTTTATTAAAAATTATCAGGAGGGATTCTGAAGGATTTTTATTATGTTTATCCCTCAAAAATAATTTCATTTAATTCTTTCTTTTTTTTTTTTTTGTAGTAATCTGATGTGCATCAGTTTTTTGACTTGCTGTGTGATGTAAACTACACTGTATTTTTATGGTGGGTTTTAATTAGCATTTATAAACTTTAACTGTGTTGTATTTCACAGACAGGCCTGATATCTACACAATTTAAAAAAATGCACTTTTGTTTTAATTGTAAAAGAAACCACATCCTTTCTATGATCATGTAAAAAGTAACCTGGCGGCCAGTGCATTAGATTGAATAGGCCTAGATACACTTTTATTAGTTTAGATACCTGAGTTACCTGAACAGTGATTAAACTACTACAGTGATACTCACATTAAAGTCAGTATTATAGTATTAACATATAGTATATGTATTGCACATGTGTGTGTATATATATATATATATATATATATATATATATGTGTGTGTGTGTGTGTGTGTGTGTGCACAGGCTATTGCTTTGCATTAAGTTTGCATTGCTGCTTAAGTCTTTATAATTCCTGTTGCTATTTATTATCCAAAAAAGTAGCTGAAGCTGCTCAGCAACATGTTCTGTGTTTGTAGCCTGTAATAATTTAATGTTCATTATAGAGCCCCACTTTTAACAGCTCTTACCGAAGCTTTCCCGGTTACCATGACGACTGGCCGTAGATTGCGGCGACAGCCGTGTAGCCCGTTAAAGAGTAGATGAGTAGTTTACTGTAGTCATCACAGGAAGTGCACACTTCTGACAGCTCACTCCATCCGGTACTGTGCGCTTTAGGACGTGTCAGTGCTGGACGGCTGGTTACAGGATCTTTAGGAGTAAGAGACGACCATGGCGTGTGGGATCATTAGGGGTAATTAATCTTTTTAAAAACACCCATAGGCCTGAGCTTGGACATACTGTTAAATTCACATGAACACCAGCATTGAGATAAGATAGTAATAATGATTATAAAAATAATGATGATAATAATAATAATAAGAAGAAGAAGAATGATTATGAGAAATAATAATATTAATAATAATAATAATAGTATTAATAATAATAATAATAATGATAATGATAATAATAATAAGAAGAAGAATGATTATGAAAATAATAATATTAATAATAATAATAATAATAGTATAAATAATAATGATAATGATAATGATAATAATAGTAATAAGAAGAAGAAGAATGATTATGAAAATAATAATATTAATTATAATAATAATAATATTAATAATAATAATAATAGTATAAATAATAATAATAATAATAATAATAATAATAGTATACATAATAATAATAATATTATTAATAATGATAATAATAATAATAAGAAGAAGAATGATAATAATATTAATTATAATAATGATAATAATATTAATAATGATAATAATAATGATTATGATAATAATAATAATAATGAGTATAATAAAAATAATAATGATAATAATAATAATAATAATGATAATAATAATGAGTATTAGTTATAGTATTTATGGCTTTTGATGTTTTTTTTTTATGAATTATTATTAATATAAAAATAGTTGTCGCTACAGTGGACAGCCCCTAAATGTAAAAAATGTGAAATGTTTTCCCGCATGGTGTCTTCATTAAGCACAAAAGGCAGGAAAACTACAGCGCGAGCTTCTGGTCACGCGAACGTTTCACCTTTTGTTTTAGGAAGCACGCGCTGAACTGTCACAGGATGAAGCCCGCGCTCTTTAACGTTCTGTGTGAAATAAAAGAAAAAACAGGTCAGTCATCTTCTTATATATTATATTTATACAGCTTTTATTTTTCTGTAATGACCCCTTCCTCTTGACCTGTATTTTTAAAGGTCACCATTATACATCTGCATGTGTTTCTGTGTGTGTGTGTGTGTTTGTGTTTGTGTTTGGTGTTGTGTTTTTAAATGTTCGATAAATAATTTCTCTGAGAACATCTAATGAGAGATATTTGATGTTGATATTATATTGAGACTGTAGAAAGTGCTGTGGGGTTGTGGAGGCTCCTCATGGTTTGATATGAATTGAAGGAAGAGACAGGACAAGGCTTCGTCCTCACCTGAGACATCGTGTGTTTATTTCTAGAAATCTTCTTTATTGTCTATCTGAGTTCATTTATAGTAAAGTCCTCCTTCCTTTCCTTCTTTTTTCCTACTTCAGTCTATCAGCTGAAGTGTTCGTAGTACCCCTCGTTGATGATGAAACTCAGCGAGCTATTTTACGATATATATATATAAAGTCAGCTGATTTGCATGTTGGTAAGCAGATCTCTTTAAGCCAAAAATGTGCAGATGCAGACGCCCTCTTGTATCTACTTCTTGCCTTGCGTCCAAGACTGCAAGTGTTTAAACTGCAGCGAAGGCTGAAGCCTGTATGCCCACTTGTAGATGGTAAACACTTTGTTCGATTTGTCTCGGTAGTCATCTCTCTTGCAGCTGAAAATGTCTTCTCGTGTGCAGATGTTTCTGCCTTGCTGCTCTGTCAATGTCTATTTTACTCGCCGCTGTCTCCCTTATCACTTTTTTTTTCCACATTCTGGCTTTAAAAACTGCAAGAGTCAAGTTTGGAAGAAACCTGGCAGAAAATTTGCCCTGCGTGATTTTAACTGTGTAATGATTAGACTAAATTACCTGGTGCACGCTTTCCTCTGTGTGTGTGTGTGTGTGTGTGTGTGTGTGTGTGTGTGTGTGTGTGTTTAAACATTCAGGGAATTAATTTGTGACGTGTCTATTTGCTGATAACCGTACTTCCAGTCGTTTTTTTGCTGACAGTACAAAGCGATGACACAGACGACCCAGGTCTCATACCTCCAGATAGACTTCAGACTCGCAAGCCCTTTTTATTTTCACCTCTGAAGGCGCTGAATTTGCGCCTGAGACTCCATCTCTGAAAAGGCTCTGGTATTTTTCACAGTTATTAGTGCATGAAATAAAATGGATGGAGATATCTAAAGGAGATATCTCTCTCTCTCTCTCTCTCTGAATGCTCTCTCTCTCCTGACCAGATAGCTTCACCATCGTTTATTCAGCTTCCTCAGCCGCTGTGTTGGCCTGGCCTGGCGTGGCATTCGCATTAAAGTCAAACTCCCCCATTGCCTTTCCCTTTTCCTTCTGTCTGTGTTGTTTTGCAGGGGGGACGTAGCTATGCACAGAGTTTTTCACTCCCTCACTCACTCGGGTTCATTCAGAGTTCGAGCTCAGGGTGACATGGACCTATTCCAGACAAACTCACTCTGTCTTTCTCTCTTAAGCCTCACCTTCCCATTTCCAGCACTACTGCCGAGGCTCACAGGTCAGAGCTAGACCCCGAGCCTGTTAGACAGCGCAGGTATACACTCTGCTCGCTGAGTGATGGGACTTTAAGAAGGTTTAGATTTTGAGGTGTACTTGTTTGGCTCGCTTGTTGGAGAGCTCTCTTGGCATGCATGTTTAGCTTGGACAAAAAAACTCCTGTAGGGGAATCCCACAGCCGTCCTCGCTCCTCCCTGCTTCTCAAGAGATTAGGCCGAGCAAAAATATTTAGCTCAACCCTCGTCTGGTTTGATTGTATGTAGAAAGTTTTAAAAAAAAGTGAAGTGTCTGCATTTCTTGTACAAGCTTCCTCAAGTGTTAAAATCCATATGATCCAGCTGTTCAAGGTTTTTGTGTTTATTAATGCAACACGTTATCCATGAGATTTACAAGGAGTGACGTGTGCTCGAGCTCAGCGGCTTTCTCTGCTCAAACACAGTTCTTTAAAAAAAGGCAGGAGTTGAAAAGAGTTGATAATTATTTTCGATGTAGTATAATATTTTGGTTATTGGTATTGTTTTTTTTTTTTTTTTATTGCATTCAAAAAAGAAGTTTTTTTTACTCTGACAGATAGTCCTGTCCACCAGGTTTGACAAGCATGTATTTTCAGTCTCATCTGGTGAAGAAAATTGCCTTCTTCCAGAGGGACATGTGTGAGTCGCTAGCAAAAACTATCCATATTATATTACACTATTATGGTACACATTAGGAAATGATTTCCAGTATCATGCTATTATGTTTTTATCCACTCCTGATGGGGCTGTTTTTTTTTTTGTTTTTTTTTTTTTAAGTTTTTCCAATATAAGGAAGCGGATGTCTTTATGCCACCTCCAAGAACAAGCGAGGTTATATACTGAGAGTGAAAACATGGTACTGTGTGTATTGAATATTGTGGCATTTTGTTAAATCACTGGTAGAGGAGCAAAATGTGTTGGTATTCTGTCGTGACGTTTCATTTTTAGTATTAACAAGGTGTGAAGTGTGGTTCAGGTGATCATAACATAACACACACACACACACACACACACACACACACACACTCTCTCTCTCTCTCTCTCACACACACACACTCTCTCTCTCTCTCTCTCTCTCTCTCTCTGTGTGTGTGTGATCAGACTCCATTAGTCCTAAACGACTCTGCAGATCCAGTCTCATCACACACCGCTCACCTCCACTCCTCCGTCTCTTCATCTGTCGCTCCAGATGACATCACGCCTTCACACAGCGCAGGAAACAGCACCGCTCCATTCAGAACCATGGAGGGAACATTACTACGAGCTGGCGGAGGAATACATCTAACCGGAACTCCTTTTTTATACCTGAATACAGGACAGGATTACGTTCAGCACCTGGTCGGCCTACATGTTGGAGGGCGGAGCTTCTTTAGACCTGATTTAGGGGGCGTGGCTGTTCCTTTGTCTCTTAGAATAGAAGAACTACTGCAGCACCGACTCGCCCGAGTGACCTTTGACCCCATGCAGCCTCCGTACGATTCACTGCAAATGTATGAGCACGAGGGGGCGGAGTCAGAGGCTGGCTCCCTCAGCTCTTTGGAGAGTGAAGGAAACGGTGGGATGGAGGGAGAGGGGTTAGCCGATTGGGGGCCAAAATTCAACAGGCTGCTGGAGATATTTAAAGAGAGGGAACAGGAGAAAGAAGGAGGGAAGAAAGAGGAGGAAATGGAGGAGAAGAAGGAAAAGAAGAGTGTGGAGGAAGTGGACGGAAAGCTAGAAGAGAAGGAAATGGATAAGAGAATGGATGGAGAGAATAAAGAATGATGTATCTTTAGAGAGATTGATGAGAGATTGAATACCGAAGGAGAAAGAATACTACTGCGGTGAGACGGGGAGAGACGGTGGGAGTACCGGCAAGAGGAGAGAGAGGGATGAAGAAGTGGAGAGGGTGAGGAGGCTTAGCGAAAAGAAATGCACTTGAGAATGAAAAAGTGAAAGATAAAACGAAAGACAGAGACAAGATAATAGGAGAGAGAGAGAGAGAGAGAGAGAGAGAGAGAGAGAGAGGTATTAAGCTGCGGAGATCTTCAGGGAACAAAGAGTGAGATGAGAAAAGAAAGAAGAATTGCATGAAGGGAAGAGAAAAATAAAAAATGTGAAGGGAAGGCAAACAAATAAAAGGTAGAGGAGAGAGACAGAGTGAGAGAAAGAGAGAGAGAGTGAGAAAAAGAGAGAGAGAGAGAGAGAGAGAGAGTGAGAGGGAGAGAGAGAGAGAGAGAGAGAGAGAGAGAGAGAGAGAGGTTGAAAAGAAAACTGCAGGCAGTCTCAGAGAGCTGTCAATCAAGCATGTTCATTAGAAAATTAGGCCACACCCACACCATTTTCCTGCTCGGTCTGTAATATAACTCTGGAGTTTGATATCAAACAAGCACATAATATTTTATTTATCTTCCTAAAAACTGTGAGATCTCGGAGTGTAAAATCTCTAAACTGCTAAAATATTGATTTAACCGTGCGGCGCTGCGTTGTGTTAAAAATAAATTAATAAATAAAAAAGCTTCATAAAAAAATACACAGCTCTTCAAATCCAAGCAAACAGAAACTCCTCTTCCTCAGAAACAAAATCAGAACGTCTCTCTCTCCCACACACACACACACACACACACACACACACACACACACACACTTTCACTCCTTTCAGCACGTCACCAGTGAGGAATCAAACTCGTGCTAAACCTTGGACGCCAGAAAAAGTGTCTTATCCGTCCAGAACGCTTTCAAAACTTCTTCCATTCTTCCTTCCAGCCTTTATGTCTCTCCGTTCTCCTGCTTTTGTTCCGTAATTATTAAGCGGTGTTTGAAGAGCTTTAGGTACCGTTATTGTTCTCCGTTTCCATCTCAGAACAGACGGAGGAACACGAGCGGAACAAGCGAGGCAGCAAAATTCACAAGCTGCCGCGGAGCCGCTGTTACGGGCCTTGAAGGTCGTTGTTAGAAACTTTTCTTTTTTTACTTCTTGAAATTCTTGTACATCCCAACCGCAGCACAGAATAAATAAAATGCTTAAATTCTTTCGTTTGCGGCAAACGCAGGGACGTAGAGAGCCTGTTAGTCCGAGTGAAGTGATGGGATGGCGTACTGGAGCATGACCGGAGTCTTCCAGAGCGCTAAAGCTAAAGCTAGCAAGCTAGTCGGGAGCTAACAATAACCAATGTTCGTTGTTTACATTATATTTGAAAGAGATGTGAGGGAGTTAATGCACTATGCTCCTCCCCCAGTGCCCCTTCTCTCTCTCTCTCTCTCTCTCTCTCTCTCTCTCTCTCTCACACTCTCTATCTCTCTCTCTCTATCTCACTCTCAGACTCTTTCTCTCTCTCTATGTCTCTCTCACTCTGTCTGTCTCTCTTGCTATCTCTTTCTCTCTCTGGCTATATACTGTATTTCTCTCTCTTTCTTGCTGTCTCTCTCTCCCTATCTCTCACTTTCTTTCTCTCGCTCTCTATCTCTCTCGCTATCTCTCTCACTTTCTCTCTCTCTCTCTCTCCCTCTCTCAGCGACTCGTCCTCCAGCAGTAGTCAGGCGGTGCGTGTTCATGTGTTTAGGCGTACCGAATGCTTTCACCGTCTCGCTTCCTCATACTGGTTTCTCCAAAATCACCACCCTGGAGGTAATAAGGCATTATAAACGCGTCCGTAACATGTGATATGATTTGTATAATATCGCCACCCTGCCTGAGTTCAACCCGTGTATATAATCATCTAGAAATAAACACGTATGAGGTGTAATGTTATAATTCATGCTATGGTTGCAATAGTAACCGCTGGTTCACATTCACGGGGTGAGTTTTCCATAAGGAGGAATGTGTTTGTGGAAGGAGTCTCCAGTATCAGAGCTTTGATACACTTTCAGAGAGAAAGAGCGAGAAAGAACGAGAGACTGGTGAGGGAAAGACTGTTTATAGCTGCTATAATCTACATAAGAACAAACACTCACTTGTTTTCTGACCTTCCATGAAGTTATATGTAAACAGAAGTGGATTCCTTGATTATTGTTTCGCAGCCAAACTGCTGCAGATGTTTCCAGATTATTTTTTATTTATTAAACAACACATGGGGCAACACGGTAGTTAGCACAGTGGTTAGCACGTCTGCCTCACAGCAAGAAGGTCATGGGTTCGAGTCCCGGACCCGACGATGCTGTTTCAGTGTGGAGTTTGTATGTTCTCTCTTATGTTTGTGTGGGTTTCCTCTGGGTACCCTGGTTTCCACTCACAGTCAAAAGACATGCACAGTAGGCTAACTGGCTGTTCCAAGTTGCTAAGCAGTGTGTGTGAGTGTGAGTGGTTGTGTGTGTTGGCCCTCAGATGGACTGGTTAGCTGTTTATGGTGTACCCCGCCCTCACAGCGAGACGGCTGAGATGGGCTCCACCCTCCCCGTGACCTTATTAGGAGTAGGAAGCCTGGCACATGAATGAGTGATAAACAACACGTCGTGGTTTTGATCTGATTAAAGTTACTTTGAGTATGATGGATGTTCCACAAGTCAGAGCTGCTGTAACAGAAACTATTATTATTCATTCATATTCTGAGCCGCTTAATCTTAATTGTGGTCACGGGGAGGCTGGCGCCCATCTCAGCCAACTCCGGGCGAGAGAGGGGTACACCCTGAACAGGCCATCGCAGGGCCGACACATACAACCATTCACACTCACACTCACACCCAGGGGCGATTTGGAACAGCCAGTTAGTCCACTGTGCATGTTTTTAGACTGTGGGAGAAAACCGGAGTATCAGGAGGAAACCCCAAGCAAGCACGGAGAACATGCAAACTCCACCCAGAAACACCCCGAGCCCGGGAATCGAACCCAGGACCTTCGTGCTGTGAGGTGGACATGTAACCACTGCACCACAGCGCCGCCAAACAAAGATCATTATTATTATTATTATTTAAAACCTTTCCAACCAATCAGGTTCAAGAATACTACATCCTGAAACTCAGCCACTTAAGCAGAAGAGTTTGTATTGAACGTGATGATGATGATGATGTCACTCACCACATGATTATGCGATGGTTGATGTATACGGTGTCTCCTCCAGGTCTGTCATTTCACCCGATGAAATAAATATTGTTCTAATATCAGAATCCGACTTTTCGATGTCAGTGAACGTGACTGCGCGTGGACTGAGCGGGCGAAAGTAACGTTCCAGTCATTCACTTCATCCTGATCAACAATTAAAGAAACTTCTGAACTCTTTGATGTCATCAGCTGGTCCTCGTCTTCCTTCACATCCCGAACGTAGCACCACCACGGTTCAAATCAATCTCCACTCATTACCGTAACGTCTGAAACACCAGGGCCTCAGAAATATTCACCCGAGAATGCGGCTGTACATAATGGAAATAAATGACTGTCCGGGTGTTGAACTGTTGTATATACACTCTGTATAACTCTTTGGTGTGTTCTGGGACGACTTTACGTTCCGTTCCCCTCGAGCATTTCACCTTGAATATTTCACGGTGCGGCTATTACGAAAAATTCGTCTGTCTGGTGTTTTAAATTGAAGACTTGCATCATCCGCAAGACAGCTCGATCTCACACATCCCCGACACCCGTCTCACACACGAGACGAAGCGCAGGAAGTAGCACAAAAGCAAGGCTTTGAGCTGTCAGCTGAAAATAGCGGCAGCCTCGGTCCGGTTCTTGTTTACCGTCAGTGAATCATGGAATGATGCATGCTGGGAAACAGGGCTTAGCACTATACTTAGCCATCTTTTTTTTTTGGAGGGTAATATAATATACAAACATTATGAGCCTTGCACCATTTTACTTTTAATATTCTTACTGACCTCGATTAGAGTTTCTGCGCAGTGTGATTAGGATGATGATGATAATGATGAAGATGATGATGATGATGTCAGATAATTTGCACTGCAACAATGCTCTTTAAAAAGACACCAATAAGAAGGCAGCAAAGTCACGGGGGCAGCAGCCGAAGACGTGAGGTCCAGACGTCCCTCTCCCCAGCCACTTCCTCCAGCTCTTCCGGGGGACACCGAGGCGTTCCCAGACCAGCCGAGAGACATAGTCCATCCAGTGTGTTCTGGGTCGACCCTGGGGTCTCTTCCCGGTTGGACATGCCCGAAATACCACACCAGGGAGGCGTTCGGGAGGCATCCTAATATCAGATGCCCGAACCACCTCAATTGGCTCCTCTCAACATGGAGGAGCAGCGGTTCTACTCCGAGCTCCACCCAGATGGCCGAACGTCTGACCCTATCTCTAAGGGAAAGACCCACCACCCTCATTTCAGCCGCTTGTATTTACGATCTTGTTCTTTCGGTCACTAGCCAAAGCTTGTGACTATAGGTGAGGGTAGGAACATAACGACTGGTAAACTGAGAGCTTTGCCTTTTGGCTCAGCTCCCTCTTCACCACGACAGACACAGTAAACACACACACACACACACACAAACCAGTTTAGGTGAGCTTTACAGCAGAGGCTGCACCGATCCGCCTGTCGATCTCCCGCCCCATCCTTCCCTCATTTGTGAACAAGACCCTGAGATACTTGAACTCCTCCACTTGGGGCAGAACCTCAATCCAGACCCGGAGGTTCACAAAACATGCTAACAGAAAACAAACCCAAATTTTCCCCCCAATTTTTCCCACTTGGTGATGACTTGGTGAAGGTACACAGTAACAGATACGGAATCCAGCGCAGAATTTACTGAGATCTGGTACAGCGAGAGGAGTAAACACACACACACACACAAACACACACACACACACACACACACACAAACCAGTTTAAGTGAGTTGGGATAAGAGTGTGAAGCAAATGTCATAAATGTTAATGTAAATGTAGATAAGTCTTTGCTCCATTACACACACAAATCGAGTATGGGGTAATCGACACCAGATTGCTCGGCTAATTACAAAACCACGCTAATTACAAACGGCTGATCTCCGTATTCTCATCCTACACAACAAACACCTTCGCATGAATGAATAATATCACAATCTGCACATCAAAGCAATTAAATTTGACAACTGGTAGACACAATGAGGGAATGAACCCGCTTAATTATAAAGGATTATCATATTTTATTTCAAACTCACACGCTCAGATGGATATTATTATCACTCCGCGGCGGGAAAAAACCAACAAAACCTCGGTTCTGATGAACGCAGTGTTCACTGAGCGGGAAAAAAGAGAGCAACAGTGTGTGATGTTTATCCTGCAGGGGTTTCGTCTCAAAGATAGAGTATTCTCTCACTCTCACACACACACACACACACACACACACACACACACACACACACACACTCCTTCAGGCGTTGTGGCCTTTGACAGCATCACAGATCACAGAAGAATTTCTGTCTGCTTTTAGGTTCAGTTTTTAACATGACAGAGAGCTGAACACCGCTGCGACAGGAAACGGGAGGAAGAACCCGGAACACATGGAACCGAAACACAGCTGGAAATAAACAGACTTATTCCTTTACACAAAAAAGCAAATTCAGAGTGTGTGTCAAGTTCTGTATAAATATCATCTCTAATCCACTCCAATTCCCAGAACACAAAACTGGACTACAAACATGGACGTCATGGACTCTGACACCCACAGTGGCACTTCACAATCATCAGGCTTCTCATCACACACACACACACACACACACACACACACACAGTGGCACTTCACAATCCTTGACTTACGACTGGGTTCCGTTCCTACATGTAAGTTGGATTTTGTCGTAAGTCAGATCACACCACTTAACTATGCTAATGCATTTCTGTGACACATGAAAACATAACTAGCAGTAAAAAAAACATAAGGAGGACAAATATAAAATGATAACTTTTAAAATATAGATATATATATATATAAAAAAAAAGAGAACTATTCCTTACTTTTACTCCAGTGGTTGACTTGCACACTGGAAGGGCGTTGTGACAGACTTACTGGGAAAAGGAACTAGTTCATGCGCGAGATTTGTATTTACGACGCAAATGTCAAAAGTCAGAGCAACAATCATGAATGACTTATGGCACAAGCGTCGTAACCTCGAAACTTCTTACGTCAGGTCCATCGTAAGTCGAGGACCCGCTGTATATA
>JAQMYF010000006.1:15507706-15532781 GCA_030014195.1 Neosilurus mollespiculum
TCTGTCTGTCTATCTATCTATCTATCTATCTATCTATCTATCTATCTATCTATCTATCTATCTATCTATCTATCTATATCTATCTATCTATCTGTATGTCTATATGTCTATCTATCTCTATCTATCTGTCTGTCTGTCTGTCT
Organism: Neosilurus mollespiculum; assembly: GCA_030014195.1. Taxonomy (NCBI): domain Eukaryota; kingdom Metazoa; phylum Chordata; class Actinopteri; order Siluriformes; family Plotosidae; genus Neosilurus; species Neosilurus mollespiculum. Next base: position 15,507,850 of record JAQMYF010000006.1, read on the forward strand.
GTCTGTACTACCAGAGCCTATCCTGGCACACTGGGTGCGAGACAGGATTATACACTTATTCACTCCTCGGGACAATTTAAAGTAGCCAACCCATGTACCAGTATGATGAAAAGAAATTAGAGAACCCAGGCAAAATCCACAGGGAAAACTACTAGAACTAGTCAGGATCTAAAATCAGGATCAGCATCTTGCTGATCTGCTCAGATCACTTGCTACACATGTATAAAATCATAGCAAACCATATTTCTGTCCCCTTAATAGTGAAGCTTCTGAGTGGAGCACCATAGGCATGGAGCATGATGTAGGATGAGTTGATGCTGATTGGCTGTTGTTGTGATGTTGGTATGTATTGCTGACTTGAACGACAACAGGAAGCAGTAATTAAAAAAAGATTTATTTATTTATTAGTAACAAAACTAAAGCCCAAAATACACCACTGCTCAGACCCTCACAGGTATAAAATATACCTCAGATAGACAAACTGTAGTTGAGCAAAACCACACAAAACATGAACTCGTTAAAAGGATAATTAAAATAACAATACAGGTGATACAAATGAATGCGGAAGTCAGCTAGTGAAAGGCGGTGACCCTATGAAAGATGTTAAACTTTCCTGCTTTCACTCCAGACTGAAGTCAGGGAAGTCAGGAAAGGCAGAGGTGAGTTATTTATTTATTTTCTCAAAGGCTGACGTTTATGCTATTCTAATGTTTAACCCCCTCAAGTCAGTTATAGAGAAGCAAAATGCAGAGAATTCTTAATGCTAATGAGCTGCAGGATTTCTTAATAATCAACCTGTAACGCTACAATCACTGCTGCTAATACATAGATTTAGGCACTGCCGAAAGGCAGAGCTCCTGATAGATATTCATTCATTCATTCATTTTCTGTACCGCTTAATCCTAATTAGGGTCGCAGGGAGGCTGGTGCCCATCTCAGCTGACTCTGGGCGAGGGCAGAGTACACCCTGGACAGCTCGCCAGGCCATCGTCATCACACGCAGACGGCTATGCAGCCTACTCTTGACAGAAATCAGCAATGGTTCTTTTACATGCCTCTCACCATAGACAGTGAGAGACATAACAGGTATTTGACCCAGTTAGCTGCACTGGGGGGGACAGCGGAGACAACTCGCTGATAGTGGGGCTTGAACCCCCGACCTTGGGATCATTAATCCAGCACCTTACCACCATGCCACCACTGCCCCACCTGATAGATATCTCCACTGATAAGTGTCTGAGACAGAGTTATAAGAGTAGCACAACTTCTTTAAGGGCTGAAACAACTTGAGCTCTGGAGGAAATAGAGAAATAAATCTCCCCTGCGTTTCCTGACTTAGGTCTGTAGTGAAAGCAGGAAAGGTTAACACTGTGTTTTTTCACCATATTTCACTAGCTGAAGTCCGCGTTCATTTGTATCACCTGTCTTGTTAGTTTAACTGTCAGATTTATAAATTCATATTCATAAATGGTCATGTTAATGTTTGGTGTTGTTTTGCTCAGTTTGCAATGTTTGTCTGCCTCCCCGAGTTAGATTGTGTGTTTTTTATTCTGGGCGTCTGAGCATTGGTGTATGAGCCTCTTTTTTTTTATTTATATTTTTTTTGGCTTTTAGTTTCGTTATTAATAATAAATCTGTTTTTTTAGTGGTGACTTTGCAGCCTTATTTGGTTTCCTGTGGTGGCACAGACATGGGACAACCATCCAATTCATGTTCTATACCTATGAGGCTCTGCTCAGGAGCTTCGCTAAAACTGCATTGGCACATTTCCTCTCTGCTCCAAACACCAGTCTCTCTGGTTTAACTGCACACTCACCATGCATGCGCACAAACTAGAGCTGTTCAGCCCTTAAAGGAGCCACGCTACAATTATAACCTCAGGCTTGGACACCTATCAATGGAGACATCTATCGGAGCTCTTTTAAGGCAGTGCCTAAATCCATATACTATGTCTGATTTTAAACTTTGCTCTGCTAATCAGTCCTGATTTTGACCCTGACAGAGGCATTGCAGTGGTATAAGGCATTTAAAACTCATCTTCTTTGAAAATAGGTGTTTAAAAGCATCAGGTTTTATTTAGAAAATCATGATACTAGGTTGTATGGTAATCATATCATTAATTATTTTCTGTTACACTTCCTTATAGCAGGTTGAGATTTTTCTTTGACTAGAATCCCCTTAAGATTGAGGGGAATTAGGGCCGTGCTTAAGTGGGTGGAGAGGAGCGGCTTGCTGACAGAATGTTTATTAATCGGCTCTGACACGTTTGATTGTTATTCATTTCCACTGACATGTCCCATTGTGTTGATTGTCCCTCCGTTGCCCATCTAGTGACAGACGACAGAAACCGAAACGGCGTAGAGCAGGCGAATGTTTATGATCTATGGTGGAAAATACACATGTTATATGGCTAAATGCTGACAGGAGTGTTTGATCGACAGTAGACCAGTGCAGTCTCTCTCTCTCTCTCTCTCTCTCTCTCTCTCTCTTCTGTGATCAATCATGGCTCATCTATAAACCAGCATGAGCAGTAAATCACATGGATGCTCTTTTTTTGGAGATTCACTCCAGCTGAAATGAATTGGTGATGTTTGTATGCTTTGGATCCAAAAACAACTATAGCAACAAAAAAAAAATCCCACCCTCATTCTCCCCTAGAAAACAAACCTTGCACAATTACAATTAACATTTTTTGTCCACAATTGCATGCAGTAAGACTACAGTGGAAGAAAATCACAGTAAACAGTGGTGGATGAGTTAATGAGCTGAATCCTCCCAGCTCGTTCCTCCTCTCCCGTGTGCTAATGATGTAGCCACGCTCAGGTAACTGTCAGCACGGCGTGATTAATTAAAGTGGAAACTAGGCCAATTTGTCACATTCTTCCATGTGGTCAGAGAGAAAGAGGGGTTTAGTGGTGTCTCCTCTTTTGTCCTTTCAGCCACACTCTTTGTGTCACTCCCCTTTCAGGAGAGGCACCTCATATGTCACTAATAGCAATTATAGAAAGCTGATATAGAAATTCTGATTTATATGAGAAAAAAACTCTCATCATGTTCAGGTCATGTGACATTAGTGGCTCTCCTTTCCTTGTTCCATCTCATCTATACTCTTTATAATGATCCTCATTGACAAAACATAATATCAAAGTCTTTGCTATTAAAATAAAGCAATGGTCTTGGCCAGTCATTCTCAACCTGGAGTGTATGGAAATTACAGTATTTCACAATCCTGGTGGATTTCACGATGCACGAAGGTTTAGAACCCCTTGCAGAGGTAAGGGATGGCACATTGCTAAGTAGTGAACAAAGCAGAAGAATGGGCTCGCTAATTTTTTTCTTCATGTTTATGCTTGAGACATTTAGAAACAAAGTGGTCTCCGCTAGACAGTGTTTCAGACTCACAAAGAGAGATTTCGTTCTACTGGTGTGTATTTCTACGTATGATGATTCGAGTACATTTTGCTAGGTGCTCCGTGATCTGATATACAGAAATAAGAAATGGTCCAATACTACAGCATTTTAGAGCAGGTTTTAATGAGGTACGATGTCATACTGTGGGATCAGTGTTATGCAAAATAAGTGCTAGGTTTGAGCCTATTGTTATGAAGCTATTTTGTTTCACTTTTTCATTCTAGTCATGATTGTGAAAGAGTTGAACCCTGCTTGTGCATGTGTATTTTTGCATATAAATAAAGAAGTCCATCATGCCAACATCCATCTTGCCACACAATTTCTGTCTTCACTTCCCCACTGTTCTACCTGCCAGTGTGTGAAGCCTTTACACTGCAAAGTGACACAAAATAGCAGGAGCCAAAGGACTAATGCACACCCCCATCCAGAACTCACCTCTCTCTTTTCACTTTTCCATTTCACCCCCACAACACCCCCTACCCTCACCCAAGCCACACGTCCTTTTAGCGGCCACCCCGATTGATCTGTGGTGATCCGGAAAAGGATCGCTCTATATTTAATGTCTTTCAGCGCTGCTGTTTCAATGGAGGCAATTTGACGTTAATAATTTAATTGCAAACGTGTTTCTGGACAGCATTATAATGGATAGAATTTTTTTTGTTTCCTGAACGATGAATGATACACTCAGCCACACTCACACATGCACAGTCTCATTTCTCTTTGTAATATGCACGCAGCGCGGCTCCTACCACTGATCTTTCAGGGTCTCAAGGTCCTCAGGCCGAACTTTCTCTGTCCCTTCAGTGTGAGCCGTCAGAGCTGACAGTTCTCATGTTTATTTCATTGTGTGTGTGCGTGTGTGAGTGTGTGTGTGTGTGTGTGTGTGTGTGTGTATGTGTGTATATGTGTGTTTCTGGGCTGTCTCGTTTTCCCTCCAGCCCGCGATGTCATTAACGGCGGGAGAGAGGAGCCTGCAGTGGCGCGCCTAATGAATTCCACTGCGGCTTTCTCTCTCCCCACCTCGTTACCCTGGCTCAGGGTGTCAAATTAAAACTGCTGGAGAAAAGAAGGAGAGATGGAGGTTGAGGGGAGAGTGCGCACTTGGTAGGGGGTAGTGGCAGGAGAGGATGTTATTATAATGGTTATGAGGTTTCAGTCTTGTGGTCAGTAATGAAATCTGATAGTCAATAATTAATGTTCAGATATTGTTTATTAGTTACTGCATTTTTGTTCATCTAGGCTCTTAGCAGGCACTGAGGAAAATTTTAGTCTGATTTTATTTTTTTAAAAAGCCTATTTTATATTATATGAAATGTTATTAACATAAAATAATATTTTGAAAACTATTCTAATGATTTTTATAGCCACAGAAAATATTAATTTCTGATTGACTGGGCTGATGCTTTTTTCTTGTTTGAACTAGGCCTGGGTGAGATAATCATAGTGATATGTAACTATGACAGACACTTTATCAGTAGCTATAAAAATTGTTTGATAGAACGTTGGATAGTTTAATGCATGAAATACAAACAGCCTGGAAAGTGCATAACAAATATGCAAACTTAAGTTGCATGAAAAAACAGCTCCCAGGCTCATAAACAGCCCATCATATCATATGATAATGACAAGCGTCAGCAAATCATTTAACAGGTGTAATGTTTGGTTGCATTGACATGAGAGAATGAGGAGTTTTTCACATAGGTCTGAAATATATTTGAGGTGGGCAGTGAAAAGAGTCTGCATTATCTGCTGGCACAAAATTTGTTTACTACAGGTGAATTCAGATGAACTCAAATTGAAATCTGCTTCGCTCATGCAAATTGAAATTTGCTTGCCCTGTTGTTGCATTGAATCTTACAGATGATCTATCAGTGACATCCACAAGCTCTAATAAAAATAGATTGTTTTGTTTTACTTCATTTTTGGCCTACAAAAAAACAAGTAAACAAACAAAAAAGGAAAATGAATACAATTATCAAATGGGTACAGACCGATAATGTCCATTAAATAATCTGTTATATAATCTGCAGGAAAAAAAACCTATTGCCAAGTTGAATGTGCTGCCCTTGCTCACGTGCTTCCTGTTGTCATAGTAATGCTGACAATACCATGTATATTAACGTGCATCTCTGTTCATGTAGTGTGGTATCTGTCCAGTCAGTCCTCAACAACATAGTGATTTTTAGCGAAACAGTGCATTATGTTCATTATCATTGATTCGTTGCTCTCAGAATATTCTAGTTCTGCATACTTATCTACTAAAATAGATTGGGAAAAAAAGTCTCACCTGAAGAAGTGTAGCATCTGGGTGGAAAACGCTATGATGGCTAAATCAAACAATTTTTCCTGGTAATTATTAAAAACAGGTCATTAAATATGATAAACAATTATCAATGTTGGCTGATATGAAATTTATTATGATCCATTTTTCAGCTTCATCACCCAACCCTGGTTTTGAACTCTTGATCCTATGGTAATGAGCTGAGCCAATAGTTGTGCAGTACTTCTCTATCACCTATGTTATTACATCGCTAAGAGACAATAAGAAAAATGAATGCCGTATCCACGCAGCATAGAATGCATCATATGTGACAGTGTGTGTCAGTGGTTTAATTAAAAGCTTTAATATCACTGGGGTAGGTATGAGGATGTAAATCATGTACAAAGCCTTCATTTGTTTAAACAATGCTAAGCGGTCATGTTTAGATAACACCTCTCCCTGTCTGAGAAAGTAACTCCACTGCATGGTGGTGCTCATTCGTTATTCACTGACATCGGCATGTCTTGTTGGACGTTATCTATTGCATAACGTGCCAAGGATGACTAGCATGCAGTTCTTCATTTTTTCCGTTATTAATCAGGTTGATTTTCTATATCAATCTTCCCCATTCTTTATAATAAGCATTCATATGTTATCCGTAAGGTGACCATTTTACATGATAGGAATTTGTCTAAATATATCTGAGAATCTCTTCTCGACTCCTGCTTCCTCTTAGCATTGCCCTGTTAATTGCTGCTTGCTGTGATTTAGATGTCACTGAAGGAAGCGTGACGAGGGTGGACGTGTTATTGAGTTGTGCACCAAGAAAAGCTTCACTGCAGTCCGTAGTTGAGAGAGAGAGAGAGAGAGAGAGAGAGAGAGAGAGAGAAATACTGCAAAGGCATCCAGAGTTGTTGGGTAGCAGCTAGTACTGCTACGTTTTGTTTGTATCACTCACGTCAGCTGTTATTACAAATCATTTGGTCTTATTCTAGTAGATGTTTTTCAGTGCAATTGTATTCCATTTCAATGTTGTTCTTGTGATTTAGGCCAGCAGTTAAAGAAACACTTAGGCTTTTGCTAGCGTATAGAGCATATGAAGCTAACAGTCCAGCAGGCAAGCGTATCCCTGTAGACCTGATGCTGAAACGGCCTGTGTATCTCTTTCTCATTTTCTCTCTCTCTCTCTCTCTCTCTCTCTCTCTCTCTCTCTCTCTCTCTCTCTCTCCCTCTCTCTCTCTCTTGCTCTCTCTCTCGCTGACAGCACTGGCAGATGGAAAATTTTGTCAATCAATTCGTCTGAGCTGTGTGCCTCCTTGGGGAGGAGTGTGTTTGTGCATGTGTGTGTGTGCATGAGTTTGTGTGTGATGGGGGAGGTGCTGATAAGGGCTGCAGCAAGGTGCAGGCCTGGCGGTGATGATTCAGACCACCATGATATCCATACACACTGTTATGAATCAATTTTCTCCAGCTTTGCAGACGTCTGTACTCCCACAACACTATCCAGATTAAATAAAGCTAATTGTGGATATGCTCTACGGGTGGCGTTCCTCAGACGAGTGGAGAATCATCTTCAACACTATAACACAAGTCCACAACTTCTCCGTTCCATACCTGACTGCAACAGGACGTCTCTTTCAATACAAGTGCAGAGGAAATGATTGCAAGGGGCGAAGACAATAACAGTGTAGAAAGGTAAAAGATCTCATTACAGTAGCAGGAGAGTGATGTACTGAAACGGTGGAAAAATGAAGTGTGAACGTCTGAGGACAGTGCAGACACAAATTAGGTGTAAGAGGTTACTCCTGCGGAGACTGTACTGGCATGAGTCTGTGACGTGACACCTGATAGATAGCTGCCATTTACATTTACTGCCAAATCTCATCATCAGAATTTCATTTAAGACATCGCTGTACTTACAGAAATCTACAAGTACATGGTGTATTGTCTAAAAATGCATGGTGTGCATGGTTTGGAACATAATCCAGAATTATTGGCACACTTTCTAACATATGCACTTCATTGTACTGTATGAGTAGGGCTCAGATATGGACACAGGGCTGAGCATTATGATCAAAAATATAATCACAATAAAAAAAAAATGTCATCTGATTGGTCCGCTATATGGGGATCAAAAAACATTATTCCAAGTGGATAATTATTGAATCCGATCACAGTCTGTCACAGTCACTTGGAGCAGGTGCTCTCATCATCATCATCATCATCATCATCATCATCATCATAATCATCTCGTTTAAAAACGTAAAAGACAAAAATATTGTTTGCTGTTTGAATGTGTATGTGGAGCTCATACATCTGTCATGATTTATTTATTTATTTATTAATTTTTTTAACCATCAAAATCTTGTTTCATTGTAAAGTTTTTGCCTAGGTTCCCAAATACTATACATTACTTTAATTATTCACCTTTAGCACGGTGCATGTTGCTGAATTCAATAGCCCATTCAGCGACATCCACCTCGCCTTCCGCAAATAATATCACATTAATTAATGGTAATTATCACGGTAAATGTCAAACCATTATTTCTTTCAAATTAAAAGGCTGATTTTTGGTCCAGAGTGATAGTTGAAGAAAGTAAATAATGAGTTGTGTCTTTAGTCTATTCCTTTTAATCAGAGCATTCAAAGTAATTCTAATGATAAAATCTTTTTCATATAACACATGGATTTAAAAACTACAAATCCCTAAATGCTCATGAACAGTATTGCAGTTCCTAGGTGCAAGGTCTAGCTGCGAGAGTTCAGTCATGTGCTGACTTCACCTGCTTTGCAAAAGGTCCTTTTGAAACTGGAATTACAAATACGTCATTTTAGGGCTTTGTTGTTGAAGTAAAATGCAAATTCTTATCTGTTTCTTCAGAAAATCCTATTTTGATTCTATAATGCACAGGCTAAATAGCATTGTTCCATATCAAGTAAAGTGTACACAGACTATAGATTCGATTATAGACACAAGCAACAGCTAACATTGTTTTCCAAGGAAAATTGATTACATTCTGACATTCAGAAACTGTCCCCTTCTCCACTTTGCTGAAAGGTTGAAGTTCATTCCAACTTGGGTGTCAAAATTATTTCTGAAATTCTCACTTGGCATTATAAGTTGAGTGGGAGTTTATGTGCAACTTCCAAGTCAGTCATTATTTACAATAGTTCTGGTAGTACGTGTAGGCAGCAGTAGTTGAAATGCTAAAGTGGTGCTCTTTTTTGGCCTATTTATTAGATCAATTAAAATACAAAACTTTTAATAGCATTAATTCATTCATTTATCCATTAATTCATTTGCTGAACCACTTAATACTACTAGGGTCACAGGGAGGCTGGAGCTTATCTTAGCCAATTCTGGGTGAAGGTGCGGTACACCCTGGACAGCTCCCCAGTCTATCGCAGGGCCACACACACACACACATGGATTGTGGATTGTGGGAGGAAACCGGAGAATCCAGATATCCATGAGAAGAGCATGCGGACTCTACACAGAAAGGACTTAAACCCAGGTCCTTCTTGCTGTGTGGTGGATGTGCTAACCACTACATGACCGTGCCACCCTCCAGTAGTGTTCAGCTAATATATATTTTTGAGTCCTAGGCAGTGGGTTTGATTAGATTATTAATAAAAAAAAAAAACGTTTACGTATCTGCTGTGTGGTGAGTCATTGCAGTGTTGTATATTTTCGATGCATATGTTCCTTTAGATTGCAGATTTTTTCTTTACATAGAAAAGGTGAAAGAAAAAAGTATTCCATTGTGTAGTTTTCTCCCTGAATGATAGAGTGGCCTAATATGGCAGTTCTTGATGCTGCAGCACTGACCTACCTTGGTGATGGTTCTCAGGACTTATTTATAACAGAAAGGCAGCAGAATCCTCTTACAGAACAATGTCAGTTACCCAAAATTCAACACGGCGTGACACCAACTTCACATTCCCTATTTAAGCTTGGAAGTTAATGATATCAATCATTAATTCAACAATAGTTATTTCATCATCATATTAAAACAGTATTCCCAAATTCTTTTATCACTGAGGTGTATCTAGAGACTGAGAGATTCATTTCAGAATACTGATTTTGTTTCTTATTGAAGCGTGAGGGGTTTCAGAAATACAACACATTATTGTGTTGGTGAAGATTATGTGGGGCTTATATACAGAGACGTATCAAAAGTAAATCCACACCCCTCATTACAGAGTTTTATCTGTGAAACTCATTTGATCAAACTTGCTAAAATATTATCTTTTTGTTTTGGATTACAGTATTTAAGTTTTTTATATCAGCTAGCGTTGTCACGAACACCAGGAGCAAAAGAGTTGTCTGATTGTCAAAGCAGGAATACTGTGAATTAATCTGAGGGTGGATTTAGCACAAAACCTTGGGATTCCTCCTTCCACAGTCAACAGAGCGATTGTACAATTCACCAGCAAAGACAAGAAATCAACAGCATCCTGCTCAGGTCGACCTGGGCTCTCTGACAGGCGTCTTTGGACTGTCAGGAGGACTGTTGAAAATTATAAGGCAACTGATTAGAGTTGTAGGCAACTGATGTTGCAGAGAAACTCCAAGTGAATTAGAGTACTGCTGTTATGTATCTCCATCAACTTGGTTACTGTGTATATGTATATACTGTGTATAAATCTTCGCCACTGTTCAGTGTGAAGCTGAGATTAGTAGTGGGTGGTCTTGGGGCCCTGTTGTCATGGGTCGCTGTGTCCAGTCACACAGATACACTGCTGTCAGACATTTCTGCATTTGTCTGTTTGGTGGTCATGTCTCCTCCAGGTCTGACTGACTATAGCTGAAGTAACATGTGGCTGTTTGCGGTGTGTATTTCCTAGCTCCTTTACCCAGTGATCTGTGCTGCTGTGAATCACCTCGGCACTTCCAGCCCACGGCTTGTTAGTCTAAAAGAATGTCACGCGCTAATTAACGACGCGTAAATATCCTCGAATGGGGCCGCATTTGCATGTTAAGAGAGATTTGTGGGATCAGAGGCATGATATATTTTAATTAAGGATTAATTGAAAAATAATGGGAATTTGATTCTGCGTGGCATGCCGGGTTTGGATCATGAGCCGGCGTCTGCTGTGAGCTCATCAGTGCAATATTGAGCACCGGAGAGAAAGACAGAGAGAGGGTCCTCTCAAGGTCTTCTAAAAACAACCCCCCTTCCCCAACACACACACACACACACACACACACACACACACACACACACACACATGCCTCCTCTAGCAGCAGGAGTGGCCCTTGTTTGGCTTAATTAAACCCCTGCTCTCTCTCTGCCTCTGTCTCTCACTCTCTCTGTTTCCCCTTTGTCTCTCTGCCTCTCTCTTTTCTTTCCTCTCTCTTCCAGTTTCTCTTTCTCTCCTTCTCTCTCTCTCAGTGAGGCGGCTGAGAGGCATAAGACACGCAACACTAGTTGTGCAGGCAATTATGTTAATGGGATGCTATTAGGCCATGATTCCGTATGAGCGATCGGGGAGAGCGGGCGCCTCGCCGGTGGAGACGATAACGCGCAGCACTGCTCATTGATACTGCTCCAGCAACATCATTAGCATAACGAAGCCTCGCTGCTAACGAGGGGTGGGGCCCGTCCGCCTCAGAGAGGGAATGCAGGGGTTTATCCATCTACACAACTGCCGTGTTATTTCACTTTCAACTTTTCAACTCTGTTTCTCTGACATTAAGCCCATAGACTCTCTCCTGGATGAGTATTCTAATAAGATTCTGACTGCTCCTTTGTAAGGGAATCCCACAAAGTCTCAACATTCAGTAAGTAAACTAAAAGGAGCTTTATATTCTTCCCCCTTGTCCTTTTAGAATTAGGAACAGTATGATTAGTTATTTGTCTAATTCCTGTTTAACCCACATGATGATCACTCATCAGTGTGAATGTTAGAAGAGGGCAGGTGCTGTATGAAGGTCAGTTTATGTATACACACATCTGAGAGTGAGTAGCAACAACCAAGATGGCAGCGCAAAGTTCCGCCACCCAGCAGCGCTGTCCATAGGGTGTAGCCTGTCTATCTTATTTGCTGTCTATCTTCCTCCTCTTCCCCTCCTCTAAGAGAAAGCTAGCAAGAAAATGGCCTCACTCAAGACTAGAGGGACAAGCTTATAAGGTCATGTTTAGTGGGGAAAAAAGTCCAATTCTTGAAAATAAATAAGTCCTTACCATCAAATACTCTAACACCATATTTTGTTTCATATTTTCAAGGAATCTGTCTAGAATTAATTTGAAATTGGTGTTAGCGAATGTTATTGAATTGGTATTAACAGGGTTCAGCTAGTGGCACTTCTGGCTAACTTACACTGGCTATGATAGGCTTTCCTCTGGACTTGAGCATATTTTTAATTAATTATACAACAATTTCAGAATTTGCTATTTTATGATATAGAGAAGTATTCAGATATCGGGGGGTGTTGTCTGCCTTGGCTTTTTACCTCATCAGATAAAACCCTCTTGTTTTGAACAGTTCTCAGTATCTCACTTATTCAGAAATTGCTTATTATTCACCTTTCAGAGAACAAAAACATGGTTTTCCACAGTCACTGATTTTCAACAAAATGCCATGGGTGGCACGGTGGCAGTGGTTAGTACAACCACCTCACAGCAAGAAAGTCCTGGGTTCGATTCCCGGGCTCAGGGTGTTTCTGTGTGGAATTTGAATGTTCTTGCATGGGTTTCGTCCACATACTCCGGTTTCCTCCCACAGTTCAAAAACATGCACAGTAGGCTGCTTGGCGTTTCCAATTTGGCCCTAGGTGTGTGAGTGTGAATGGTTGTATGCGTGTTGGCCGTGGAGTGGCATGGCGAGCTGTTCAGGGTGTACCCCACCCTCGCCCAGAGTCGAGATGGGATCCAGCCTCAGCACGACCCTTATTAGGATTAAGCAGCTTTGAAAATGAATGAATGGATGAATAAAATGCCATCCCAAAGGAAGTTGTGCAGTATGGCCTTTGCGTTTTTCTAGGTTAAAAAGCACGCATGAGAGAAGAGTTTCAAAAGATGCAGTATGGAGCATGCATGACATAAAATCAAAAATGTCAAAAGTGTTAAAATAAACCAGACATCTTGTTTTAGTTTGCTTTTCTTATGTTCCCATGTAGTATATACTCAAACAATTATTCGTCTCGGGCTCGGTGGACTGAATAGCCCTAGACACACTCTCGTTTTAACCTTCAGCCATTACAATTTTCAAAGTAAAAAAGCACTTTTTTCAAACTGAATGAGCTTCTAAAGATACCAGTGTCAACAGACTGTTGCAGGTTTTAAACTAAGTACAGTGCTGTCAAAGCTTCAATTTGCTGTTAAGTTTACAGTGGTTTTCACAATAAGAAGAATTTTGAGCAGAAATACAAGATATGGCAAAGGAAGAGATAAACGAGTGTCTAAGGAAATGTTACCTTTGCGTAGGAACCAACAGAAAAGCAAGCCTCGTATCCTTCAGGGCCACCATTGATCTTTTCTTAAGAGGTGAACCAAACAATAAGCTGTCCTCCATCATAGCCAGTCTAGAATTCACTGAAGCCAATAAAGCACTAAAGTCATTTTTAAAAGCATTAAGTCTGGAGAAATTTAGCCAACAGTTCATAAATACCCCCTGACCTATGAAGCCATGGAAAGCTTGTACCAAGACAGCAAACCATTCGAGTCCGGCTGTCTAGATTCATGCAAACTTAAACAAGCAGCCTGTTTTTTTGTCACTTTGTACATGGACTGGTGGGGTCATGAAAAGCAGCAGAGAATTCACCAAGAATCCTTTCAAGTTGTGTCCAACCCCTGTGACCAGTGAAGAGCATTTTGAGCTTTTGAGCCGTTTTGGCGACAAAAAACAAGGGAGTGAGGGCAATATGGCACAGATGGACCCAGGTACAGTTCATCTCAATGCCTAAGTCTGGCGTAATGGAGCACACATAACAAATGTCATTTTTAAAAATGTAAAAATGTAAAACTACAAAAAAATAATTGTTTTTATATATAAACAGAAGTGGTAGAGAACCTGTGAAGCCTGAGAATGTAAGTGCTACAGTACATTATTAGTCACTGCTTAGCATTTCCACAGCATTAATAAAGCAGCACAATAAAGCAAGAATACTACACAGCCATTAATAATACACTGTAGTATGTTGTGAAAGAACAGGATTTAGATTCTCTGTGCATTTCATTTGGAAGTATCATTTGCATTAACTGATGCATCAGCGATCAGTATAAAGGTATGGAGCTACTCTTACAGTGTTAATAAAGCACTACTAATACTATATTTCACATACATGCACCGACTCAGCTGGGGGATCTTTGAGTTTTATTCTCATACATTCATATTTGTGTTTATGTTCCTTTGGTCTGCAGTTCTGACAACATTTCTGGCTCGAGCTACAGATTGTAGCTATATGAAGCAGTTGTACAGTGCTGTATTAATCGTTGCTTAGTCCACAGCAGAATAATCACACAGCAGGAGTGCAGCAGCCGTTTCTGTGAAACAAAGCATTGTACCGTTCTCTGACTAAAATCCACATGGAAACTTCTGCAAACAATTCTTAAATCTTCAGTCTGTGAAAAACAGAAGCAAACTTTTGAATCAAGTTTCGGAAAATATTTGAGAGGTGTCATCATTACACAGTATTGATGGTGGCCAGACGGTGATCTGTTCTCGAATCTGTAAAATTCATTCTTAATCAGCAACAGCTCACTGGGAAAAGACAGTGTGGCCCACAACGATGCCTTTGTTTGCTCTACTCCACATTAACCAGTAATGTCCGACCAAAGCCCCCTGGACCAATCTAACGCCTGGATAGGTTTGGACATGCCCCCGTTCTTATCAGTAAGGATATCAGAGATATATATGGTGGGCAAAATACGAAGAGTAAGAAATGGTTAAAAATAAACCACACACATCATCATATGCTCCTGTGGCTTTCAGAGGTCTCTGTTGTTTAATGATCTTTAGCTGGACATGTCGATATGTACCCGAATGAAAGCCTCTTTGTCTGCAGTCTCATTGTATTTGAATAGCACAGAGACAGAAGGTGCTCTGATTGTTCACACAGTTCAAATATATAAACAATGACCTTGTGATGTTATGCTCCAGATGAATAAACATTGGTATGATTAGCCAGCTTTAACCAAGATCAATATTATTACAAATGGATAGGATTATTTAATGGATGACTATTATTATAATAATAATGTTCACTATAAGCTACACGAGGATGACACAATCTGACTGGTCCACTATCTGGGGACCAAAAAATTATTCCATGTAGATAATGCTTGAATCAAAACCAAGGACATTCACTCTGTCATGGACACTTGGTGCAGACCATTAAAATCTTGGGGTTTGTTTGTTTTTCTTGTGTTTCTGTATATAGTAAGTGTTTGAATGAATGTATTCAGTGTGGTTTACTTATATTTCCTTGTAATTGAATGAGTAGCTACACAGCACTTAACTCATCTTGTGCTGAGCTCACTTATCCTGCCTCTGTCATGGTAAAAAAATGCAAAATATATACTTGGAAATTATTTTGGTTTGCTTTCCTTTGTGTTTCTGCATAGTATATATTAAAACTATAAATGAGTATCAAAACATTCCACTGCTATACAGCACCTTACTTTGATTGGAGCATGCTGTGCTCAACTGATCTGACTCTGTAATGGTTCAAATTTGTAAATGGTAACTATAAAAAATAGTTGTATACTAAAACTGTTACTTGCCTCAGGTTTGGGCATAATTGGTAAATATCCACCTCGTCTTCAGTGAATAATTGTTATATTGAACATTTCTTGTTGCAGATTCTCTGCATATGTTGAATCTGCCATTTTTTGTTTATACCCTCCCTGTCATCAGCCTTTGCAATTTATTATTAATCAGCAGAGCTGCACATCTTTCTTTATCTCTCTGTCTGTCTCTTTATGAGAGTGTTTGTGTCTGTCTGTCTGTCTGTCTGTCTTTCTCTCTGCTCTATGTTTGGATTATTTGTTCAGTTCCTTTTGCCTGTTTCTGCAATCACCCCCCCCCCCATCCTTCTCTCTCGGTGTGATTTTGTGTGTGCGTGTGTGTGTGTGTGTGTGTGTGTGTGTGTGCAGGTGTGTTTTTCTGTAGTAAGGCCTGTCATCTCAATACGTTGTCAGTGGAAGTGATCAGAAGAGTCTGAATCCTTGTAGTGGAGAAATATATATTAAACACCCAGAGCTCCCTCAGGCTGTGGTCTTGTCTCTCTTTCTTTCTCTCTCTCTCTCTCTCTCTCTCTCTCTCTCTTCTCTCTCACTCTCTTCACTCCTCCTTAATGAGAATGCCTCCTAATTATTCCAGTGGCTGTAGGGATGGAGGGCTGGAGCAGAAGCCGATGCCCATGCTGAGCTCAGGGACGTGACCGTTATGCTGATGAAGCTCCCGGATCAATAATTCAGACACGAGCCGTAATGGCAGGGCTCAGGGAGAGTAAGAGCAATACGTCTGAGTCAGAGATTGTGCCACGAGCAGCCTATCCACGATGCACTGCGCCTCGGTGCGTAGACTCTGTTAATAGCCCTTTGCCTGTTTCCTCTTCTTATTACTATATCTTGCATTGTTCTTCATTTGTAGCTTGCTGAATCGCTTCATTCAGACATCAGTCTTTGGTGAAGGGTAATCCTCGTTACTGGCTTTCTGGCTTTTTTTTCTGTTTTTGAAGAAGGGCCAGTGCAATCTGATTCTCCATCTCTCTTTCTTTCCCTCCTGAGGCATCTGCATGCATCTTTTAAAGCCATCGCTCCTCTCCTCACACAGGACTCAGCTTCAACCCAGGCCTCAATTATTAACGCCAGCACTACTCTCAAGCTACTTCTGTATATTTTCATTCTGTTCTCTGTTTCTTGGATCCTGTATTCTCTCTATCTTTGTTTCGTTTTCTTTCCTTCCTCCTATTCTTCTCCAAGTCTTCTTTTCCTCTATTTATTGCAGCCCACCATATCTGTAAAACTGATTACTGATAAAAACCAAATACAGTACTGGTCGTGACAAGAACAAGAGCAGCAGACATAATGGTAGAGTGTGAGGAGGTCAGGTGTATATAGGGGGGTGGGTGAGGTGTTGGTGAAGTTGCTGGGGATGATGGCGTGACTTTGGTGACATGATGCTGCACACTTTGTGGCGAGTTTAGGTTTACCAAGCTATAGTTTCTCCTTCAGCTCATTTCTTTAACTGTATTACACCCACCCCCATTTCTCCACTTCTCTCTCTCTCTCTCTCTCTCTCTCTCTCTCTCTCTTTCAGCTGTTTGGAGCACACAGTCTCAATAATTGCAGAACTGTAGAAGAGTTAATTGATGCAAAATAATCAATTTCAAGCTCAATTCTGGATTGCACTGCTCTCTTTGAAGATTTTGCATCGACATGCAAAACATATGTAGAATTTTATATCAACTTACATAATTTTTAACATTGAAAAAATGTTAACAGTACCACACATTTCTGAGGAAAAACTAAATAGATTTAAGCCTGCTGTGTTTTCTGTGGGGTTTTTTTACTTGTTGGTAAAAATGACATTATTCACTTTTAAAAGTAGTAACTGCTGATTCTGGGAAAAAAAATGAAAGAAAGAATTGAGGTGCATCAACATGAATTTTATAATCACATTGTGGCTCCCTGAGGTGCTTAGATATTCCCACCCCACTTCCACCACCACCACCAATAATAATAATAGTAGTAGCAATAATAAGAAAAAGAGCAACAGGAAGAAGAAAAACTAGAAACACAGCGATAAGGGATATGACAAAAATATAATTTAGTGATTTTTGAAGCCATTTCTACAAATACACCATGTGTGTTTGCAATAGAGCTGACAAAAGGCAAATAATCTAGTGCTTTAGCATTATTATTTATGCACCCAAATGGTTATGCTTAATAAACAAACAAACAAATAAATAATTATAACTAAAAATGAGCAAATAATTTACATTACTAATACATTTTTCATATTATATCAAGGGTTGGGTATTGTTTTCCAATTCTGCTTATTGATTTAGGTTCTTTTAATTCCAATTCATATATATATATATATATATATATATATAATCTGGATAGCAAAATCTTTTACACTGCTGTTACATTAGCGATTAGATACTTTCCTAGTATCTAAACAAAAGGACACACTTTTGGCGAAAGCACGTAGACAGTTCCTTGCACATAGCTACATACATCTCTGCATATATGTGGCTTTTGTTTACAATAATAAAGGGTTGTCATTTTTAGGAATAAATGAATTAACAGGTAAATTTGCAGGTACCCGGAAAAGGGCATTTTTAATTCAGTTCTGATTTGTCGTTTTGGTTCCCAACACTCATTGCATCAGTCAGATAAATCAAGCCTGTAATTATTATCATCATTTCATTTTACCCACTGTTTTATCCTTTATTAGAGTGGCGAGGATGCTGGAGCTCATTACAGCCAACTTCAGGCAAAGACAGGGTACACCCTTCCACCTTACTCTCACATTCACACATGTGGCAACTGAGAATATTATATAAGATGCATGTCTTTGGACTGTGGGATAAAATTGAAGCACCCAGAGGAAACCCACGCAAACACGGGAAGAACATACAAACTCCACACAGAAACGCCTGTGCCAGGTATGTGGCTCGAACCCAGGACCTTCTTGCTTTGAGGTGGACTACTAACTGCTACACCGCCATGCAGCTAATCAGTATTTAAAAATGTATTAGAACATATGACAGTTTGCAAGATGTAACAGAAAAGCATGTTTTGACAAAATCTCTTGCAATATGAATACTATACAGTAATGTTGCCAAGCCCCACTCTCTTTCTGTCCCCTATCTTTGTGCGATAGGACAACAATGAAGTCTCCTGTCAGGCTATATAATCACCTTCTGCTCTCAAACACAGCAGACAAAGTTAGATGAAAGACTAAACTCCTAAAGCAGATTAAGACCATTTATACAGTGTTACATCTGTTCCATACCAGCTGATAAACATTTAACAAACACTGGGTTTACTCTTCCTCAACACGAAGGCTTTTGCATGTGTAAATAATTGTAGTAAACTCCATTGGGAAAGTTGGACAGGCTTGAGAATGATGCATGTGATGGATGCCGTGTCACTGCTGAAGTCCAAAATGAAGCTTCGCTACAGTTTTCCATCACGATGTCTTTGATGTCAGAGCGCATCAGGAGTCAGTCTGCGCGCTAACGATTCCGCAGGAGACGTTTCAGGCCGCTGTCTGAGAGCTGCGGTTTTGTTCTGATTCAATTCAAACGACATTTTGCTATTGACTCGACTTAATAAACGCCAACAGACTCGCTTAGAACACGCCTGTCGTTTTTACGTTTCAGGGCCCTGCAAATGGATGGAAAGGCTCGTAAATAGAAAGCGATGCGTCCTAAATGATTCCCATCATAATCCGTAATGAGAGAGGACGCCGTTATGAGTTTGCCTGGTTCGAGGCTGTCAGCAGAAAAACACTCTCGGTTTGCTTTTAATGTGTCTTCAGTCTTTCATTAAAACGGCTGCGCCACTCGTTCCACTAATTCCCTTCAGATGCCTGTCGGGGCCTGGGTAATAAAGCGCGTTCCTCAGAAATCTTGTTCTCGCTGCTTGGATGAAATATTAAGGTTTGTGTAACACACAAAAGTCTTCACACTGTGTGATTTAGTCGATGTCATACACTTCACACTTTTTCAATTAAGTACGTGTCAATAATGAGATATACAATCATATAGTGTTTAAGGTGATGGGTTACCGATCCGAAGGTCAGCGGTTCAATCCCCACTATCACCACTGTTGGGCCCTTAACCCTCAATTGCTCAGTTGTATAAAAATAATAACTGTAAGTTGCTCTGGATAAATGCTCTGCCAAATGCTGTAAATGTAAAACTGCACAGTGACTGCCCACTTTCTCACCTGCATACAGCTTCATTAGTATCTCAGGTGATCATTACATCCATTGACATTTCATGTAAATGGTTTAAAATTTCTAGGGGTTTTTTTTGTTGTTGTTTTAACCTAGCATGCTAGTGGTCCCCCCTATTCTGTTGCTGATCAACATTTAATAAAAAAGCATACTATTCAGCTCCCAGTCCATCTTTGATACTACTGTATCTGTGATAGTATGCTAGGCAATTATCGTGATATGTGATTATTTGGTGTGGAAGACATCATTGCTCCTTGTTCCTGTTACGTAGTGGCGATTCAACTGTTTAAATGTTGGATTTGAATGGATTCTCTAGTGTTTCCAGACACAGTGGAGCCTTGTACATGCCAACTGGTGTCTTTGTTGATGAGGAGAGATGGAGAGGAGGCATTGTGTGCTGTTTTGTCAGTTTGATGTCCGACGTGTGCGCCTGGCGTGGACTATTGACGTTGAGTGAAGACGAGACGGACAAATCGGCAGCTGCTCTTAATCACATCGCGGCACCCTGGTGAAACACTCTTTGTCATCTGGGAGAAATGTGTGCGTCTTTTGATTGCTCAATTTGTCGGGTTCCCATGCAAAAGTCTGGAGTTTTGAGGGGTTTTTTTTGGTCGATGTTTTCATTGTGACATCAGATTAGAAAAACGTTGTCAAATTAAATGATGTGTCCATAGTGAGACTGAGGCTCTAGAATGAGATTTGACTAATAAAGCTTGTTAATTTGCTGGTGTTAACATGTTCATAGTCATATTTCTGTTACATTTCTATTATGTAAAGTTCTAATGTTGCAGTTGTGTTCAGCTGGTGCTCTGTGAAGGTGTCATTCACTAACACTGTGTCAGATGGAAGGATGACATTTTTTCTCATATTGAAAATCCTCTAAGACTCTGCTGTATATGAGGT
This sequence comes from Neosilurus mollespiculum, assembly GCA_030014195.1. NCBI lineage: Eukaryota > Metazoa > Chordata > Actinopteri > Siluriformes > Plotosidae > Neosilurus > Neosilurus mollespiculum. The sequence goes on from JAQMYF010000006.1 coordinate 15,528,344, forward strand.
CAGGAACATTTATGAGAAGGTCAGAGGTGCAGACAGACTTTGTTATTCTTAAAATATATTCTTTGTGACATTAGGTGTTGTGCTGAGACTAATCTCCTTACTTTCCAGTATCGCTGCAGCTTATTTCAGCTGAAAACTATTTTCTTATCCCAAATGAGGTGTCTATCATGCTGGAACGTCTGCAGAAAGAAGGCAAGAGAATCTCCTTCAGTGTGGAAGTGTGTGTACTGTGGATTTTTATGGAAACCTGATGATACTGTGTGTCATTACATCGAGCATCCAGAAGGTTTCTTTACATTTTAGTCCAGATGTTTGCATCACACACGGTTATATATTAACATTCTTTGATCATATATCTATCCATGCATGAGTTCTTATCCAGTATAAATATAAGGAAGGCTAGTAAAGACAGAATGGTGATGCAGGGACGTGACCCCTACAGATCACTTGTTTAAAAAACTACATGTTTGAAAGACTGAGTGATTTTATGTGTGCTGGACACACAGCTGGGTGATGTATCAATAAATTATCATTATCATGGTATGAGCAGTCATGATATGAATATCGTGAGTTTTGCATTTTATCAGAAAAACAATAGACCTGCTGCAATCTTACTGTGAGCAGTAGCGGAGTACTCCAAAACTGGAGTAAGAAGCAGAACAAAACAAGCATTTAACACCAGGGACAAAAGCAAAGGAAATCTAAGTAGAGTTCCAGAGCAAAAAGCAATAAGACATGCAAACGCAGCACTGGCGCTCATGTTGGGGGTGGCTTGCATTTATGACAGGTACCAAGGGAAAATGAAGTGGCTGAAGGTGTCCATGAGAGCGTGTGATATACTTACAGACAGTCTGCAGGTGCTGTCAATTATATTATTATTATATATAATCATTAATATTGATTTCATTTTTTTTAAATCATCCAGCCATAGCTGGAAGTACAGTATTTAGAAACTCTCTGGGTCTAGATGAAGAGGCATGTAAATGTGTTGTGTAGTATTCAAGGGGGGACAATCACAAAGACATCTCACCAGATGGAACTTAATGGTCAATTCACCCATAAGTGTCCAGAATGGAAGGTTCTCCATGTAAATCTAGCTAAGTGGGACTTGTGAGGGTTGTGCAGTGTTGATCTCCTTCCCTCTGCTACATATCCAGAACGTCATAGCACCAAAGCCCAGTTCAGATGATGAAGTCATTCTTTCTGGTCAAGGCTCTTTGGTTTCTCTTTCCTTTTGGCCTGTGAGCTGGTGTTTAGTAAATTTTCTCCCTGTGAGATCTTTGTGGGTGTCACAATGCAGAAAGCAGCTCTCAGTGGCTCTCAGTGCCAGAATAATAAACCACAGTCCACCATGATATTATGTTTACTTCATACTTTCCCCCCAGTATCTCTGTTCCAGTTTGGCCTCTAAGCTACAGTTTGGTTAATGTTTTGAATTAAAACAAGCCAATCTTGTATTTTCTCTCTCTCTCTCTCTCTCTCTCTCTCTCTCTCTCTTTTTTATTTGCCTGTTTATTTATTTTTTAATTATTATTAAGTAGTACTAAGCTCTGATTGAGTAATATTTTCAAATAATTCTCCAAAGCCAAGTAAATAATTGTCCTTTTTAAGTAAATAAAGTCTGGTTTGAGACAGAGCCCAGAGAGTGTGTTCCCCTCACAGAGACTGTTGGCTCATAATATGACAAGGAGATTGCACTGCGTCTGGAGTAGGCATGTGCTAATATTACATTTTCATGTCATGATGAGTTTGTGACATTTTAATCATGCGTTCATGGTGTTTCCTAAAGCGTCATCAAGGATTGTCCTGTCTGTAAAGGAACACATATGTATGTCCAGATGTGGTGAGAACTGAACCCATACAAACCCGCTGCCCTTGTGCTGAGGCAGGCTTAGGGGTGCTAATCGAGTACAGCATGGAACATGTTAAATATTAGTATTGATTTTTGATACACTTTGTCTGAAGGAACAGTGAAGGAACACCAAAGTGAAGGAACATCAAAGAGGGGAATGAGGGATGTCACATTGTCCCTAACACACTGGTTACACGCTCGGGTCAGAGCCATGACCACAGAACAGGCTTTTGGGAAATGTAATGATAACATTAAAGCACCCAATTACTCCCACGATGACCGTTCACAACACTCTTTATAGTAAATTCAAAGATATAAAAGTTTATTGGGTAAGTGAAAAGGGACAGTGTGTAGGACGCTCTCTGTGTTATGGCCCCTCTGTGGCTTTTTTCAACAGTATAGAAGATTCCAAAACTGAGCACAGTGAGGAATTTATGAGTTTCTGTATGCTATACAGCCAGATACCCAATTTCTGAAGTACTTTGCTATTCAGTCTGTAGGGGACTTTTTTGTTTCGAGGATTATTTCCTCATGAATGAAACACAACCAGGTATTTGCTTTTTGATGTAATGGGCTTTGCATTCCCTTTACGATCACTTTGGTGGTGGCAGACAGAAGCAGCTGATAGAGCTTTCAAACATTGCATGCACGAGCAAAATGCTACTGATCAAAATCAACCTGTAGGCGACACTAACCAGTTTCAGACCCAGTAGGCACATCTGACATTGTTGCATCAGTCGTTCACAGCTTATTATTAAAAACAAGCATCTTTAGTGACCTTATTGATTCTAATACAGTATATTTACACAAGCTTATAGTGTTGCAGTGGCATAGTGGGTACCATTCCCAATTCACACTTACACAGAGTTCCAGGTTCCCTCCTGAGCACAGGTTACTGTGCATGTAAAGGTCCATGTGTTCTCTGTGTGGGTTTTCTCTGGGTTCTCTAGTTTCCTCCCACTTCCCAAAGTGTGCATACATTGGGGCTGGGTGATATGATGACATTGTTATGTGACAGTATACTATTTTGAAAAATGTATATATTTTGTTTGTGGATACTTTTGTAATAATTCAAAATTAAATTGAATTAAATTGTGCTGATGCAATGCTAAAATTTTGTGTGATTTTTTTTTATGTCATTTTTTAAAATAAAAATGTTTTTTTATATAACATTTTTTTTTAAATAAATATTTTTAAATGTATTAGCAAAAAAATTTTTTTATTATTTATTATTTACATCACAGGTAATTTGTTTCCAAACCAGTACATCATGATACGTATTTGAGTATATTTGAGTAATATTATAATATTACCCACCCCAGTGTACATGGTGCCCTGCAGCCCATTCAGAGTGCATTCCCTCCTTGTGCCAACTGTTCCTGCAATAGACTCCGCCTCCACCGCTGCCCTGACCAGGGTAAAACCATCACTCAAATAATGAATAAATGACTGAATCATTTGCCGTTATTGTCTTGTACATAGATAGCTGGAGCACTTGAGACCCTATGCCGCTAAAGGGAACCCTCAAGTGATATTCTTGAAGCTGTCACAATTATGATAACAAGAGACTTCAGTGCCATTCCAGCACACGCCTACTCTTGATTAGATCTTCTCCAACTCCAAGCATGATGCCTGCATTTTAGCCTCACTGTGAAGTTTGCATTTTTATTTTGTGTCTTGTGTTGCATCACTGCAGTCAAGTCAATTGCAAATCTTTTTCTGCCTTAGTTTATTGGGGTAAACCGGCCTCTGGAGTTTTGTTATACGCAGTTTTGATTTGGCTTTATAATGATATATAGATGTATTTCTTCAATAGATGAAATGGGAACACAGTGATGGTCGGTGGAGGATGAAACACCCCTCCTCCTCCTCCTCCTTCTCCTCCTCCTTCTCTTCTTTCTCTGTCTGTTTCTCCTCGTTAAGCGGTCCATGTTGTTTTTGCACTGAGACCGGGAGACTTGCGCCGCTCTCGCGCTTTCTGTGAGCAGAATGCGAAAGCAGGCGAAAGCGAACGAGGGAGTCAATAAAGCCTGAATGTTTTATGAAGGCAGAGATATTCAGATCACAGCGCAGCTGACGGAGAGAGAGAGAGAGAGGGAGAGGGAGTGGGAGAGCAGCTCGCGGCTTATATAAAGAGACAGAATAGAAGAGCGCAGAGGCCCGCATCGCTCCCTCCAATTTTTTTTTCTTTTTTTTTTTTTTTTCTGTGCAACACACTCCACTCATTAACGCTGTGCTGGGGTGAGGCCCAACCTCAGTCTTAGTCAGTATTCATCTATCAGACCATCCTCCAGTCTTCTGTTTTCCTTTTTCACTCTCTCTCTCTCTCTGTCCCCATCTCTCATTAAAAAGAGGCATAAACACACTGCAGCACCATCACATCACCGCCACTGCCATCAGGTGGGATTTGATCCGAGTGAAATGCACACCGTGATCGTTATATTGAGCTCTGCAGCACAGCGTACACTGTTATCACAATATTCTGTGCTAAAATCAAACATTACTGTTTGAATTACTCCCTGGAAAGGACACATGCAATGCTATCTTCAGCTTCTGCTATATTCTCTATACTGAACATACATGTAT
>JAQMYF010000006.1:15547925-15561699 GCA_030014195.1 Neosilurus mollespiculum
TTTTTTTAACATTAATTATTAAAAATAATATTACTTCCATGTTTTCTCAGACATAGCATTAAATTTCAGTAATGCACGCAATGTGTTATGGTTTATTAAATCTTTTGGGTTTTTTTTTTGCCATTTTGAGCATGATGCCATTTTGCGGTATGGGACACACCTAGTATGCACCCGAGATTTATAGAGTTGTTCTGAACATTTTTCCCAGTGACATGTCATCACAGTGTCCCAAAACAAATACCAGTCCAAAATTTTAATAGGCAGGTTGCATATTTGCATTTTGAGCCATTGTGGTATGTGTAATTGCTGATTTGCTGGTGTGTGTCACTCACTATCTACTCTACTACTAAAATGCAAAGCTGTGTGCGTGTGTGCGGGTGTCCACATGCGTCACATCTGCCTAAGAGTGACAGCGCAGCCCAACATTCATTCATTAAACATCAGCATCTCCCATCGCCGCATTGCTATGTCAACATGAGCTGCGAGCTTCGGAGCGGATTACGCTCCGTTGCGGCTTTTGACAGACTGGTGTTACCCAGCACTAATCTGATGGGAAGAGATGTATGGGGAGGTGAATACGTTGTGTTGTGACTGTCTCTCGCTGTTATTATAGCGTCATTCAGAGCTCGGGATGAGATTTAGGCGCCACGGGCTGGAGACGCAGCCGAGGAAACTGTCTCTTTGCTTATCGATTAAGTTCTTTTCTCACTGATAGGACACATTTTTGTGTGTGTGTGCAGGGGGGGTAGCCTTGTTTGTGGTTTAGGAGTCATGGTTTTATATTTACAGCTACAATAATGGAATAAATTCATCACGTACTGATCGTACAAACAAATATGACAATTATTGAGTGCAACAAAACAACTACTTACGACTTTCCAAAGAGCAAAACAATGAATACCTTGTGGCCCTGTTATTGTTTACTGTAATTGAACTAAACTTAAATTAAGTTTTTTTTTTTTTTTTAATTTGGCTATGAAAGCCTCTACACATCATTAGGATAGATGTACATAAAAATATCTCACATGTATACACACACGTGTGTGTATGTGTTTGGTTGTTGTCTTTTGTTTGTATGTGCTTTCTGAATTTTGTCATTTTGGAGTGAAACAGGCGTTCAGAGGAAGCAAAATCAAAGAAATAATCATCACAGAATCACAGGAATCAAGGAACAGAAGTCACTAAAATGAAAGGGTATTTTCCAGAAGTGCTATAAATCATTGCTGCAGGTTCATTTAGTGAAATGATTGATTTTTAATGCTATATTTAACAATCGTGACATGAAAAAGCAGCTAATGCATTGTATTTTGGACACAGAAGAGCTTTAATTGGTGATCTTTCTGCTACCATATTGTGCTAGTAAAACTAATTAAGCTCTGTTCGACGATCTGCTGTCTGTGTTATGAGGCTACAGGAAATGCAGTTTGAAGCTGAAGCCATGTGTTTGCATTTTGGCCTCCCATGCCTCCTCTTGGACATGTTTCAAACATATAAGGGACATTAGTGCCCTTTGCTTCTGTTGCTTGTTCAATTAAGCCTCACTACAAAAGGAACGTTAGGCCCCAACGATGGCCAGCGCCATTTATAGCACTCCAGTTAATATTTCAGTATCCCATGGAGCCCCGGCACAAGGCAGGCAGCCATGTTGAATGTTTAGTTAATGGAAAACACAGACGACTGGGAGCATTGCACATTCAGCAGTGCACAGTAACACAGCAGGGAGGGGAAAAAAGTAGGCAGGGTTTTAAAAAGCAGTCATCTCGGGAAAAGGTGCATAAATTCTGCTCCGGCCCTCCATTCCTCACGAGTTCCTCAGAAAAGCCTCGGCTTTCCGAAGAAATGAAATGAATCGCCTCCGATAAATGAGCAGACGGCAAGGAGAAATCCATCGTGCGCTAAGCCTGTGGCTCGGGTTTTTATTAAATATTGATTTGATTTGTAAAAGGCCAGATGTGCAGAGGTTGAACAAATGTCACAGACTCCCATTTTATTTAATCTTTTTTCTGGATTATCAGCTTTACAAAGTAAAAACCAACAATAGTTTTGGCCTTTTGTACAGCCATGTCTGGCTTAGTAAACACAAATCCAGTAATATACATGTGAGCTATCCTTAGCGCAGTACAGTTAGGCTGCAATGTCATGAATAGACCTGCCCATATAGATTTTTCTTATCAAGGTAACTGTTTAGCAAAATGTAGGCTAGTCAAGGTTTGCTCTCTTTCCATGCATGGAAGAATTTTAACAAATAGCCATGTATCATTTGGATGCTATGTTTTTTTTCACATAGTTCAAAACACCTTGCATAGAAATGCAGTTTGTTCAAATTGAGGAATGTAACAAAACATCTTATGCTGCCTTTTAAATAGAATATTCTTTATCTTTAGCCAAAAACTCTGCCTGGCGAGTGCAGCGATTTGCTGGTGTGCTAAAATGCCCATGGAAACAAAATAGTATTTCTTTTGGCTGTGGTAGGTTGCGCAATAGTCAGTTAGTACATATTATTCAGAAGAGTGAAACCTTTGGTGGGGGGTTTCCAACTGATAGAATAATATAATGAACTTTCAATTTCAAGCCCATAATGACCTTCTGAAGTTGCTTTATCCCAACAAGGACGCTGATCAGGTTCATTCTGAACAGTCATGATAGATACTTCTATATTCAGCATGTCTACAACCACAAATAAGAAAAGGTTGAGAGGTATAGCGCATGCAAATAAAAAAGAAAGCAGTGATTTTTAAAAGTACTTTTATTTAACTTTCATTGCAGACAGAATGAACCGAATATATTTCATCATCTGTCTGGCCAACTTAATTCAATTTGATAATATATATGAGACAGGGGCAATTTAGGACTATCAATGAGGTCAAATCATTAAATAATGACATGAGTTGAAACAGGTGATGTCAACAGATGATTGTTATCAGGATTTGGTACAAAAGCAATAATTAGAAAACGCCTAGACTTTGAAGAGTGAAGAATCGCCAGTTTGACAATAAATGTATTCGCAAAATATTGAAATGTTAATAACCACGTCCTTTAAAGAAACATAAGAAGGATTTGGATAGTTCACCGTCTATGCAACTTAACAGCATTAAACAATTCAAAGAATTTAGAGGAATTGCATGAAATGCAAGGGCACAAGCCTAAGCTGAACACTTGTGATGTCAGCAGCAAGTCCAAAAGCCAAAGGGTTATAATGGTATAAGGTTGTGTCTGTATCTCCGAGATCAATAAAGTTATTCTGGTTCTGATTCAGTAGAAAATCTGTGGAGGATTTCAACACCAAAATTGCTACAAGAATGAGCCAATACTGTTGCGCACCTCAAGACCTATTTGTATGAAGAATGGGACAAAATAACACCAGAAACACTTCATCACTTGGTGCCTTCAATCCTTAAACGTATTTTTAAGTGTTGTGAGAAGGAATTGAATCATTACAAATCACTAAATGATTTACTGTCCCAACTTTTTTTTGCAGTGTGCTGCAAGAATCAAAATGGAAATAAGTGTCATTTTAAAAGAAGAATAAAATTCATAAAACAATCCATAAATCCGTAAAACATCCAATAATGTGTTGTAACTTTTTCATGAGAACTCACCCTCAGTGTGCCTCACAGGATTTATTAAAATAATATAATTATATTTGTTAGAAAGGAGGTCAAAAGAGATCAGAGCTGAGAGAGAGAGAGAGAGAGAGAGAGAGAGAGAGAGAGAGAGAGATCTTAGAAAGCTCACATTTCAGTTTGTTTCAGACTGCTGTGTTGTTCTGGTAGAGAGAAAGTATGGAGCCAAGGCTGGAAAACATTAGGAGGAATCAATTAGGCTGCCATTAAGAAGTAAAGTGGCCCTCACTGAATCGTGTAATTATGACCTTCAGCAAAGCCACAGTTATGGAAGCACAATACCCCCCATCCCTCTTGTGCGCTCTCTCAGTCTCATTTAGCCTTAATTGTATTTATTTAGGATAATATATTGTATGCTTTTAATGACATGCTTTAGGTTAAGCAAGAGATAAATCATCGTTTGTCTTGCTTAGACATGGTCGGGAGATTACAAGTATAGACAGTTGTACAGCATATGGCAAATGCAACAGAGATTTCACTGAATATGTTTTTTATGAATCCTCGTAATCTTAATTATATCAATTTCAACCACTGTAATATCATTTTCTACAGAGAGCACCTAAAGTTTTTGTTTATATTGTTTATAAATATAGGAATATAACACATTTTGCTAGTTTAATATAGCTTAAAAGTATTACATAGTTTGTCCTCACAACCTACATATGTTCAGTCTGTAAATTATCCAACAATTACCTACATCAAAAACACAACCTGATGCTTTCATTCACTCTCACTCACTCACTCGTTTGCCGAAACGTTTTTTTTCCTACTAGGGTCTCGGGGTGTGGCTGGAGCCTATCTCAGCCAACATTGGGTGAAGGCGGGGTACAACCATCACAGGGCCAACACACACACAACTATTCACACTCACAACTAGGGGGAATTTGAATCAACAAATTAGCCTAATGTGCATGTCTTTGAACTGTGGGAAGAAACCAGAATGCCCAGAGGAAACCCACACAAGCACAGGGAGAACATGCAAACTCCACAAAAATATTCCCAAGCTCGGAACTTTAACCCAGAACCTTCTTGCTGTGAGGGGGACGTGCTAACCACTATGCCACCGTGCCACCCCTGATGCTTACATGTCCCTCTTTTGGATGGATCTTTCATCTAGCAGAGTGCCTGTTATGCATAATCGCTGTATTTCAGATGGTACAGAGAAGCAGTGTCAAAGGTTATAGTTGTTCCTCCTTAAAGGTGTGCTCACACAAAAGTGATCATGATCCCGATTTCCCCCAATCATATTCTGATTTTACTTAGGAGGAGATCAGAGAACATCAGTACACGTTGGAAAACATCAGTATACATCAGAGAACATTGTAGAATTTTGGGGGGAAAACTTCAGGGAAGTGTGAAATATTTTGGGAGTACTGAAAAATTGGGTGTTTTTTTTGTGTTTGGAGTAACATCAGTACACATGGGTAGTGATTGATGTACCATTGGTATAAAATTTTTAAAAAATGGGAGCAACATCGGGAGACATTCAGGTCACAATTCCGGTATTTATTTTATGCAGTATCGGAGACTCATTGGAACAAATTGGAGTGACACTGATATAGATTGTAATTACATCAGATGAAACATCGGAATAACATCAGAATCACATCGGGTAACAATCAGAGAACATCGATACACATCGGGACATAATTGGATGAAACACTGGACTAACACTGAAATAACATCGAAATATGATCGGATAAAATCGGGATCTTGATGGGTATCGTGTAAGCGCACCTAAAGTGTTGTTCCAGCATCAATAAGAAGCTGTATAAGTGATTATAATTATTTTTGATTCTAAATCACTCTTGCACTACAACATAGAGAATAGCAACCCTACATGTTAGAAACATTCCCACTGCTGCCTGAGTGAGCCTCCAGCCTGGCCGGTTGTACATGACGTAAAAGTTGGTGGATGAATGGTGGCCGTGGCTCACAGATGCTCTCCAGCTGCACTCTGGTTTGTGTTGGCTGTGCCGTTGCTTTGGAATCACATACAAACAGCAGAGCTGCTAAGAGACGCGCTCTCACTGGCAGAGGCAGATACAGCCATGTGGAGTGCTATTAAACCCAACTCAGTTCTGATTCTTCGCTTGGCTGGGTTTAGTCTTCAAATTAAGCAACTCTTGTAATTCTCTTGGTGTTTTTGTTTAGTTTTTTTCAGGCTTTCTGAAACGTGGTTTTATATGAGCTCATAAATACTATACCTTTACAAGAGGCTTCGCGTCAACAGTCATTAGAGATTTTCGATTCTTCCTTTTCATCTTGTCCTATATGTTTTTTTCTGTAATGAGTATATTGGGTTGCACGGTGCATTTTTTGGACTGCACTGACCCAAACAGCTTTGCTCTTTAAGAGGCTGATGGTGGACGGGCCTACAGCCAAGTAAAATAAACACGGGAGACTTGGCAGATGCGGGCTGAGCGGTGTATGAATGAGGGGAATTTTTATGTTCCATTTTCACTCAACAGTCTAGACAGTTTATACCATTTGGGAAGAATTCTCTCGGCTTTGGATTTCAGCTAAACGCTGCCCTGCACTGCTCTGGCTGACATGATGTAAAGCGTGACATGTTTGCTCTTGTAATTCAGCTTGCATCGGCCTTGCATCACACTTAAAGGGCTAAGAGTGCAGGGTTTATGAAGCAAGGTCTGTTTAATTGGCAGCACTAGGAGAAGTACATTCTTTTATAATTACATTTGAAAGAATGCACTGCAGCATAAGGATGCACTGGGTATTATTACTTATAAATAAAAATGTGCCACAATTATGTTACATTTGAGCCACTTAAAGAAACAGTAACACACTTTTATTATTATCCAGACTCATTCGAAGCAATCTGGACAGTGTGCTGTGACATCACAGATGTGCTATAAATTTTGTATTGTGAACTGCCTAAATCTATACAGCCTTCATCAGTGAGTCTTTTTGTGAATTATTTTGTTGACAAAATGAACACTGAAGCGCTGGTGACATTATCGTGACCTTTAAAACTAAGCAATGTTTACATATTTTACATGAATTTCTTCTTTATAAAGAGAACCTAGTCAGGTGCATGTTATACTTTCATTGTTCCTCTGATAGTATTTTGAGGTATTTTTAATAGTTGTGGCATTAACTTTAGTCATTTTCCTTTATTGGTCAGCAGCTCTGCCAAACCACTGTTTGTGGGTTTGTGTTACATTGTGACATGAACCCTGCTTCCTTTTCCCCTAAACATGGCTCTGTCCCAATTACCTTATCAGGTCGGATTTATTGTCAGGCTCTAATAAAACAGGATAGCCATGCAGCTCCTTTCTCTCCCATAAGGCTGAACAACATGGCGCTGCTCAATTGGCCTCATGCTGGGTGCGAGGCATGACCTCCTGACCTCTCCCACTCGCCAGCAGTCTCTACATTTGCATGAGTACACTTAAGAGCAAGGGGGTGGGAAGATCAGTCCCTCCTACTCCCTCCTAGTGTACAGCCGGACTCTTTCTCACTGAGCTTGACCCCACGCGACGCCGTCCGAGCCCCGCACCGCAGTCTGGAGTTAATGCACCGAAGTGCTGGCTTTGTCTCTGTGTTAATGAAGTGCCCTTCTCTCACTCTACCTCTTTCATTCCTGCACAATGGCATGCATAATCAGCATTAATGTTCAAGTGCCACACTTGACTCTGGAGTCTGAAATCCATGTTTTGGCGAGGCGTCAAATCTCGTGAGGAAATGATCGTCAACCTTTGACTTGCCTTTGACTAATTCAGAAAGGGTACGTTTTCCCCATTCACTCATTAGAACGGATGGAGAAACCGTTTCTAGATCAAAAGGATGAGTGAGAAAGAGTGTCTGGTAATTATTCTGGTACATGTGCGTGTTTTAAAGATGGCAACTACCTCAGCCGTTTTGTGTGTGTGTGTGTGTGTGTGTGTGTGTGTGTGTTTAATAAAGAAAGGGATATAAAAAGAGAGAGTTATGAGAGCCCTCTAGTGGATGAGAGTAAAATTACAGGGAGGTTCCTCATTTCTGCCCAGCATTCCCATAATGTTCTTAAGACACCCTTGGCAATTTCCCATCATAACATGAAAGTAAATATCAACAGCATAGCAAAATGCCCCTTTTAAAGCATAAGGGGATTGTAAAGTGACATTTTTACCAGGAACATACTTGACCTAAGCAGCAGGAATAAAGTAAAAGAGATTCATGGCATTTGTCAGGATTGGATGAGGGGAAATTTTCAAGGGCATTTTAAAAGCTGTGGATTTTCAGTAATTGAGCTTTGCCAGGCAATGAGGAGTTTATGAATGAAAGAAAGTGTGCTCTTATTTCATCACTCTAAAAGACTGCAAAGCTGACAATAGCCTTTTCTTTCTTTTTTTCTTCTCATACATAGAATTTAATTGTGAATCGATGAGCCTTGAGCTGCGTTACGAGCTCTAATCCAGTCAATTCAGCATGTACTGCTTTCATCGTTCAGCTTTTTACAATTTTCCTCTGCTTGTTTCATCACAGTGCTGAGTATCCGCGGTGCCCAGGAAGAAGAGCCTCCCGATGCCCAGCTCATGAGACTGGACAACATGCTGTTGGCTGAAGGCGTGTCGGGGCCAGAGAAAGGGGGTGGGTCAGCCGCGGCTGCAGCTGCTGCAGCGGCTTCGGGAGGAGCCGGAGCCGATAATTCAGCTGAACACTCCGATTATAGAGCCAAGCTCTCCCAGATCCGTCAGATTTACCACACTGAACTGGAGAAATATGAACAGGTAAGTGACTTTAGGAAAAAAGTTATCATGTACCTACTTGAACTCTGCCATAGAATCTGAAAAGACGTGTTAAAAGAATTCAACATGTTTAACACTCTATTGAACCAAGCTCTATATTGTTCTACTAAGTAGTATTGCTCAAAATAGTACACCTGTAATAAATGAGTAGTATACCAATAGTACACGATTAGTACATTAATAGTAATATTTAAAAAACTACTTACCATAGACACCAAAACTGAAGCTCTACTAAAGGTTCACTTTATCACATTTTTATCTATATAGCAATTTTTACACCTCAGCCATGCAGAAAACCTATTTTATGCTTAGTCATTAAAAAAAACAACAGTAATACATAAAAAATGTATTTCTGTTCAGATTTAAGTAAGCACAGATTCAAATAAATACAGGTAGGTGGAAAATACACTATTGAGTTTCTCAGCTCAGTTCAACTCAATTCAATTTTAAAGAAAGATAATTTATTTAAGCAAAAAAAAAAAAAAAAGTTACATATTTAAGAAAAACTGCACACCGAAATGTGGATATGAGTAATAAACAAATAAAACAGAAGCAGTTAAACAAGCAGTAAAACAGTTAAATGGTTACAATTTTAAGGAAAGTGGTTTAAGGTTATAGCTTTAAAAGAATCATTACAGCGTGTGATACATGACAGTAAAACATGAGCAATGACTCAATAGGATAATAAACAATAAAGTAAAAGTGCTACAATGCTCAATAAAACATCGGCACAAGCAGATAGAAGGACAGTTATTTGAAACTATAAACCATGCTACTTTATTATTTTTCACCTATGCTTCACCTACACTTCAACCTTTAAGGAAAAAAAAACACGTACCGACCCCTTTATTAGGCACATCTTCGTTGCACCTGTGTATGTGTACATTTAGAATCTATATCGTGTTTTCTTCCATACGCAGTGTGTGGTAATCATCCTCGAGCCATTCTACAGCGACAGTTTCAGAAGGTCTTTGCTGCATAAGGCGAGGCTACACATGGGGTACAGCATTCTGGAAACCGCAGCGATTTCTGTTGAAACATGCCTCAGGTGGTGGTGGCACTGCCATTTTGGAGCTGGGCCTGGGGCATTCAGGACCCCTTGGCTATTTTCTATGGTTTCCGCTACTCCTTCTGCTATTTCCAGCGGATTCCTCTGTTGTTGAAAGATCCCCTAGTAGCAGCCATAGTGCTTCTCAGAATCACTGTTGTTTATAAATTAATAAATTAGGTTAGTATTAAGCTACTTGAAACAAAGTGATTCCTTTTTCCTCTTGAAATATTCTTTAATGCCAAACGTATACATCTGTACACAGGAAGCCAAAAGAACGTGTTAATATTCTGTAAAAACTTAAGATAGCTTTATGCCAGAATGGTGCCCAATATATCAAGGCTATTTTCAAATCACTGAAACCGTCAGAAATAGCTGAGGGCGTCCTGAAGGGGGGTACAGCTGCATATGTATCCCCGCCGCTTACCACAAACCTATCTTTGGGGTGCAACTATAAGGTTAGCCCCACCTCTAACATGACACTACAGATGTAGCACTGTGTAGCCTCACCCCATTCTCCAGGCTACAGCTAGGTGCACTTGGACAGTTTTTGACTGCAGCACAAGTGTAGCTTGTAAATATTTGGTTTGTGGGTTGTTTCCTGGCCCAGTAATGCTGTTTATGTGGTAGCGTGTCAGTGCTGTGCTTTATACAGACGTACCAAAAACACACACCATACCAGTGCTGTTCGAATGACTAATCACCCAAAATACATGTTTGGTACATAAAGTGACTGATACACTGTACATAGCAACAGATGGACTACATTCAGTATTCATGCAAATACAAATTGGACCTGATAGTTCATCAGACATGGAAAACCAACGCTGAGTGTCAGATACTATAACAGTTTGGAAGTGCATACGGAACAGTAAAGCAGAATGCTTCTAGCAGTCTGCTAAGTTCTGCTCAAATTGCTAATTACTGATGTGGGTTTTGTTGCTGAATCGTGTGGATTATTATGTTGAAAAATGGGTCTTTCCATCATTTTAGATGCGTGTAACATAGTTTCTCACTGTCACACACTCATACTACTCATGCTTTATTCTGGGGCAGCCGTAGCCTAATGGTTAGAGAAGCAGCTTTGGGACCGAAAGGTTGCTGGTTTGATTCCCGAACCAGCAGGAAAAATGGGTGGCGGTGGGGGAGTGAGCTGCACTTTCCCTTTCTAACCCCCTAACCTAACCCCCACCTGCTCTTCAGGTGCCCCAATATGTCTGGCAGTCTGAGTATATGTGTGTGTGTGCGTGTGTGCTCACTGTTTACATGTGTGTGCGCTCACTTTGGATGGGTTAAATGCAGAGGCAATAATTTCCCTTGCAGAATTAATACAGTACAGCAAAAGCAAAAAAAAAAAGAAAGAAAGAAAAGAAAGAAAGGTCAAAATACCGTTTTAAAAGCCTCTTGTCCATTTCTATCCCGAAAAAAAGTACACTTTTCAGTTTTGCTGCATAACTCTCCAAAAGTGTGGTGACAGAGCTACATAACTGTCTTTCTCTCCTAAAGATACTTTGGGGAATACTAAAGTTTTACATATGTGTGTTTCTCTCTTTCCGGACAGTAAGACGAGCTGGCTCATTCTGAGTACAATAGAAGTCTCACTCTCTATCACTACAGTACAGAAGTTAGCTCATGCTATCAGTATCCATAGAAAAGTTGTCTCACTCTCGTCACAGTACAAGAGCTGTCTTTTTGGATGTGTGCAGTAGAAGAGATGTCACAGTCTCAGTTTTACAGTAGAGAAGTCATCTCACGCTATTCAGACAGTAAAAGAATTTGTCTTACTCACAACAGAGGAACTCCAGTGATGGACGGGAAAAGCAAATGAACATCTGACTTCTCAAAGTGCCTGCTGGGAAGAGGCCAGGCGCCCATTCAAGAAGGGTATTCAAATATGTCACAGTGGGACAGCAGAGAGTCTTCCTGAAGATACAAATAAATATTCATTCATTCATTCATTCAGTCAGTCAGTCATTCATTTGCCGAACTACTTAATCCTACTAGGGTCACAGGGAGGCGGGAGCCTAACTCAGCCTATTCAGGGCAAAGGCGGAGTACACCCTGAACATCACATGTAAACATGCCCATGTTCAAACTGTCCATCCTACCCCATGCCCCAATGTTCCTTCAGTTTTTCTGTCTTGTCCTTTTTTTTTTTTTTTTTTTTTTTTGGATCTACCTATTTTCACACAGCGTCACTGCTTTGTGGAGCTCTCTGCTTGCCTCGCTGTATGAACCTGCAGTGCCTTGTGCCAGTAAAGCCATTCTGAAATTGAGCCTGTAGCACAGCAAGTGGATTAAGTACTTCGGTCACTCTGTTTAGTCCTGCCAAATGGCTTTATGGTGGGCAACCTGCAGAAGTGAGACAATTCAGGAGGTGAATTAGTTGGAAAGTGTTTCTTTCTTTACTTCATTTTCTTCTCCATTTGGCCATTTGCCAATTCCCACCCACTAGCTCTGCCCATCACGCAACAGCTACCTTCAAATCACACACATAAAGAGAGGGCAAGAAACACATTATTCTCTAGGTTTTGTATGTCAAAAGAATGACTCTTAACTGCTTTTAGTTAGAATTTTTTTGTCATAATAGTATTATATTTATGCATACAATTTATCAGATTTCTATACTTTCCAAAGTTCCTGTTAATCCAATAGACAAAATGTGGCAAAATCACACAATTATAGTTTAACGTACTCACTTGTACATTTTCCATCTTTATTGCTGATCTCTGTGTGTTTTCTCTGTCTCTGTAGGCATGTAACGAGTTTACCACTCACGTGATGAACCTATTGCGAGAGCAGTCACGTACACGACCAATCTCACCCAAAGAGATCGAGCGTATGGTCAGCATCATCCATCGCAAGTTCAGCTCCATCCAGATGCAGCTCAAGCAGAGCACCTGCGAGGCAGTTATGATCCTCCGCTCCCGCTTCCTCGATGCCAGGTCTGTTGTTTCACCAATTATCAAACCCTGCTAAGATTTACATATGGCCATTTGTTGTCATATGTAACTTGGTTGGCTAAAAGTGGATTTTAGGAGCAGTTTTAATGTTTTCGTGCAATCTGAGTACACCTAAAGAGCTAAACCTGAGGATTGTTTCAGAGACCGTTAGCTTTGTGTTAGTTTGTGTACATTTGGAGTTTCAAATTGGGGTATTTGGAGCCATTTTAGTTTTCTAAAACAGCTTAAAACAGTTTCAAACAATCCATTCTTTTAATGTTGAGTAAAACACAAACAAATTAAATGAGCTTTTCATGACAGATGAAATGAAGTGCCCCTTGCATATGTTTTCCAGTCATTTATGCTTCCCTCTAGAGTGTGTAGGTGTTCCTGTCTGTATCTGCATACAATGATAACATTGTTTAGCTTCTTTTGTGTATTAGTGTATACAAGTGCTCAGATCCATGCGCGCTCTTGCCACCTCTCCATCTTTCTTCATAACGGCCTGTTCCCCTTGACAAGCATGTCTGTGTAAGCCTAACACTCGTGCAGTTTAATTGTGCAGATTTGCATTGCACTGTTACTGAGGTCCAATCCATATACGAGCTTCTACATGCCAAAGAGTGTGCAGTGCTTTCCTGCTTTAATGTAATCACTTGTTCGCTTTGATGCATGCCTGGGATTTGCATATATTTCTTTGAGGATAAATCACACTGGAAGCCTTGAGTTGGAGGCATAACATTTAAATGAGCATCTCGCTCTCTTTTCACCATGCACTATCCATTCTACTGCAAATGATGGTGGAAAGTCACATCCCCCCTTACCACCTCCCACCCCCCAACTCCTGCCTGCTCAGTTCTTCAGCTTAATTCTTTCGCAGGCTGAGACCACGCTGTGCTCATTTGCATATGGTGAAGAGGGGCTTTGTGGGTAGGAAATCGTCTCGCACTGTGTTGCGGGGGAGAAGCTTGCAGGGTTCACCGCTGCATATGCAAAGCCCCCATGAGACATGCCACATTCACACACTCTTAACCCAGGAGATGAGCAAAGCTGGCACCCACCACTGCCTTCGTCTTCTCCAAAGCTTTTAAACCTCCTTCTGCACGTGTGTGAAGCCTGTACTGCGCTTCTGTGTAAATAATAAAATGTTCAGAGTGAGAAGTGGCACATGTTTTTGCCAACGATATCCCAACTCGTATGCCAAACATAACTTGCATATGCAATAAAGCCATGAACAAAATGCAGAGGGAGAGGATCTGTTATTAGATGAGGTAACATTAGTATTCAGTTGCACTCGTCAAACTTCTTCTGAATCCCAAAACATGTCATCTCTCTCTCTCTCTCTCTCTCTCTCTCGTTCTCTCTCTCTCTCTCTCTCTCTCTCTCTCGCTCTCTCTCTCTCTCTCTCTC
>JAQMYF010000006.1:15561826-15564326 GCA_030014195.1 Neosilurus mollespiculum
TCGCTCTCTCTCTCTCTCTCTCTCTCTCTCGCTCTCTCTCTCTCTCTCTCTCTCTCTCTCTCTCTCTCTCTCTCTCTATGCTCATTCTTTATAGGAGGAAAAGACGAAACTTCAACAAACAGGCCACTGAGATCCTGAACGAATACTTCTACTCCCACCTCAGTAATCCATATCCCAGTGAGGAGGCCAAGGAGGAACTGGCCAAGAAATGCTCTATCACCGTCTCCCAGGTAGCTTCCTTTACAAAGCTCTTAATTATACATTTGAATTATCATTTATACTCTCCATACGTCAGTGTAATCATTCTAGAAGAATAACCTGGAATAGCTGACATGGGTACATTATCTGCCTATGTTGAGACACGTCTTATGCAGGTCTGTTAAAAAAGAAAATATCTATTTATCAATCAGTCGGTCTGATATTGTGTTAGAATGTAACTATGCTCATAAATCATCATTATAAATAACAGTTTATGTAAGGCCTGTGTTTGTGCTTCGCTAACACAATTAAACTTAGAATTTTAATTGTGCAAAAAAATAATTATTCATAGGTGACAGTGCATAGAAATTGCTAAATTAAAAGTGACACGAACAAAATGAGATAACACCCTCTGAGACAAAGCCATTAAAATAGTAGCCAATTAGAACACTAGCTAAATAAAATGACGACACGTTTGCTAGTTTTACCATCGATGGTCTGAAATAGATTTTTCTTTCTGCTTGCTACTCAGTCAAGTAAATGAAAATTTCCTCCTGCTCTTGTATCCTGTATCTAAATGTTGGGGTAACATATGGAGATGAACAATTTCAGGCTTGTGCACAAGTGAGACACTTACCTTTTCTGTGACGAATAGCACTGAGTAAATGGAAATATAACGCTCAAATGCTTACTGTTGTCCCAGATTCTGTGGAGCACATTTCCAAACCTTAGGTAATCCAAAAACACAAGTAAAATCCAAAACTGTTTTAATTTATCTGATTTCTGTCTAGACTTTCATAAAGAGTAGGCTGCAATGCCGTCAGCGTGCTTCTGCCCTGCGAAGGCCTGGCGAGCTGTCCATGCTGTACTCTGCCCTCGCCCAGAGTCAGCTGAGATGGGCGCCAGCCTCCCCGAGACCCTAATTAGAATTAAGTGGTTCAGAAAATAAATGAAAGAATCATTTCTGTCTAAGTTCTCTGCATTGGAGAAATCATAGAGATATAATATATTATAATCGTAAACTACTGTATGGTACACTACCATTGTATACCATTTCATTATACTTGTTTTTCATATTGTTACAAATTACACATTGGATTTTGAGCAAGGTGTGTGTGTGTGTGTGTACATACTGCACATCAATTTAACTACCTTTGCTGTGTGTGTGTGTGTGTGTGTGTGTGTGTGTGTGGATGTGTGTGTGAATGTATGGAAAGATGCTTACTTTCTGTAGCGCACCTATAATTGCTTAGTGTGTTAGCCCATATGTAATGATCCTCGATTATGAACACCTGTGTTGCTGCACGTGAATATTCTGCACCTGCTTATGTTAAATGGATGATGCTCAAAAAAAAGATGCTTAATGAATCTGGGGTGACATAATTTGACGATGCATCTGGGTGCCGTTCTCGAACAGACTCTGCTCAGAATGATTGGTTGAGCGCGTCTGGTGCCATTTTGCAATAAAGAAACACGTTTAGCCACTGTCTGGGTGGGTGTGGGGGGGGTGTTTCCACAGGATTGATTTGGTTTACATTTTAATGTTGTTTATCATTAGCACGAGCCTTTATCCGCACAGCTTCATCTGGGAGTGTATTAGCGGTAATGGGTGTTAGTGCGTGTGAGGACGGATCCGTGCCGTCATAGTCCTTGATGATAGCTAGCTGCAGATGGAGTGACTTAATGAGATTGTTATTGGCTATCTTTTTATTCTGACACTAATGCGAGTTTGCTCTGGTAGCGTTTGCATTCTTCACCTCTTCATAGGCAGAGTTCTGAATGTAGAGGAGTCCCGAATTTGTCGGTAGTTTTCTTTGTTATGTGCTGTGTTGTTGTGGTAGTGGGAGGGGGGGGGGGGGAGCGAGAGAGAGAGAGAGAGAGAGAGAGAGAGAGAGAGAACCTTGCCATCTGTGTTCTGCATTACCGTCAGTTTGGTATTTCTTTGCTTAGAAAGGTTTTATTTAATTATACCAAGCCCCAGTCCCCAATGCTGTTCACAATATTCTGTTTATTTTGCTACAGGTTAGATCATTTATAGCCATACAGACTTGAATGAATGTATTTAAAAATATTTAGTACATTGCTAAGCGATAATCAGTACATGACAACTGACACAGAGATTTCTATGAGGAGCCTCACACTACACTAAAGCTACTCTATACCTTGATAGAAAATTGCAGAAAAAGTAGACCAGCTGAAAAATAAGCAAACAGTACATCAGGCTCACAGTACTGCAACATATTTTCTGACTCTCATCTTGGTATGCGTCATTACAGTACTGATCAAAGCCATAATGGTCAGG
>JAQMYF010000006.1:15569326-15586826 GCA_030014195.1 Neosilurus mollespiculum
CGCTAATTTAATTATTTATTTCCTTACGAGTGGGGGCTGCTGCTGGGGTTTCGGTGCAGTCGCAAAATTCACAGCGACAAGCCATGTGGTAAAGGGGAAAATCGATCAGACAGACACACGGGGAGCCGAGTGTGGACTTGGGACAGCAATCCAAGCACATTGCTCAGATCACATTCGCGCCGAGCTAATGGCCCTGACAGCGTAAGAGAGCAAAGGGGGGTAGAGGGAGAGGACAAGGAAGAGTAAGGTCACCGGCTGTGCTGCCATGTCTTGGCCCGCTTTCTTCTATATGCTAATGAGATCGAAAGCTGTTCCATTAAAAAAAAGAGCAGGGATGTATTCAAGTCCCAACCAATCCCTCCATTTCCTTCACTCCATTTTATTCCAGAGGAATCTAAGGGAGGGATGTTAAAATGAGCTCAGATTTGAGTTTTCTTTAAAAAATAAATAAATAGGGCAGACTTTTGAGGCTATAAATATTTGTACTGACAGATCTGTGAGTTGTCCAAAACAGCTGTCTGAGCATGCTTTCTTTAACAGGTTCAAGTCCTTTATTGTTTTCCAAAACATGACAAAAAAATCAATTGTTTGCTTTTACTTACAAGAATTACTCTTTTTGATAACTGAATTAAAGGGTAAACAGATAAAAATAAATAAATATTGCCCCTCCTCTATGGGAAGCACTCACATTTTAAGTCTTATTGGCTACTTATTTTATGTTACTATATTTTTACATTTAATTTAATTAATTTAGAAATCCCAAAATGTATTTTATTTAAATAATCAATATGTAGAATTTTAAAGCGGTGATTTACACCAGCCGTTTTTAATTATTTTAATGTGTACCTCTCAGGCAGACCTGAACGTTATCTCATGTAATAAAGATAATTTTTCTTTAAAAAAAGACTATTTGTTTCTCATAACTTTAGAGAAATTGCACTGCGCACATAAGTAATTGTTAGCATTTTATTTATAATTCATCGAGTCACAGTGTGCAAGGTGCAACACATAATTTAATAGTTTAATTTGTATTTTTTTTTATTAATAAACATGAATATCTTAGAGTGTTGTTCATGTACAGATGAAAGTAGAGTCCATATTTCACACAACAGCAGTGACTTTGTGCTAAAAGCCAATATAAAGTCTAAAGATGAGGAATCTTTTTCAGACAAGTGATTTCCCTCTTTGTTCACCGTGTTGATAATGGCTCATGTACCGTTTTATAGCAGTAATTATGCCTTCAGTAGAAAATAGGAATGTGGCACCGTAACCGAACACGTTTTAAGATCTTTTTCTGCTCTCCTCCATTTTGTTTGATTACAGACTGCCTCAGCTCTAAATAACAGGCTTGGAGCTGAGTGGCTGCCGGCTGCCATTTCCAGCCTTTTTGCTATTAATATCCCCAAATGCTCTTTAGCAGGCCTGTCTGCAAGACGAGAAATGGCTTCTGCGCCTCGCATTGTGTTTTCATTTCAATCTCCAAATGTCATAATTTTCCACCACCGCTTCCCTCTTTGTTTCTTCTGGGAGTGTTATATGGTGGGCCACTTCATCCCAGCTCAGTATTATGGTGTGTGTCAGTGAAAGTGACAAGCATTTAACTCTGTCCCGTATTACACGTCTGCAGTGCTTCCCGTCTTCCTGGGAAAAAGCAAACACAGTATATTTATATTCTCAGCACTAAAGCAGTATTTTCTCTGTTTTGTATATCTATCTATATGTCTAGCTCTCTATCCATCTAGATATCTACTGAATATATATATATACACTTTTTGTACACACCATATGTTGACTTTGTTCATTACTGTTTACTGCTCTAATCATTGCAATGTATTTTAAGCACGTAAACATTTAATCTCCGTACAAAGGGAAATTATACTATAATCATTATTTTCTTATAAGGCAATCTGATGCTAAATTTTACAGAGCATCTTGCAGAAGTACAGAGAGTTAGACTGTCACACTTGCTTCTTTTTTGTGCAGTAAAACCCAGCAGCCTTCCTTATGTTTACTATCTGATGTAACATGCTGCTTGCTTACACACATTTCTCGGTAACATTTTGTGCTAGGAAACTGTTTGGACAATAAAATATTTTTGCACAGACTCGATAATGTACCAGACATCATATAAAAATCTATAACATACTTTTTACTAAAAAAAGTGGGGTGCTTTGCTGACAGAAGTTGCAAGGAGGGATTCTGATAAATGGGGACATACATTGTGAGCATGCCTTGTTCAGTCATTTGAACAGACAAAGTCTATCTATAAGTCTGCCTGCTATCCATATCCGCTTACGTTCTTCTTCTTCCGTTGACATATTTGATGAGGGCAGACTTTCGAATAATACAGGAAAACATGATTGACAGATTGTATGTGTGCCATTTTTCTACTTAGTCAAATAAATAAATAAGTACATAAAATTACAAGGCTACATTTTTTACTTGATAAAGACACACCAGCAATTAAATTCAGTATTATGGTTAATCATTTCTAAGGGAAACCGTCAATCAAACCACCAGGCTTAGGTGGATTTTTGGACAACGTAGAGAAACCCCTCTGCTTTTTCTGTTCAAATTATTAAATGAGGCATGCTCACAGTGTATTTCCTTGTGTATCTTGTACAAACTTTGGACTGGTTTTTGGTTATTTGAATTATTGTCACCTTCCTGTCGACTCCAAACATTTAGATCTGGCCATTCTAATCTTATCTCTCAATCTTTATATCTCAAAAGGCATTTCTAGTCACAGACACACTGCAAAACTGATTTGGGTTTTCAAATATTTCTTTTTTTGTTTGTTTTTTGTTTTTGCGTCATTCTCTATAAACTCTAGAGTCTTGTGGAAGATCAGGAAATCCTAAGAGATCAGCAGATTTTTCAAATACTCCCATCAGCCCATCTAGCACCAACAACCAACCACACACACACACACACACACACACACACATTTAGATGTTTGACGTGAACTTTAGCCGAAGCTTCTGATCTGTATCTGTAAGAACTTATGCAGTGCCACATAAATCGCTGCCACATGATTCTGCTGATTGGATAATGTTTAGCAAATTATCAACACGTCTAGGTTCCTGACAGTCGTCCAGCTTTCAGCTCTCTAATGTATATGTATTTTCTACTTTCACAGGCTAATGGTGGATGGCAAGATGCTACTACCCCCTCCTCAGTGACCTCACCCACAGAAGGACCCGGGAGTGTTCACTCTGACACCTCCAACTGATCCCCTCATCACGTCACCCCCTTCTTGTTCCCTCACTACTGCACAAATTATGGACTCTCTTTCTGTTCTCTCACTCGCGGTCGTTCATCACTATGTTTAAGTAATGCACTCACTAGCTCACTAAGCTAGGTCTCGACCATGCTTCGGAGTGAATCAGTCTCTTTTACCCAAACAGACACACACAGTTTCTGTTCTCAGATACAGCCCTTGATTTGTATTAACCCCTTCAGATCAGTTTTTTGTTCTAACCTCAATCATAATTCTTGTTTAAAATAATAATTTTAAGTCTTAAATAATATTTTGATGCAGCTCTGACAGTCAGTGGATTGAATGGAAAAAACAACAACATACTATTATAATAAACATGAGGTCTAAAGGGGTTAATATGTACGATTACACTACCTCTTGGATAAACGACAACAACAAATCATAACAGTAAACTGATTTCTAAAATAGAAATGAAGGTGCATCCGATGCACCATTTTCCATATCGGAACCTTTTCACCTTTTTATCATGGTAAGAATCCATGAACATTTTCTGTGTCCATAGTGCCAAAGTATTTTTCTACATTTTAACACTCATGATTTGCATGTTCATTTGACGTGATCATATTCTTCATGTTGTAATATAGGGACATACTGTATTATAAAGACATATTTTGTATCTCAGTCTCTCTCCATCATGTAACTTGAAATTAATTTTTAATTAGGCTATACAAACATCGCTTGTCTTTGATTCCTAAAAACCTCCTTTCTTTAAAAAAACAAAAAAAACAAAACAAAACAAAAAAAACATTTTTGTTGCTTTCCGTGTATAATCTCTAACAGTAGAGGCCCTTGCAAATTAAGAAGTTTGTATCATCTATGTCAGTCACATGATGATAACGAATTTAAGATACTTCACCAAGTTATGTGATAAAAAAATCAATAACTGCATCAGTTAATGAAGAGCCAAATGCTGCTGTGAACCAAAATCCCTTCTGTAATAAGTACGAACAGATTTGAAATAATGCTAACTTTTAAGCTACTGTATTTTACAGACTATAAGATGTTTTTAACCCTCTAGATGGTGCTCAGAGTTTTGTTTTGGCATTAGCCTACCCATTTGTTTTGGTTAAACATTAGATGGTGGACTTCAGCACTGATGCCAGTGGAATGGTTAGCATTATGATTGCAAGAAGCGTACTTTCTGTAGAAGTCTTGATTAATTCTATGATTATCTGTAAAACTGTGACATGAGTATGGAGTTTCTTACAGGTATCTGTTCTATATGACTGTATGGTACACTACCATTAGCTTGGTGCTAACCTAATATTTCCTCAAGGGGCTATTACAGAAATTAGCAATATTGTAGAGGCAATGCTAAGGATGGATTCACACCCACACAGGTTTTGTCCCAGGATAACAGGAATTAAGATTGTAGCAAAGAAAACACTAGACTGCTAACCTACAGCAACCCTAACAGGACAAACTCATCGAACATTCGAAAAACCACTAGTTTAAAGTGACTTATGAAATGAAGTGACATATTTATGAGGGTGAATCGTATACTCCAGAGTGACTTATAGTCCGGAAAATACAGTAAATTCCTCTATGTGGTTTACTTAGGAAATATTTCCCCTCTAAATAGCATACAGACAACAGTAGAGGACTTCACAGTGACGTATAATTTATCAGATTTTTCTAATAAATTAGATATGTGACTGTTGTGAAGTCACTTCTTCATATACATTCAACCCCATTTTTCATCCAAGAACTTAACCAACCCAACTGAGAACAACTGAACCTTGCATTTTATTTATGGTCTTTCTTGATGACAACATAACACATATCCGTCATTACTTTGATACCAAAAACAGCAGACATGTTCATTCTGTTCCTCATCACCATTTTAATCAATGTCCACACTGTAAATGATGTATTATCTTCTGTACCTGGGACTTCTTTCCAAGCGAAAGCCCCAGTGCTTCGTATTCAAAACCAAAAATGCAGTCTGAATTCAGTAGTTTGTCGAAAGAAAACATGGCACAAAAATGCAGAAAACATTTGCGTATATTTTTCCGTCGTCATATTGTGAATAGCCTAAAGCGCTTTTCTTTGTAGCTTCAACTCTGTTGCAAGAATTTTGTTTTCCTTTTTTGTTTTATATTTTGTTTCGTTTTGTTGTTCTCGCTTTAGCATAATGTGAATTAGCCCAAGAATGCGCTATGTATGTAGTTGTGCACCTTTCTAGTCTTATTTTGCTCTTTTAAACAGAGTTTAAATACGATACATCTTGTGCTTCATATAAGCGTGAATTGGGTCTCTGATGGGCAGGCTATATCTTCCAGAAATCTTTTATGATTTGATCAACATAGTAAATATGAAATTCCTAAAGCAAAGTGACAAGGCCAGCGCTTGTGGCCAATAAAGTCTTTAACTAATCTTATCACACCAAAAAAAATCAAGTGTGTAGTGCATTGCACATCAATTATAACTATCGCGTTACTTGTAGCAAATCAACAAAGCTTTTTGTCACATTAAGCACTGTAATTTATTTAGTTAGATGCACCATCCATCACTAAGCTGTATCATGACATTTTATAATGAGCACCCATTAGGAAAGAAGGCCCTTTATTTCCGTGTGTCAAGAGTCCAGAACAGTTTGCTGATTTCCTGATCTCTAACACACCTGCAAATAGGGGTTTAAATGGAGAGTATTGCCTAGACTTATTTAAACTTCCTTTAAATAATAAGTTGAATGAGTGTGAAAAGTCACCAAACGTTGCTGGATTCACAGGATACCCACAGACACTCCTATTTGGCTAAAGGAATTAGTTGCATTTGCATAGATTATTATTATTATTATTATTATTATTATTATTCTAATGTGAACTGTAGCTCCTCAAGAAAACCAAGTGTTAGTGTAGACTATTCATTTAGATGCACCATCCAATAGATAACATTCAATAATAAACGTCCTACTGAATTGTTGTAAGCCAGAGAGGCCTAACTGTCTAACCGTCTGGAGTTGAACACACCTTCTAAGCCTGGTCACTAGCTATTGGGTCAAATCACTGTGTTAGAACAAAACATATTGTGTCCATCCACACAGAGAAACACAGATAGTCAAATCTGGGTTGAAGAGTGACATCATTACCCGAAACACACACACACACACACACACACACACACACACATATCTCATCGCCTGCCCAGTTTCAGCATATTGTTAAAAGCTTCATGTAATGATGCTTTTAGTTTTTGCATATGAAGCAATTTGTAAAACATCAAATGTTTACTTTGTTGCATGTCTTTTGTTCTTTAAAATCCTGCAGTGTTTTTGAATGTTTCTTTTTTTGTTTTTTAATAAATAAATACATATATATATATATATATATATATATAAAGTGCAGAGACTTTCTCTTGCTGAGTTTTAACTTTTAAGATCTCTGCATATGTATAATAAGGAATAAAAACGGAACAGCAAATTATTGTCTTTTCAATTCCAACATGTTTTTGTGAAGGAAAAAAAAAAACTAACAAGGTGTAGGTTTTCTGGTCTCTTAATTTGTACTGGTAATGCATATTCCAAATAAATAGTTTCTTTTGTTGCAAGATGGGCTGCTGTCATTGTTTTTTCTTTTTTTTTTATTGCAATGGATTCACTCATGAATATTATATTTAATTATATATACCTCCAGGTGGCATGGTGGTGTAGTGGTTGGCATGTTTGCCTCTCAGTAAGAAGTCCCAGGTTCTGCAAAGATGTTTCTGTGTGGAGTGTGCATGTTCTATGTGGGCTTGTGTGAGTTTTTGGGTAATTCAGTTTCCTCCCACAGTCCGAAGACATGCGCATTAGGCTAATGGCCTGTTCCATATTGCATCTAGGTGTAAGTGTGAATGGTTGTGTGTGGGTGAGTGTGAGTGTGTGTGTGTGTTGGCCCTGCAATGGACTGGCAAGCTATTTGAGCCAGAGTCAGCTAAGATAGGATCCAAACTCAC
Organism: Neosilurus mollespiculum; assembly: GCA_030014195.1. Classification (NCBI taxonomy): domain Eukaryota; kingdom Metazoa; phylum Chordata; class Actinopteri; order Siluriformes; family Plotosidae; genus Neosilurus; species Neosilurus mollespiculum. Next base: position 15,576,543 of record JAQMYF010000006.1, read on the forward strand.
CACAACCATAATAGGATAAAGCAGTTCAGAATGAACAAATGTACCCCTGCCAAGGATGTTACATCGGTTTGTTTGTTTATTAGCAGGATTATCCAAAAAGTTGAGTGTGGGTTTTCATGAAATTTCTACCAGTGGTGGGGCCTTGGACAAGGAAGTTTCAATTAGATTTTGGAGATGATCTAGATCAAATTCTGGATCCAGGAATGGTTTTAAATGCTTCTTTACCATTATGAGAGAGGACAATTCTTGACATTTTGATTCATATGGGGTATTGCTGCGCCTGGCGGTAGTTTGCGCTCTCCAGGTGCTCTTGTCATTTAATAAATTGCTGGCTGCCCTTTTCTGAGTACATGAGCTCACAGACATCTGCGATTGGCTAGTGACACTTTGACTGACAGTAGAGAGAGAATATGTCATCCCCCCACACCCCCACCCACCCTGAAAGCACAGCCAATTTTGCTTCCTTGGCTTCTGGTCTCAGATTCAGTGGCTGTGGCATGACCAGGATTTGAATTTTAAATATCCTAAAGTTTGAGTGGACAATTATGTGTTGTGGAGCTCTGGAGCAGAAAATCATCTTATTTCTGATACATATTTAATAATACATATATAAAAGCCCAAATAAGACCCACTTAGCTGTTATTGTGCTATGATTGTGTATGGTCTTTAGTTTTAATTCCTGTTGCCATAGTCAGTAGTAGGGTAGCGTGTGATACTATTGTCAAGCAAAACAACTAATCTGTCATATGTGATTACTAATGCATAGCAGGAAGATAGAAAATTGATTTAAGAAATTATTTAATTTATTAATAAATAATACAGTCATGAAATACTAATTATTCTCCTTCATCATTCATCCTTCAACTATTATCCTTTTAATAGCATTGTTATATGTAGTTAATACAGATAGTAGGTAGCTAATGTACATATTAACTTAGCCACATAACTGTCAAAATTAGCTTGTTAGATAATTTTCTCTCATCTACATGATGTAGACATATAATCATGACATTCTTATTGTACACATGGTTTTATCACTGCCACCTCACAGCAAGAAGGTTCTCTTGGCAAACCTCTTGGCTGACTGTGGCCTTTCTGAGTTTAACATGTATGTTCTCCCCATTCAAAACATGCACGCTAGGTCACCTGGTTACTCCAAATTGCCCATAGGCGTGAATGTGAATGTGTTATACACGTGCATTAATATAAACCTATCAATCACGTTAGAACTAGAATCTGAGTCATGTGGTCACACAAAATAATCCACACTTAACAGTAGCTCAGTGCACTTTCTGTATTTCATACTTACATAACCAGAGTGAGACGTGATGATTTTCAAAACTCGAAATCACCATCTAAATTGTGGTGAAATGAAACATACTGTAAAAGGGTCTGTGTTTGTAGTAATAATGCATTGTCATAATTAATCGTAAACAATATTACAATCAGAAACAAATAAGGGACAGAGAAAATCTACATGATTAACTGTGATTACTGTTTTTTTTTTTTTTACTGTCCCTGAAACATTGTTATATAGTTGGTTTCATGTCCATGTTTCAAGTTAAAGTGCTAATATCACCACACAGTACAGAACATCTTTCAGAAGTGCTCACCTTTGTTAATCTTTCAATTAGTGCCACACTTGACAAGTCATGTCACATTGTTACCATAGTGTCACTGTGTACGCTAAGCTGCTAAGTCAGATGTCATGATCTTCTAATGTAATTCAGCCCGGGAAGTGTCATAACACAAACTTACCTCAATAACATCCTTGTCACCTGAATGAAACTTGCATAACACTTTAACAAACTGACTGGTGTCAAAAAAGTATTTGTTAATGTTTATGTAGGTTAAATATAATGGGTTTACACGTGGCTTTACGCTGCCTAAAAGCGGAGCTCCCATATGATTTCCCTTACTTGACAAGTTTTTCGTGGAAACTCTCGAACCCCATCCTACATATATCAAGATTCATTCATTTTATAATAACTTGCTTATAGAAGAGAATTAAAATGAGGTAATCAAACACGCAATCTTTGTCTTGACATGTAAAGTACACCATATAGAAACTGTAGTTTTAGAGGACATTTCAATAACACAAGAATATAATAAGTTTATTTATTCCATGTCATTAGCAATGACATCACATCACATGACCCTACTATTATACTACACTTCTAGTTCTTTATATTACTCCCAGAAAAATTTTCGTACGCTTTTCCTTTTGCGAGATAAGAACCTTCAAATAACATATGCATGTACACCGGAAAGACAGACAGAGAGATGGAGCTATGTTGTAGGTTTTTCTTGACGTTCCAAAAGCAACTCGATGGTTAGATGCTTTTTCCTCATCGATGGTGCTCGCGGGTGCTCCGCAATACCACTATGAATGCTTTAACCTTTATTGTCAAGATAGAGATAAACAGAAGTGTAAAGATAATAGTGTACAATGCTATCAGTAGTGGATCTACACTGTAAAAACTTTACTGCAAAAATTACAGTAATTTACTGGCAGCAGTCATTGCAGGTAAATTATCGTAAATTTTCACAGCAAAGTTTTTACAGGGTAGGTCCATTACTGATAGCATTGTACTGGACCGTAAGTTTTCACTTTCAATAAATTCCTTATTTTCTCTGTAAATATATGCTAGAGTAAATTCCCTAATTTTCACAGTATGAAACAGCTTATCATAAATTGCTGCATTTTTAACAGTAACAGATATCTTACTGCAAACATTTACAGCATTTGGCAGACACTCTTATCCAGAGCGACTTACAATTATTATTTTTATACAAATGAGCAATTGAGGGTTGAAGGGCCTTGCTCAAGAGCCCAACAGTGGTGATAGCGGGGATTGACCGCTGACCTTCGGATCAGTAACCCATCGCCTTAACCACTAAGCCACCACTGCCCTACAGCTTAAAATGTATCCGTAAATGGAAAACCTTACACTGTAAAAAAATATTTGCTGTAAAAATTACAGAAATTTACTGGCAGCAGTTGTACAGTAAGGATTAGCTTACTGTAAAATTTAAATACAGAATCTGTATAAGTATCAGGTATCAGTAGCGTACTGCATAAGCCATCGGTTTACAGTAGCATACTGTATAAAGCGTCTACAGTAAGTTACTTTAAGAAACTACAGTAAACTACTACTACTAAATTTACAGCAAAATTTTACAGTGTAGTTAGTGTTCATCTAATAATGCAGCTAACAACATATATGACTGAGGCACAGGCTCCATAAATACTGCATAAATAAACTGCAGTGATGGAAAGAAACAAAAGGCCAGCAGCCTGGTGGCTGAGCGGTAAAAACCATACACTGTAACTGTTTTATGTGTCCTTATTGTTTTGGGGCTTTTTTTTTTTTTTTTTTTTTTGACAGCCACAGTGTTTTCAAAATGAATGAATGTGAGTGTGTTTTTTTTTTTTTTTCTTTAAATTGACATTCAGCATTACATTTACTTCAGGAAGTCATGTACTATAAAGTCATGTGTATTTTGCCTTGCTGGAGAAAAGGTAGGTTATATAGGCTAATTACTCCATGCCCTTTAAAAAGGGGTCATGGTCATTCTACACTGTGGGACACAGACTCACACATCGCTGCGCTGTCATTTTTAACTGCACAAAGCATTTTTGCGCGCTCAAGCAGGGTGTGTTTTCTCACCCCTCTCATTCGCCACTGCGTCAGTGAGGGTGTTGAAATTGTTTCGGAAGGACTGTGACGGCTCCTGGGCATGTGGTCCACTTTACTCACATATACCATGTTTCCTTGACAGCAGGATAAGCTACTGCACCGAGCTGATACAATTTAATCTTAAAAGCGTACTTGAAAGCTTGAATAAATCAAGGTTACCACTTCATCAAGAAAAGCGATGAGACCACACTGAAGTAGTGTTTGCTGCCACAGTCTAATTACACTCCAGTTTACATACTCACATTTGGACTTTGAATAAAGATGGATGGTTAGATAGATAGATAGATAGATAGATAGATAGATAGATAGATAGATAGATAGATAGATAGATAGATAGATAGATATTAAGTAGAAATTTGTAATATGTATTATAATATATAGAATTCACAATGATTTAAAGTCATATATAAGCTTAAAGCAATCAGCATGTTTTATTGCATCCAAACTGACTAAAGCATTTAATTTTTATAATAACAATGAAAAATCTTTCTCACCAGTTCTCAGCCAATTTACTTTTAGCCTAGCATACTTGTCACACTTCCAATTGCTGCACACCTGTTACAATGGCCTGTCTTCCAGTTACAAGCATCAGGTCATGGTCATCAGGTCATCCAGCCAATTAAAAACATCTAATTCCTGAAATCATATATTTTTAGATGTTTTTGTCAAATACTTCATTTCAAATATTTCCTGTTTTTCATGAAATAAGGATAAAATGAAGAAAATACCAGCCAGCTAGCGTTAGTGATTAGCTTAGCACAAGTTGCAACCGCTTCCATTTTTTTTATTGTAAGGACATAGCTACTAATGGTATATGATGTGATATCCTGGTAGCAGCTTAGCTAATGAAAATGTATGATTGCTCATATCCAGTGGGTACAAATCGAAAAATATTGGATATAAAGTGAGTTTATGCCGATTTGCACAATACAGTATGCTAGTGCAATGCTGTAATATTTATTATTAACAGTGTAAAGTAGTCCAGTAATGTACTAACAATTCTGTATCTCATACTCCATACCACAGGGTCATTTCTAATAAATTTACAGCACTTTTTATACAGTATTTATGATGACTGAAAGGAATTCAGAGTAAGAATATGATTATGCACATCTGACCAGCATCTATTTACTATCCTGTGCTGTGTTGTCCATTTTGTGTTGCCACGTTTTTCACTGTTTGTCACACCTGTAATGTTACACCAAGGTGTTATTTTCTTCTACTGTACACTCATGTTATATGGCTAGAATGACAGTAAAGCTCAATAATCTCCTCCTTTAATTGTTCTTCTGTTTCTGCTTCTTTACAGTTTGGTCCATTCTGAAATCATGAAGCGCCCACAGGGGGGCTGTGGCCTAAGAATGTCTGTGACAGCTATATGCAGGAACATTCTGAACTGAAGTGTTAAAAAATAATTACTTCTGACTACTTTCTGTGAGAAGGCCAACTTCTGGACACTTGAGATTCCATTCAGTGGTTTTATAATTATGATTAAACAAAAGGCAGTCAACAACTTTTAGTTCAGCCTCTAAATATTGGTCAGGATCATGTTCGGATTATTTTAAAGTGTAGTATTTAGTAATATACGCTGTATCCAGCATAGTGCATATGGAGAACATGATACAGGTATAATCACCGCAACCACTGCTTTTGCTTGTTTGTTTGTTTGTTTTGCTTCCTTACACCTTCTCTCAGTCCCCACCCCCCCAACACAAATTATTCTTCATGTTTGTTCTTTGTGTCTGTCCCTTGTTATTAGTTGTGTTTTGTGTCATTATTCAGTGCTTGCTATATCGTTTTATTTGGCGGTGTGATTGCACACCAAGGTTGCAAGAGCGTTTTTTTTTTTTTTTTTGGTTCCCCTTGCTCTCCTAGGTGCTAGCTGCTCATTTCCCACTGTCTCCTGATTTTGACCTTTGTCTGCCTGTAACGTTAAAGCAGATTTAGTTCAAAGGAACACATCCTCACATGTTTTTACCCCAGCTGACTCGGATAAAACTCAGTAAAGAGTCTGAGCAGGTACATTCTGACTGGTTGATGCAGTTTAGCTAGAACAGATGTTTAGCATATATTAACAGCCTGCTGCTTCAGTTATGTGTGTGTGTGTGTGTGTGTGTGTGTGTGTGTGTGTGTGCTATATAAGAAGTGCAGAGCCCCTCTGGTTTAAATTTGCTCTGACATTTCCTTGGTGCTCTCTCTCTCTCTCTCTCTCTCTCTCTCTCTCTCTCTGTCCATCCACTCCTTTAGTGGCTGTGTGCTTCATAAATAAATGACCTCTCAGCCGAAAGTGTTCCAGCTCTATCTGCTGGTTCAGGAGTCTCTCTCTGAAAGGTCAGCAGCCGGGGGACCCGTGTGCGTCTAAGAAACAAATTAAGCGAGAGAGATGAATGCAAAGCAAAGCACCCATGTTTATTGATGGCCACCATTTAGAGTCCCCGTGTGTAGTCCCATTTTTCAGCCGCTGCATTTTTTTTTTTTTAAATGAATTCGGAGCAGGAACGTTTCTCATTGAGCTGGTGAGATTCACATGCGTCTCTGCTCAGAGCATGTCACAAATCACAGCAGATTTATTTATATTTTATATAAATATTAATAAATAACAGCTAAGTAATAATAAATCATATTTCCCCCCCGGTTCTGTCTGAGGGATCAGGGAGGCATGTTTATCAATTCTTTTGAAGGTTAGCACAGGATATGTTTATGTATAGTGATATTTCTATTTTAGACACAGCTGCAGATATTTATATAAAATAATATAGATGAAGATATTCAACCAAACTGTCTATGCAACAGTAAATTATTAGAAAGGGCCACAAAACCAAATGTATTTGATTAGCAATAGTTGGAACATACATATCTGTTTCTAAATAAATGTTATATATGTATATAGTAAAAATATCTCTACAGTATATATATAAGTCCACTCAGAGCACACAAACCTCCGCCAAGCCCAGAATTTCCCCTAATGTTAAAATCGTCCTACCTCACTTTAAAAAAATTCTTTAAAAAATTCCATGTCCAAAGCCCCATTTCTGACAGAAATTCCATGAAAATCCACATGTAAATTTTCTTTTGCATAATCCTGCTACCAAACAAACAAACAATCACACACTGAGGCCTTGTGCAAGGGCCCAAAAGTGGTGGTACTGGGGATTGAACCCCTACCTTCGGATCAGTAACCCAGTGAACCAACCACTACCCCTAATTATTATTATTTATTTATTTATTTATTTATTTTGTATGGTGCTTTTATTGAAGATCTTGACCTATATCTGTATAATTTTATGCAGTGTGTAGCAGCCACATGATCAGCTGATAGCCCTGAATGAGCAGGTGCACAGATATTCCTTCTACAGTAGCTAATATTCTAGACTAATTTCTTCTAAATTTTAATTCAAATGAGAAACTCGTAAACTATAAATAGTACAATTTACATTCAGTATTGTTTTCTGAATGTAGCTTTTGTATTGTGATTCAGAAATAAATTTTTTACCCCATATTATAATTTTTGCTAAAGGAGCTACTTCCTGATGATTTATTCAAAGACTGAATGCAATTATGCACCACTAAACATATGGCTGTACAGTATATTAGCAAATGATGTACACTATATAAAGCACATCTAATAAAATATACTATCTGAGGCAGCACATTGCACAGAGCCTCCTGCTTACAGAAGCGTGTGTCCCTGAAGGGTAGAGGTGAAGAGTGGAGGACAGGAATTAAGGCAGGATAAATGAGGCTCTATTTCCTTATGGTGAAACTGGGTTTATAAGGTTGAAGAGGCTCTCAAGACACTGGCATTTTGAAGTGCCCTTTGAATGTGTGGGCGCTGTGTGTGTGCACTCGTTTGGCCTATTTTTATAGCAGACAAGTTGTTTGGCCAAAAATTTAATTTGTGCAATTTCTCATGCCAGGACATGTTTACGTGTTTTGTTTTTCTTTCATTTTTCTTTTTTAACCGGAGCTGTGACACTAATTAAGTGAACAGAAAATAAGGGCTACTAGTTATAGCTACTACAATAGTTTAAAATGATTGTTGTGCTTTAAATCACTATTAAATACTTGGTTTTGTTCAGTAATTGAATTGAATATCCTAATAATCCAGGAATGAGAATGATATTAACACATAAAACACATATAATGTGTAATTTCACCTTTAGTCTTTGATCCACAACATCAGAGACCATGGATGCATGTCTGTTATGAACAACAAGGAACAACTTGACTCAGTTTGAAGTGAATGTTGGATAATTACCCTTCCCGTGATCTATACGGAAGGTACTGTGATGCACCGATTTGTGTTTTGCGGGAAATTGTGTGTGTGTGTGTGTGTCTGTCTGCAGTCCACGAGTGCTCGCTTAGTCCTAGTAAGTTATTACCTTTCATATAAGCTATATATTGTTCATGTTATCATTACTAGACATTTGAAAGCTTACGGAAATTATACTAAAGTAATATTGCAGTAGTTACATAGACAGGAACTTTCCAACAGGTCTAACGGCGGGATTTAATTAGATAATTAGAAGTTCCACTTCATCTTCAAGTTAGACAGAGCATGTGTGTGTCCGAGTACCCATAACAAGTTAGTAAACGTATGTGTTCACTCCATTAGTCATTTTACACAGTGCTTCTTGTGCCTTGTCTTATAGTTCCAATGACAAAACTGAACCAGAAAACCTGGGATTAAGAGGGAATTTCTCATTACAATGGCACTTGCTAAGGAGCAGGATGTATTAGGCAGAAAGTGAACAGTCAGTTCTTGAAGTTGATGTGCTGAAAGCTGGAAGGATCTAAGTGAGTTTGATAAGGACCACACATGTGTTGGCTAAACAAATGGGTATCTTTATCTCGTGGTAGGTAAGTACCCACCAAAGATGGTCCAAGGAGGGACAACCAATGAACTGTGTTGTGAGTGCCCAAGGCTCAGTGATGCACATGGTGAGCGAAGAACATGTGCTAGAACATCTGGTCTGATCCCACAGAAGAGTTACTGTAGTACAAACTGCCACAACTGTTATTGCTGCTTATGATAGAAAGTTGTCAGGACACACATTGCATTGCATCTTGCTGCATTCGGGCTGCCTAACCACAGGCCAGTCAGGTGGTGTTCATATTATGACTGATCGCTGTATATACCATATTGTCACTTTTTGCATTCCTGACTTTCCTGATTTTGTAGCTGGAGGTACTAGACGCTAGTTTCAATGCACTACACTAAAGCACAGTACAAATGATATCACTTTGTTTGTTAGATATTCTGAAATAATAATCACATCATATTAGTATTAGAGTAAATCATACAAGAAATAGAAATCACTGATCACCACAGTAGTAACTGTAAGGTACATCTACACTCACACACACACACACACACACACACACACACAGAGAGAGGGGGGGGGCTTCAAATAAGACTTTGAAAAGTAAAGTTTGCCTTAAGAGAAAAGGAAATGCATAATTATGGTGTATTTATATCATAAACATATTCGTTAAGTGTCCCTATCTCTAGGAGCTCGACTTCCTATGTGTCAGCTTGCCTTTACCACCCACAGTCCCATAATAAATTCCTCTGATCTTTTATGCAGCTTTTCCTGCAAGAGATGCATATGGGGCAGATTTCCGCATGTCTCTGAGTGTCACGAATGCTTTTCATGTTATTTAAACCCTAGCGCACTTCTGAAACGAAGGAAATGGTGCCAATACTTCTAAAATTCAAATCTGGTGATGTGGGTGTTGTAAGTTTGGGCATTTCTTAGGATTTGCTTAAAGCCTCTTTGTGTCGCGGACTATCGTTTTTTCTATGCAAAACGAGCACCTTGTGAAAACACTGCCTCGAGACCATACAGTATAAACAAGTTGATCTCTTTGAAACGCAAATATGGAACACGTTGGATGAACGCTTTGGGTTATTGTTGTCGTGCTGATCAAAGATCTGGGTTCAGTCTCTGTGAGCAAGAAGCCAGACACTGAAAATACTGGATGAAATGTCAACGCTGCCTCCTACACTGCAGATCCAATGAAGTTTTAGGAAATATGAGTCGGGATGACAAGAGTAGAAATGCCAATACTAAAAACTTCTGGCAACATGATAAAACAAAATCCTTCCTTGAACCACCTTTGTACCACTGCATACCAGGCACACTCTACAAGACCTGCTGTTTTGGAAATTAATAGACCCAGTCTCTTAGCCATCTCAACGTTGCCTCTTGTGAAGTGAATAATATTAATTATCTTGTTACAGTGGTACCTGCCAAGGAGTGGGATGTATTAGGCAGAAAGTGAGCAGTCAGTTCTCAAAGTTTCAAAGTCGCAAAATTAACAAACATAAGGAGTGACTTTGACAAGGGACACAGTGTGATGACTAAACAAATGGGTTGTGCTCCTGGTATGAGGTGGTAAGTACATTGCCATTTATGGCATTTGGCAAACACCCTTATACAGAGTGACTTACATTTTTACCTAATTTATACAACTAAGAGGTTAAGGGTCTTGTTGAAGTACCCAACAGTCGCAGTAGTAGTAAAGGAGCTTGAACCTATGACCTTCTGATCAGTAACCCAGCGCCTTCACCACTGAGCCA
>JAQMYF010000006.1:15602869-15614495 GCA_030014195.1 Neosilurus mollespiculum
GGCTGAGATGGGCGCCAGCCTCCCCGCGACCCTAATTAGGAATAAGCGGTTCAGAAAATGACATGACATGACACTTACCTGCAGGTCCAAAATTGACATATTGAATTGAAACACTTGTTCTCTATTTCAGAGAAAGTTTACTGTATCAATAGAAACTACATTCATTATCCCAGCACAGAACTGGTCCTGGCTCAAGTGTTTGCACCAAGTGTGATGCAATGCATTCTCAATACTTTATACATTTTTATTGAATTGATGCCCTACTTTTCAGGGTCTCCTGCATCTGAGTATGGCTCAATATCAAAGTGGAGAAATTTCTCCTCTGCCCTCTTAGTTCAGGTTGCCATTATGCGCATGCACATGATGCACTGTGTGTAGGACACCAAGTGCCAGAAGGGGCACCAAAATGATCTCATGCGTTTGGACTGTGAGAGGAAACCAGAGTACCATGCATGCATGAATAGAAACCATGCATGCATGAATAGAACCTGCAAACTCCTCAAAGAAACGCTCTTGCCGAGCTCAGGACTGGAACCCACGAACTTCTTGCTGTGAGGTGGACATGCTAACTACTATGCCACCATACCATTCACCAAAACATTCAAACACTCAAAAACATAAGTCCATAAAATCAACTTTCATGCGATTGCTAGTTGTTAATGTATTCTATCAGATCTTTGAAATGAGTATTTATTTCTAAATTTGTTCTTCACTCAATAACTGTGAGTTTAAATACTTGTGGTGTGTTTCACTTTGCTCATATCTCATTAGCTTACCTCCTCCCAGCTCTTTCTCTGGTAACAAGCTGCTTCTAAACTGTAGTGTAGTCCACTGTGTGAAAATGGACCTGCACAAAATTTCAGAATTATTATTAAACATGCTAGATTTGTATGAATCTATATATAGTACACATGTATTAAAAAGTCAAATTGATTATTTACTCCTCTAGTTTCACCATCTTTAACCCAGGAAAGATAACAGATTGATTAAAAAAAAAAAAATTTAACTTCAGAATAGAAGACTGAAAATTGCTTTTAAAAAAACGGCTATGATTGAAGTCACATCAGAACTTAAAATTACAGGATATCAGGAAAAATAATACTTCAACAATTGACACATAAGTGATTCATCACAGCAAAGTGGGTATTAAGTCAGAAATTATTAAATACTTTGTTGAACTTTAAACGTGATTTTCACCAAAGCATCAGGGTATGGTTATGTTCTCCAAAACTAGCAACATATGTTAGAAAATTTGGTAAATTTTGTAAAATTTGTTAAAAAAAAAAAAAAAAAAAAAAAAAAAATCTTAGCAGATTAGCTACAAAATCCTACCAATATCTGAAAATTAATAATTTCTGACTTAATACCCACTTTGCTGTGATGGGTGAGTGCTGATATACCATACGTATTTCCGTATGTGTTTTTCATGCATCAGTGCAATTGTGCACATGACGTTTGTGGTTTGACATCAAATACAGTAAAAAGTAAATGAGAAGGTCTAATGAAATTAGCAAATTGGCAAAAGCTGCTCAACATAATACAGAGGTAACATGACACTACAGCAGGGTAAAGGAGAAGCTAAAGCTATTATCTGCTCAGTGATTATGGGGAAATGGCAGATAACATTGTATGCCATATGTTCATGGTACATAAATCAATTACAATGTGGGACAGGGTGGAGCAAGTACTCACAAAATTACATGTGGGACAAAGCATAAATTATACCTGATGGGTAAACATGCAAATGGCCTGTGTGATACATTTTGAAAGAGATCCTGGAAATTAAGGTGGTATTGTTTAGGCCTGTATGAATCTGGCTTTTAATGAACGTATATAATGATTAATCTACACACACACACACACACACACACACACACAGAGACAAACACACACACACACACACACACACAGAGACAAACACACACACACACACACACATATATATATATATATATATATGTATGTATGTATGTATATGTCTTCATTTTATTGCCACATTAATGTTGCTGAGCCTCGACCTGTCCGACTGGAATCTACAGTGCCATGGAAATTAGGTGCTGTGATAAAGGCTAAATAAACTCCATGAAAATATAAGATTTTTTATTGTAATTTTTTTTTTGTCCGGGCAGTATATATACTGCTGTGCACAGCTGCAACAACCGCATCAAACCTGACCGTTAGATGGCGACATTTACACAGAAGTACACAAAACACCAAGAAAGAAACATAAGAGGAACAAAATAAATGAGCTCGTGTTGAACCCGGACTTATTTTCAGGTGCAGAAGTCGTCCAGTTCCGTTTAACTCTTCGCTTTAAGTCGAGCTGTTGTCCCTTTTAGTAAATATGCAGGTAAGCAGTGTAAGGTGTTATTTTATTTAAGGCTAATTATTCTCTCACGGTTTTGTCGAGCAACATCAGTGTAAAGAATCCCGTGTTATTTTTAATTTCCGGTGTGTTAAAGTTCTTTAATCTTTAACGATATTGCAGTTTGAGGGAAATGTAGCAAACGCGTTTGTCCCACACTTTAAACACAACCTTGTTTATCCTGTGACTCTTTACAGGGCGATATTTAAGTAGTTATCGTTTAGATGTTGTGATGACAAATTGACTGGCTTAGGTTCTCTTTCTTCTGGTCTGTCTAGTGGTAATGAAATTATATTTAGATAGTAGGTACACCTGGTTTCTGTATCAGACCTCCTGACTGCTTCACTGATAACTGAAGGTTCCTGGATGCTCACTGAGAACCACTGCAATACAGGACACTCAATTATTAAAAAAAAAAAGAAAAATAGGTGACAGTTAATCAGGAATGCTGACAGCTCTCTCTATAATATCTGTTAATATTTTTAGCAACGGGAGGAAAAGCAGTTGGAAGCATCTGTTGAGTCTCTGATTTCTCGAGTCGCGCATCTGAAGAATTCTCTACAAAGTTTCATCTATAAGCTGGAAAATGAATACGACAGACTGACATGGTGAGCATGTGCAAGACCGTAAATATGAACTGTTCAGGTATGGCAGACTTAAGATTTTGTTATGAGGTGAACGTTATGTCTGTAATGCATTCAGATTTCTCGTCAATTGGTGACATTGGCTTTCTCTCTAATTTCTGTTGACATTTTCTTTACTTCTGTTTGACTTATGCAGGTATGTCAAGACTATAAATCTGATTCAGAAGATTGAACGTGTGTTGTGTCTGTGTTTTGCTCCAAGACAAATTATACAAACAAAAACTAATAAATCAAATTTATAAACTGTTAGACAGTTGAAACGAGGTAGGTTTTGAACCCGAGCCTGTGGATTAAAATAGTCTGTTATTCCACCAGGACGTCTCCTAACCACCCGAACTACCACCGCTGAGAAATCTGTGAATAAACTATAGCTATATTTTCTCTCCCAAAAGCACAGCTAGACTCATGTTAATGTTTATTAATCACTACGTACCGTGGCTGTCCGTGTTATCCAGTAACCCAGTCTGTACTAACAGTAATTAAACACTGTTGGAAATGTAATCAAATTTTTCTTGTGCATTTATATTTGTGCTGTATTTGATTGTATTTGGCACAGTCTTGCAAGTTTCATGCAATTCTGATTGCTAATAATGGAAGAGTAGGACTTTTTTTTATAGCTGACTGTCCACAACAAGAAGTTAAAAGAGTCTGATACCGGATACCTCTGTTTTAAAAACCTTACCACTGAAGACATTTTAGTAAAACTTGCTGTTCAGTGTTGGGTGTGAAGTCAGACTGAGAAGGCAGGGTAGCATGGATGTCTCAATGCCCCCCCCCCTTTATCTGCATTAGTCTCTGAAACGTGATGTCCATTTTTCCTTCAAAATCTTTATGCTGACTGATCCAAACCAGATACTGATAAAAACAGTATAACTCAGTTAAGGTTAAAGAAGTGCTACTTTGTTTAATGTTGATGCTGTTTTCAGCTTTTTTGATTTGATGTCACTTGCTGAAATTAGAGTAGCAGAGGTGTTCCTGAGTTTGGAACCAGTATACCACTATACTAATTAAATCTTTCAAGAATTAATAATTCTGGTATCAAGCAACAGTGCAAAGCCTGGTGTAGTAGAACAGTCGTAACTTACTAATGTGTTTTATTTTTTTTCTTTGTAGGCCCTCAGTGCTGGACAACTTTGCACTGTTGTCTGGGCAGCTAAACACCATCAACAAGCTGTTACGGAATGAAAAAACACCTTCCTATAGGAACCAGGTCATCATTCCTCTGTTGCTGTCACCGGACAGAGATGAGGAGTTGGCAGTTAGTATCAAGGACCTTGTATCTGTTTTAATCAGAACAGGTGGAACAGCGTGAAGATCTTTTTTATTAATCTGAATTACATGCAGTTTTTCTCTCTGTTTGTTCCAGAAACTGACAGAGCAGCGAGTGCCTGTGTTTAGCCACGAGATCGTACCGGACCACCTGAGGACAAAACCTGACCCAGAAGTAGAAGAACAGGAGAAACAACTGAGTGCTGACGCTGCCAGGATTGGACAAGAAGTAGCTCAGGTAAGGGTATCTAGGGATAAATACACTACCTTTTAAAAGTTTGGATTAGCCTTTCAATTATTGTTAGTGAATGGCGAACAGAATGGCGTGATCTGATGGGGCTGCTGTCTTGGGGTTGATAGATGTTATCCTGAGTGGATAATATTTGAATCAAAAATGATGGTCACTCATAGTTTGTCACAGCTACTTGGAGGACAAGGCATCATTACTGTCATGCATTAGAATGGAAAGATTAACCATAAAAATCTTGATTAAGTTTGCAGTCATTTCGTCAGTTTTCTCACGGATGTATATATATATATATATATTAACAGCTCATAAAGATGTATAGACGTCTACAAGTTTTCATATAAAATTAGTTGTGACGTCATTGTTTTTGTGAACAGAAACAGATCCAGACTCTGAACAAACTCTGCTCAAGTCTTTTGGAGAAGCTCAACAACCCTAGGGACGACAGAGATGCAGAATCTTCAGGTGTGTGTGTTTTTCCACTGCATTTCTTCTGTAGACCTCATTTAAAACTGTCTTTGGGCTCACTCAGTCACCATTACCAGCAGTTTATGTTCTATTCTATGAGACAGTGGGGCTTCTAAATGGTGTCAAACCCTGCTTTTCATATAGTTGTAGAGGTGAATCATAAGGTCTTGAATCATAAGAACTTTCCCAAGATGCCTAGCAGATTTTTCACACCTTTTTTACAGCAAGCTAACTGATTCATTTAAGCTAGTAGCTCAAACGCAGTGTGGGGAAATGGAGCTAACATGCTTCCAGCTGCTATATGAAGCTGGACTTATTCTTAATGATTATACATAAACATCAACTTCTGTCAAACCGACACCATTCTAGAGGAGTATGTCCACTTTGTGAGCATCTTGGAAATACAGTTCTGTTCAGAATATTTAATGATTTTGGGTCCAATAATATGAAATATTTTTAGGTTGCTCCATGTATGGTATATTTCCTGGTAATGACTTAATCCTTAAGCTTGTCAGCTCCTTTTCCAAAGAGGCTGGACTTAAGTCATACAGCCACCATGTTGAGCATCTTATGATGTGGGGGGTTGTTGTTTTTTCTTTTAGTTAATTTTTGTATTTTATTTTTTTTAAGAAGTGAATGGCAGAATCTCTTTAGTGCCGAACTCTCGTAGTTAAATTGATCATATTCAATGGGGTTTTCTTATGGAGTATTTATAAAGAATAATAGTGCTTTAGGTGTGATGTATCTACCACAGGAGCCTAATTTATATCAGCCAGCCTGTATATTATTAGAAAGTCTGTAGGACGCATATTTCTGTGGGTAACTTGTGTGTTTCTCTTTGTTTGAGTTGTACTTCTTTCTCTGTTTCTGTGTCTCAGGTGTGCGTCAGAACAAACAGTGGTTTAACCCAACAGACACCAATGCCTTGGTGGCAGCAGTTGGCTTTGGAAAAGGCTTATCCAAGTGCAGACCACCTTCTTCGGTGGCTCCTGGACATCCAGGACAAACCATGATGACTGGTGGTCCCACACTGCAGCAGGTCACCATTGCTGGGGCTCCTGGACATCAGGCGGGCATTGGTGCATCAGTGGCACAACAGCAACCTGGTAGGAGACTTGTGTCCAACACACACAAAATTATGTAACATTTGGGGGATAAAAAACACAGATCAAATAATCAAATCAATCTCTCAGTATTCACACCCAGTACTTAATACTGCTTTGTTTTGATTTCTCAGGGAAAATGCCAAGCAGCATTAAGACAAATATCAAGTCAGCTTCAGCCTCAATGCATCCATACAATCGGTAACTGAAGAACCTCAATGTCCTGCTTGAGCATCTGTGAAAGGGAGAGTAACAAAGCTGTAACATTTTTCTTGTTTGTATGTAAATATGTTTTTCCCCCCATTTAATAAACAGTATATGAGTTTACCTTATACTCTCTTTTTGTGTCCTGTTTGAAATCGTTTTCACATTTAAACTGTCCAAGCCAGCCCTACTGAATTGGTGTGACAAAAAAGTTTGTTGTTCCTCTTTCTGTGTTTTTTTGCTATTATTTAGTAAGATAATATACTGTATTTTTCAATTAAATGGGTGTATTAAGGTATTTTTTTATTTTTTTTATTGGAAGTTGACATTTTTGCGAAAGTTACTGATTTTAAGCATCTCTTCCCAGAAAAAAAATGATATATAGATTACCTCAGTGCTCTCCAATCCTCTTCCTAGAGATCTGCCTTCCTGCAGGTTTTATCTCCAAACTTAATCATACACAACTGGGTACCTGATTGTTGCCTTAAAGTTCTTGAACAGGTCAAAGAGGTGTGTTAGATTTTGGTTGGAGAAAAAAACCTGCAGAAATGTGGATCTCCAGGAACAGAGTTGGAGACCACTGGATTGCATCATACGATATATATTATAATGATAAATACATTGATTCGGTTTAGCAGATAATAATATAGGACTCTATATATAATATTTTATTATTATTTCACTCTTATCGGCCAAAATAAATAAATAAAATTATATAACCTCTGACCCATGAAGCCCTTTGTGTAGCTAAAATGATGCACTCTTATTTCTGATCATTTTCTGAACCGCTGGCACCTATCTTAGCCGACTCTACACGAGGGCAGTGGAATCAGACAGTGAGAGACATGGCTGGCCTTTGATAACCCAGTTAGCTGCACTTCAGAAGAAAGGAGAATGTAGATTTATTTCTTTTTATTTGAGGTTAAGGTTTATGATTGAGGAATATGGGCTCGTCATCTCCTGAGTTACAGATGATGAAACTTAAGGTGATTAGAAACAATGTGGCATAATGAATTGATTGACGTTTTACTTTAATGTGTCAGAGATAATCTTAGTTTAACTTGTTATACTGAGTATACTTCTCAGCTGAGGTTCCTTCCCTCAGAACAGATTGGAGTCTCTTCGTAAAATCCATTCATCTTAATTTGATGTGTAGCTTTGAGTGATGCTTCCACACAGTCTGATTCAGCAGCAGATGAGTTAACATACATTATAATTTTTCTGTAGACATGCAATAAGTGTTGGATATCATGCAACGTTTGGTTTTAGGACCTTGGGTTCTGGTGCACTTGTACTTAACACAGAAGAAAAATAATTATTATTTCTCCACCATCTGGAGTTTGCAGATGCAACCGGGGTTGGGTACCTCTGGTTTAAATAGACGCAATCTACTACCTTGAAAAAAAAAATCACGTCCATTTTCAAAGTCGGATCTTTTGATGTTTTCATACGTTTTGTAATGTCAAAGGCTGGACTTTAGACAGGAAGAAGATTGGTAGTGATGTTCTATGCATGCAGACTAGCCTCTGACCTAGCTCGCAGTTCTTCCTTGCTCTGTTTACATTCTCTCTGTTGCCTGCAGTGCCCGTCCATCTGGCCACACTGAAAGGTTATTGAGGGGGTTTCTGGCAATTCAGTCTTGGCTGCTCAGGCACCACATTTTTTGCATTTGGCTAGTACATATACGGGTTCATATGAAGCACATTGTCAGTCTCATGCTTCTCCACTCAATCACTTAATCACCTCGGCAACTTCATATACAAAAGAATTACTTTCCATATCATTCTCTGGCTGGCTTTCAACAGTGTTTTTTTTATTGTAGCAGCCATTGTTATTCTAGGTATGACATCCCTTTTGTTTTATAGATTTTCCCAAATAAATTTAGAGAAATGATATTATTTCCCCCATTAAAAATATTTAAAAGAAAATAAAAAACAACTTAGAAAGTAAATAATAATTATTCAATATGCTATTAACAAAATTGATCATTTATGACTGAATAAAATGATTGAAATTCTCTGTCCCACTTAACATTAACCCTTTAAAAACTAGGTGTGATTAAAAAAGTAGACACTGCATATATATATATATATATATATATATATATGTGTGTGTGTGTGTGTGTGTGTGTGTGTGTGTGTGTGTGTGTGTGTATGTATGTATGTTTATAAATAGTGAGCATTTACCAAAAAAAAAGATTGACTTGTGGAATATGTAGGCTAATATGTATTTACACACAAAGTTATTATTTGTATTTTCTTCTGAAAAGCAATAGAGATATTAATAGCAAATTTTTAAATCTAACAGAACTACAATGAGACAAACAAGAAAAACAAAGCATAGTAAAGCATACTGCAAAATAAAAATACAGACTACTAATAAAGCCATTAGAACATTTTGATAAGGGATCTAAAGAGACTACATTTATATTTACATTTACAGCATGTAGCAGACACTCTTATCCAGAGCGACCTACAGTAGTGCTTTAAAGTCACTATCAGTGAATATATTTTTATACTGGTATGTTAGGACACAGACTAAGCATACCGTCAGTCAAAAGCTTAGTGGGTAGGTGTTGTGTGTGTAATTTTTTTTTGTGTGTGTGTGTATGTAAAACATAATCCTAATATAAGTACTGCTGAAAAAGGTAGGTTTTCAGCCGTCATTTGAAGATACCCGGTGACTAAGCTGTCCAGACATCCAGAGGAAGTTCATTCCACCACCTTAGAGCCAGAACAGAGAAGAATTTAGATGCATTTTCCCTTGTCCCTTGGTAGAAGGAGGGACTAGTCTAGCTCTGACAGAACGCGGTGCAGTGTGGGGTGTGATAAGTGCTTTGAGGTAGGAGGGTGAAGGTCCATTTTTGGCTTTGTAGGCAAGCATTAGTGTTTTAAATCTAATGCGAGCAGCTACAGGAAACCAATGGAGAGATTGTAGCAGTGGGGTGAGAAAATTTGGGAAGGTTGAAAGCAAGCTGTGCAGCTGCGTTCTGGTCGAATTGCACTCAAAGGTAGACCTGCCAGGAGTGAGTTGCAGTAGTCTAGTCTTGAGATGACAAGGGACTGAACAAGTATCTGAGTGGCCTCATAGAAAGAAATGGACAAATCCTTCGGATGTTAAAGAGGAGAAATCAACATGATCGAGGAAGATTAGTGATATGAGAAGAGGACAGGCAATTGTCCAAGGCTTCGTGCAGTGACTGAAGGAAAGATCACAGAGTTGTTCAAGGAGATTGCAAGATCTTGATGTGGAGATGAGTCTGCTGGGACAGCAATTCAGTCTTGCTGGGATTAAGCTTCAGCTGGTGAATTGCCATCCATGAGGAGATACTTGCAAGACATGCAGAGATCCGGGCAGAAACATCAGTGTTTGAGGGAAGAAAAGAGAGACATTTACAGTCCCAATGGCAGGACTGTCCTCTGAGGATATTTATTACTGTGTGTTGGATTGTTTCTTTTTGGTGCAGAGCGCTTCCAGTTCTCTCATTAAATGCAGACACATTTCATCCTGCCATGGCAGTGACACACACTGCACTGCTACTGGCAGACCCACACCACCTTCCATTGCCTGCAAAAGAACACACGTAGGGTGAGAATACGTATAAAAAAGAAATCACTATTCATTACTCGAGACGAAATCTGTGCATTTTAAAATGAATGCTTGGCTGATCATTGAAGGAGGACGTTGTTAATGTGCAAGTCCATATCACATGTAGTAGGGTGGTCCTCATTTTTGAACTTTTGAATTGTAAAGCGGGCACCCCCTAAAAAGGTTTCAAACGCTGAAAAATGAAATACCTAAAAGGATTTTTCCAATCAAATAATATTTACGGTATGCTCAAAGGCTCTGAAGTTTCTCTCCTATAAATGCCTGGCATGGTGTGGAAAACTGCCTGCAAACATGATAAATTCCCAAACTACATATATTTCAGGCACTACTATGCCATTGCCTCATTGGTAAGAATGCAGCTGAATAATGTTGTAGTTCTTATCCTATAGAGGTAAACTGAACAAGAGTTCTGTAATTTAAATATGTATGGGATTGTATGGCGCAGTCAGCAATGACAAAAATTCAAGTAGTGTAGACTGTAGATGTGTAGAGAAGTGCAGAATACTTCCTGAAAGTAACTTAATTTTTCTTTATTAATCTTTAACATTATGGTAATTAATCTGTAATTAATTGGTAGTTAATGCTTAGATAGCAGTAATGCATAATTTAATCTGCATTGAGCATACCTTAAATTAAAAATATTTTACTACAAGTGTTTTTACATTGAATGTAACCAATTTAATGGGCGCCCATCAATTTTACTCAAACTTAAATTTTTTACCACCAATAAGGACCACCCTAATGTGTACTTTCACATGCTGCAACATATTTTCAGGTGTAATGAAATGAACTAGACAAGGACAAAAAAGGTAAGCAAAGGATAAACTATTGGCTCATATTGTTCTTTGCTCTTTTATTATTAAAACATGCTTATGGACATGGAAAATACATTTAAATAATACAGCTGAGCCAATAAGGTCCTAGCTAACCAGTTTGTACCCATGTTCATACACTATGTTAAGAAGAGTATCAGAAGGTAATGATTAGCACATCCGCCTGATTGAAGAATTCCCGGGTTTGATTTGCTGGCTCGGTAACGGCGTTTCTGTGTGAAGTGTGCACGTTCTCATCATGCTTGTGTGGGTTTCCTCCAGGTACTCTGGTCTCATTCCACAGTCCAAAGACATGCATATAAGGCTAACTGGCTGTTCTAAATTGCCCCTAGGTGTGAGTGTGAGTGTGGTTCTGTGTGTGTTGTCCATGTGATGGTCTGGCGAACTGTTCAGCATGTGCATCCCCTTCACGCAGAGTCAACTGAGCTGGCTCCTGCCTCCCTTCAACAGTAGTCAGGAAAAAAAGCTTTCAGCAGAAGAATGAAGTGTATCAGACTGCCATGTTTTAATCTTAGTCATGATGTTTGTACTTTAGCGGAGAAATAATTCAGCCCGTGTGATGATCCAGAAGTTGCCAGGGCAGTTACTAAAACAATGAGTAGTGTGTACATATTATAATTATTAATTGTTATTATAAACTTTAATTCTTATAATTTTTAATTTCAGAATTCAGTTCTGGAGACTACAATATTCAATGTGCCATACATGATCTATGCAACATTTTCAAAAGCAGAAGAGGACATTTGAAAAGCAATGTTGTTACTTAGTAAAGTGTACTTTTAAATTTACTGGTTCAATATGTTTTGCAGGGGCAGTGGTGGCCTGGTGGTAAGGTGCTGGATTACTGATCCCAAGGTCGGGGGTTCAAGCCCCACTATCAGCGG
>JAQMYF010000006.1:15632299-15647864 GCA_030014195.1 Neosilurus mollespiculum
TGTGTGTATATATATATATATATATATATATATATATATATATATATATACATACTCAAAAAGCTATAAACACAACACTTTTTTTTGCTCCTATTTTTCATTAGCTGAACTCAAAGATCTAAAACGTTTTCTGTGTACACAAAAGGCCTATTTTTCTCAAATGTTGTTCATTCTGTCTCTGTCTCAATCTGTCTAAATCTAGTGAGCACTTCTTTGCCGAGATTATCCATCCACCTCGCAGGGGTGGCATATCAAGATGCTGATTAGACAGCATGAATATTGCACAGGTGTGCCTTAGGCTGACCACAATAAAGCTGCTTTTTAAGCTGCGTTTTCTACAGCATTTCTGCTCTTTCCTTTTTTTTTTTTTTGGTTCAGTGATTGATTGTACAGACAAAGGACAGCGAACCATAAACAAATGCATAAAAACTCATTATATATTATATCATATACCCTGTTTTACGACTTCTACTCCACTGCTGACCCTGGGCGGATGTGGCTGGGCCTGTAGCACATCACAGACTATCGGACCAGCACCATCAGCTCCACAGACAGCCTGCTGGATGATCTCAACACATTCTACCTTCACTTCCAGACCTCTAACTATAGCACAGAGAGGATACGCACACACTGTACCCTCCCCCAACAGTCTCATCATGCCAAGTACACAAAATATTGAGGAAGATTAACCCCCGCAAGGCAGCAGGACCAGACAACATCCCTGAATGGGCTCAGAAAGCATGTGCTAACGAGCTGGCTGATGCTCTCACCTCCATCTTTAACCTCTCCCTCATTCAGAGCAAAGTTCCTTCCTGCTTCAAAACCACAACCATCATCCCCCTTGCCATGAAGAGCCCACCCACCTGCCTGAACGATTACAGGCCTGTAGCCTTCACTCCAGTCATTATGAAGTGTTTTGAGAGAGTGGTGCTGGCCCACATATAGAGCATCATACTGGACCCCCTGGACCCCCTGCAGTATGCCTATTGGCCTAACAGATCTACTTCTGACACCATTGCTGCTGCACTCCATTATTCTCTCGCCCACCTGGAAACAAAGACTCCTACTTCAGAATGCTTCTTGTTGACTACAGTACCACCTTCAACACATTCATCTCCCAAAATCTCACCCATAAACTGTCTACACTTGATCTGAACCCCACTCTCTGTGACTGGCTCCTGGACTATCTGACGGGCAGGCCCCAGTCTGTCAGGATCGGTAATAGGACTTCAGTCAGCATCACTATAAACACGGGCATCCCGCAGGGATGTATCCTCAGCCCCTTCCTCTACACCCTGTTCACCCACGACTGCACCGCCTCCCAAGAACAACATCATCCTGAAGTTTGCAGATGACACTGCAGTGATAGGATGCATCAGTGGTGATGATGACGCGGCCTACAGGAGGGAGGTAGCCAGCCTGGTGTCATGGTGTTAGGTCAGTAATCTCACGCTCAACAAAGAAAAAAGAAAAGAGATGATAGTGGACATGAGGAAGGAGAGGAGACCTCATCAGCCACTGTTCATCCGAGAGCTTGAGGTGCAAAGGGTGAGAACATTCAAATATCTCAGTGAGGACCTGATCTGGACATTGAATACCACACAGCTGGTGAAGAAGGCTTAACAACGGTTGTACTTTCTGAGGAGGCTGAGGAAGTTCGGCATGTCGCCCAGGATCCTCGGCAACTTCTACAGCTGCATTGTTGAAAGCGTCCTGAGCAGCTGCATCACTGTGTGGTATGGCAGCACTACTGTTATTGACTGCAGACGCCTGCAGAGAGTGGTGAAGACTGCTGAGAAGATCACCAGGGCCTTACTGCCCTTTCTGCAGAGCATCTTCCACTGCAGAGTCCACAGCAGACCTGCCTCCATCATCAAAGACCCCATCCACCCCCAACATGGACTAATCACACTTCTACCACCAGGCCAGAGGTATAGAAGTATGAAATGCAGGACCTCCAGGTTACGGAACACCTTCTTTCCTAATGCCGTCAGACTGACTGGAATATATAATACCTCATTTGACTGTTTACATCCTCGCCAACTGCACATGCAATATTGCACATAAAACTGATGATGTATTTATAATCTTATTGTATAGTTTATTTTATTTTGCACAGTATATTTACATTGCACAGCCACAGTCTTATGTCTATGTATAGTCTCTATCTATATTTCTATAATTCTTGTCGTGTAGTCTATCGATATCCTTGTTTGTTTGTTTGTTTTTGTTTTGTTTTTAGTTTAATTTTTTTATACTTTTGGTATTCAGTGTGGACAGTAAAGGAAGATTTTCATTTTACAGGGAAACATGTTTCCTAACTGTATATATAACAAAAAAAACCTATTTGAACTTGAACTTTAAAAAGTTTGCTCATTCTTCAGATGTTATTCATGCTTCAGCCAGTCAGAGGTAATCAGGGTAGAGTATAAGGATGGGGTTTTGACCACATGAATCCCAAGTATGTGATGGGGTAAACGTTTGATCCTCACCCCCACGACACTGACACTTACAGCAAGCCAGAACCACAGATCATTGCGTCTTCACACAATTTCTCACATCCTTATCTCTTCTCTGTTCATTACCTCTGCCAAGGACGTTATGTTTTCATCAGCGTGGGTTTCTTTGTCTGTCTCTCTGAATGTTAGCAGCTTCCTGTCCACAGTTTTTAAAAGATCTATCTGAAATTCTTTGCGATGGTTAGGTGATCACCCAAGGATGTTCCAGTTAAATTTTTGTAAGAATCCATGCACTGTTGATGTCACAAAAAAATCTCAATCTCGCTTATAATGGGCAAAATAAAAATATTTTTTTTAATTTGCTGTGTATATTCAGGATGTCAAATAAAATTTCATCCCAATCTGATCCAGATTGTGCATTTGGCAGCAATTTAAATGTAACACATCACATTTGATCACATTTGTTAGAAGTGTGTTAGTACAGCAGGTCCAGAAGGGGTGCTATGTACTTAATTTTTTATGGCTTGGTGGAGGTCTCCACTCTTGTTTCCATCTCAAGCAGTGCATCATTAATAACAATAATAGTAATAATAATTGTAATAATAAATGTAGTGCCCTTTGATGACTCCTCCTCCTGTTTCATTACAAGCTGACTGTTTACTTTATTTATGACCATCATTTAGATATAATGATGTTGGTATGTTACAGTTTTTTGAATGTTTCTTGGTTGTTTTGTGTTTACAGCTTAAATCAGACAAAGAGCTGGATGTACTGAGCATCCTCCCAAAAGGATGGCAGTCCGATTCGCCTCCTTCTTCGTTGCCGTACCTGCTGGTTCCATCCACTCGAGTCACCTTCCTGGCCCGCAGGTATCGATTCGTCATAGAGCTGGATCTCAGCCCCTCCACTGGGATTGTGGTAAGAGTAGATTCTAGTCTCCACTGCCTATTTTGGTAGATTGCATTGTACATAAGGTATACGCTGATTGTCAAGGAAATGTCTTGTAACCGGATTACCGTAGTGGTTGACACTCTGGGTTACTGATCATAAGGTTGCTGACTCAAGCCCCAATACCACGAAGCTGCTACTCTTAGGCTCTTGAGCTCAGTTGTATAATAATATAGAGATGAAAATATAAGTTGCTCGGGATAAGGGTGTCTGCCAAACGTCGAAAAATGTAAAATGAGTTTCTACTTAGAAATGTCGTCTGAAGAAATATACTCTTAGTTCTAGTAAATGGAAAATATGAATATAGCATGATACTTAAAAATATGTCTCACAGACACAGGACCTGACCATGTCTCTGTGGAATTTCTCTTAGTGTCTGTCTTTGTTTCTTCAGGATTCTGTGATTTTCTGCCACTTGTAGATGAATAGTGTATGATATATTATCTCCAGGTGTGAATGGTGTGTGCGTGTGGATTCACTTACATCATGACCAGGATGAAGCAGTTATTGGTGATGAATTAGGTTTGCCATGGATCATTAAAAAGTTTTAAAATGCATTGAACTAATTAATCTAAAAATAAGGTCTTTATTTCTTTATTTCAGATTAATGTTAATGTTCTTTTAAAATGTATTAAATTAATATCTCAAAAGTTTTAAAAATGCAAAGAAAAGGGAAGTGGAAATTAAAATTTTTTTTTCTGTCATTGCAATTTAAAATACCTAAATAAGCAGTAAAATCTATTAAAATAAATAAATAAATCCGAGCAAACACCGTCGTCTTGCTAGTGGCAGAATCTGGCCTTAATTTTTTCTAGAAGTAGCATTTAAAAATATTAAAACGGCCTTAAATTCAAATTGCTTCAATCTGTGGAACCTTGTGAATGACTAAATGTTGACATCTCTACAATGCATATATATATATATATATATCACAATACTGTATATAGGTTTGTTAATGAACTACTCATAAATGTTAGCAGTGTTCCAATAAGCATTAAATATTATGTTGGTTTTATTTATTTATTTATTTATTGCAGTTTTATAGATTCAGTAGAAGATACTAGCATCAATGCAGCTTTCTCAAATGAGTCTTACAAATCTTACAAAGTATCTGTATTACAAAAGAAAAATAAACATTTTAAAATCTGTTATAAAGTGAATTTTATTAGCTGTTTTACTTCACAATATCAATATTATGTCCCCATTTAATACCTAATAATAATAATGTATTACACTTACCAATAAAATAAAGTGTGCCTCACCAGAACCTTTCTACTTTCAAATTTCTTTAAATTTAATCACAAAATCTCCTGAGGATTGGAACAGTTCTATGCCAGTCAAGGACTTATCCTAGGATTTTCTAAATGACGGACACAGAGCCAGAACACTGCCACAGTTTAGATGCTAATTAGGAGCAAAATATTTAAAAACTGCTGCTTCATGTCGGCAACATAACCACATTATAACCGTGTCATGACAGGTGTTCAGTTCTCTATCTGGTTATCTTTCTGTCCTTCACAGGTATAAAAACAATATGAGGAATATGCCAGATTAAAGCAATTATCCATCCTACAAACTTGGGGGAATGCTTAATTGGTTAATTAAACATAAAAATAAACCATGAAAGTCTAGGTTACTTTACTTATGTTTCCCTGTAGTATATACTAAAACAATTAACCAATACTGAATATTCCCCTCAGTGTTCTGTCTCTGGGACTATTCAGTGATATGCACCTCACCTCTTCTCCAGATAATTGTTATATACTTTGTGTTCTTTTTCCTGCATGAATCTCCCACTTTTGTGTATTTATCCCTTATGTAGTACCCATTGTTGCACTATGATCCTGGAAAGTCAATTATGCTTCAATGTATACGCAGTTTACATGATGGGACAATAGGTTGAAAAATGATTCACACCATCATGGAAAATCAAAACAAGTTGATTCATTGCTAAATGGTAAATTTCTCCTGCATTAGTAGAATGCAGGTAGAACGCCTTAAACATGCTTTTCTGTACTTGTTACTCAGACAATGTCCAGTGTTACATTGCGGGATACTCTAGATTTTCCTGATCCAGATAAACATGAAGAGAATAGCAGTTGTAACAATGTATTTAAGTAAAAATGTAGTTTGTGAGCTGACTTAAGATGTTTCATTCATGAGGTATGAATACTTCATGTGACTTTGAAGTAGGAACTGTTTCCCCAATTTATGGAAATTTTCTGAAATGCAGTTGTATTTAGTTAAATTTTAGAATTAGGTAACATTATTCAGTTCAATATGTGCACAGTATACAAAACAGTCTATTTTAGAACGACATTGTTTCAACAAAAATGTTTTCTTTGTGTAGTGTGAATACTTCTGTAACCCATTGTGGATGAATGACAGTAAAAACGTACTTGACTTAAACATGAATACAACAGTGGTAACTACAGGAATTAAATAATATTGGAATTGAAAATATTATTAGTATATTATTCTTATTTAAACATCTTTGAGATGTTTCAATATATAGACTAGATATTATACAGACTGGTACATGGCTTTCGGAGTGTATGATTATGCATAATAGTATGGTTTTGAGCTAAAACAGATATT
Organism: Neosilurus mollespiculum; assembly: GCA_030014195.1. Classification (NCBI taxonomy): domain Eukaryota; kingdom Metazoa; phylum Chordata; class Actinopteri; order Siluriformes; family Plotosidae; genus Neosilurus; species Neosilurus mollespiculum. The sequence continues at coordinate 15,638,305 of JAQMYF010000006.1, forward strand.
GACCTAACAGGATTGAATGTTTTTCCTTCTGTCGCAGGATGACAGCACAGGAGAGATGATATTTGATGGGGTCTTCCATGCTCTGAGTCGATGTCTTGCCGGACTGGCTGCACAATTTAAAGTCCCAGGCACAGATTTCTTGTTTCAGCCAGAGATCTTCATCACCATCCTTGCTTATTCTTCCATTGTTGGCCTCAGCTCACATCAGGTCATTTTTAACTCTTATATGGAATTAAAATAGTGCCAGAAGTCCTCAACTTGATGCAGTTTTTTTTAGGCTTAAAAATACATGCTGAAAAATATACAGGTCTAAATTTAAATGTAAAATTCAGGTTTAAATTAAAATTCTGCCAAAAATTCTGTTTCTCTTGAAGAGCAGTGGATTGCTGATACAGACTGAAAGTCTACACCGTTTATACATGCATGCCACTAACAATCTGTATTGGTAATCCATTGCTTTTCCTGAGAACATGGATGTTAAGACCTGAATTTTTGGCAGCTTGTATTTGTGAGCTTGTAGTTTGAAACAGTATTTTATGAGGGTGAATATTTGTGTTTTGAACTTTGACTGCTGGATTCTTTTAGTTGAAATATACCTAGAACAAAATTCAAGCCTTGTAAATTTTTCAGATTGTAGCAAAATTGTAGTGCAGAAAAATTCGAGCTGTGTTATTGTGACATGTTTTTATTTATGTGATTTAATATGCCATTTTGCATCAAGGTCTTTTGGCACCATTTTACTTCTATACTCTTCCACAGAAATTAGTTTCAATGTTTCGAATACTCAGCATGATATTTAGTAAAACACGGAACTAAGGGACTAATATATTACATATACACTGACTCTATACATAGAATGTGACTTATCATTCTTGTGCTTGGGGAACTTCCACTGATGAGTATGTATAAAGCCCTAGTGGTAGAAATGCGTAATTACAGATTATCTGAGGAGACAGTCAGTGCTGATGATATTTTTCACAACAAGGTGCCCACACAAAGGAAAAAAAGCTATGTGGTATCTACTTAAAAAAAGGCAATAATTTTGATTAAAAAATTTAACTTAAATTTTTAAGTCACCAAAACTATTTATGTACTAACAACAGCTGCATTTTAAAATACTTAACAATATATTGTACAGCATATATTTAACATAAAGCATAAATATTCTCATATATAAGATATTTTGTGGTTATCGAACTTCTTATCCATTGTGGGTTTCAACATGGTTCTGCGAAAGGAGAGAAAAGAAAATGTTAAAATGAATTTGAAAATCATGAAATTTTGACTTATGGCTTTGTGGTCAAATGCCCTTTCAACAATCATCAGCAGGAGATAGTTATTTAGACTTTTGTTAAAACAGTAAAGATAGGAGCTAAAGTCAAACAAATGCGTCTTTCACCAGTCTAACTGCAAATAAACACACAGCTTTCCATAGTTTTTAAAATGATATGACCAACATTAACTAGTGTTTTATGACCTTTTAAGGTCAGTTTACTGTCTATATGGATTTCGCTACAGTTTGATAAACATTTGTTTTAATCGATGGTGCTATATTTGTGTATGTAGTTGGTATGCAGTAATATTAAAAAAGACAAATATAATGAGAGTTATGATACAGTTAAATTGGAATTTGTAATAAATGTGTTAAGTTTTGATTTTTCACCCTTTGTATAAAACATTACTTTGAAATGAAAAGAGTTTCCCAACCATGCTATATGAATTGTTTCTGAATATTCGTTACAACACACTACAATGCATACAGTGCCCTTCATGAGTATTGGCACTGTTTGTAAAGATTAGTAAAAAGGTAAAAAATAGTGTTAAAAAACACTAGTCTCTTGTCTTAAACATTACTTACATAATTAAGTTGTCTGTCAGAACAATAATTAAGCAAACTCAGCCAGCTAACATATTACCAAGTTGGTGTCTGTGAAACTCATGCCATTTGTTTGTAGTGTAAAGCATAAAACCATAACAATGTCACTTTCATATATTTATTACAATACAGCATTAATATTCAGGCAATACAAGCAGTTTTAATAGAGTATCACAAATGTTAGACAAATTTTTCAATTCTGATTATGTTCTGTTTTTGTGAATTTCGGTGTCTGTACAAAAACACCCTCTAAATCTATCACTTTGGACGTGAGATTTAGGATTTTGCACATGCTACAGAATACTTCTAGCAGACTGAAGAAATTGCAGTCTGTTCCACATTCATGTGTCCCAAAATTATGTGCTTTCCAAAAACCTTTGTGCAGCAGTTGGACACCTTAGGACAACTTAGGAAACCTGCCAATTTTAATGTACACAAAGTCAGGCCATAAAACCTGTGTATCATTTTGAGGGATGGTTTTGACTATCTAAGGGCATGATTTAAATCTTGTTTTATTTAACTTGAAAATTTAGACTAGGAGTCCCAATTTGTGGTTCCATTAGCAAAGCCATACACTTATAAAATTATGGAGGACATGGTACCTAATTATCTCTTCTAACGTCTGTCTGTTTGTTTGTTAGCATCAGATATTATGGCTGGTTATAGTCAAGTAACACTCTATTAAACTTTGGTGCAGGTCATCGTCCTGTTCTGGAAATGTTTAAAGGATTCTTTGGCATTGTGGGATAGGGGCAGTTTTAACAATTTTACATTCAACTCCATAACTAATGACTACAAATTCTTCAATCACAAATCAAAGTTTGGTCAGGATCCAAGATGCATTCCGGATCTGGTGAACCAGAATGTTGAAATGTATAGGACTTGTTTTAGATTGTGAAAATAACATTTATCAGAAATTAAAATGAATAGAAAAATCTTTGGCAGATGTTTATGCTGTCCAAGTGCTTGTACTTAATTAAACAAATCAGTAATGTTGGACGTTATCGCACATTTCAGAAATGAAATTCTGTAAATCTGTTTTCCCCCCTAAATATCCATTAGAATGTGTAGGATTTATCACTGTCCATTGTTTTGTTTGATTGTCTGTATGGGCAGTTCTACACAGAATTAGATCTGTAGAAAAGATTTCTATTGATTAACTAAGCATTTTTGTTCTTCCTTTGATGGTAACTATGAGAGATTTTTTTTTGTTCTTTACTCTGACTATGTTAACCTACAACAGATTGAACCTAAAAAACCTTTAAATTAATTTTAAATAGTGCTAAAAAGCCCACAGCTTGGCTATTATTGGTATGATTCATTCGTTTTTAATTGATTGCACAAGGGAGCTGTTACTTTCTGTGGTTGTTCATTATTTTCAATGCCACATATCTTGGCTCTGCTTTGCAGGTATTAGTACAGGGATGTCAACTGGATTGCACAGATCTGGACCAGTTTCTGCATCAGGTCTATCAGCAGCTCCGTGCTATGGAGAACAACATTGCTGAGGTTTTACAGCACCAGCATAAACAGGCAAGAGATACCAATTAAGAAATATTTTCTGTTTGCTCTCGGACACCAATGAGTAGATAGTACCTTCTTTAATGTTGCAGATATTTTTGTTTCCATAATATTTTAGGTGGTTTCCTTATTTCAAGTGTCAGATAACTACAAAATGGGCCATACTACACTTGGACTAATGCAAAATAATTGAAGCATATAAAGCAGACATAAAATATATAGACTTAGGCACTGCCTAAAGGTGGAGGTGCTTCCAGTAGATATCACTATTGATAGGTGTCCAAAGCTGGTGTTATAAGAATAGTCCCTTTAAGGGCTGAATCAACTTCAGCCCTGGAAGAAATAAATAAGTTAAAGGTAAATAATGCATTTCCCAACTACAGTCTGGAGCAAAAGCCTTTCACTGGCTGATTTCTGTGTTCATTTGTATCACCTGTCTGGATAGATTAATTATCCGTTTAACGAGTTCCTGTTCTGTGCTCCCATCAATGTTTGGCATTGTTTTGCCTGGCGAAACTTTGTCTACCTACTGGAGTTATTTTTTTTGGTTTAAATTTTGTTATTAATAATCTGTTTTTTTTTAAATTGGTGAATCCATAGCCTTAGTGGGTTTTCTGTAGTTACACAACACGGGACAAGGTCTTAACCACAAGTGTGTCTCTGTCCACCCAGCAGTATAAATGGGTACCAGTTAAAATACTGGGAAGGTAACCTGCAAAGGACTAGCGTCTCATCCAGGAGGAGTTGAACTCCTAGTCACTTCACGCTACAGAAACCGGGGATAATGATGATGAGCCACTAGGCTCGGGTGTAAAAGCCCAACAGACTTACCTTACCTTACCATATACTGTAAGGTATTCTGTTTTGCTTCAGTGTTTTCAGTGTATGCTGTATGAACGTACCATGTGTAATGCTTTCTTTAGTGATTTGTGTGTTGGCTGGGCCTTTTATTTGTCTTAGAGCTGTGAATATGTCTGCACTTCAAATGTCACTTGGCTATAAATGTCACATCTATAACACTCACGTTGTCTCTGCATTATTCAGTGTAATGCCCCCATCCCTGTCGATGCAACCGAAGACCTGATACAGTGGAAGCAGAGCGTTTCCATGGTGACTGTGGATGTGGGACTGGTCAGTATGGTGCGTCAGGGTATCCTGGCACTCCAACTCCTCCCATCGAACTCTAGCGCAGGTCAGGGAACACCACACCACACCAAAGTTTATCCTAACCCTGAAAGCAGGTTAAAACCCCCTAGAAACACACACTACTGTAAATGGAAATGGCTAACTTTCTAAAAAATATTTGGTCAGTGGTAATTCTTTGGCTGATTTTCTGATGGAGAACCATGTACAGCGATATGCAACAGCTGGAGCTAAAACAGTAAAAAGTGTAGGATTATCAGCTCTCTCTGATATGATGTCCAAATATGGGCATCTTCAAGTCATTCATTTATCCTATATTGCATAGTGGCAATAAGCCACTTTTGTGGTTTCTGTTGCACTGTATGTTTTTACCTTAGAGGTTTGCAAGCCCCCTGGAGAATCTATTCTGTAGGACAAACACGTAGTCGACAAACACTACACATAGTCTACAATATATTTTAATAAATGACTGTCTCTAAGACATTTTAATTAATAAGAATATGCAAGTATTCTTAATGTGCTGGTTTACTTGCTGGCATGCAGCTCTGTATATATTTAACTGAATGCTAATGAAGCTATCTTCTTTATTAAGCATGCATTAAAGAAGAGAGATCTGACCTAAAAATTAAAAAGTTAATTTGTCTGCAGGTATAGTAGTAATCACAGATGGAGTAATGAATGTGCCAGATGTGGCCGTGTGCGAGACCCTGCTGAACCAGCTGAGGAGTGGAACCGTTGCCTGTTCTTTTGTTCAGGTTAGTCACACAATGAATGCTAAATGCTAACTATTACTACTACTAATGATAAGAAATATTAGCATATACTACATGGGAATGGTGCAATCTAATTTGTCTGCTCTTTAAGGATTAAAATTATTCACTTGAGTAGATGATATATAGATCAAAATGATTGAAACACTTGCAGTTTGTCATGGTCACATGGAGCATGTGATATCATTATTATGCATTAACAATGGAATAATACATAATTAAAATCTCATTTTAATTAGTTTTACTTGTGTTTCTGCATAGTATGTTGTGGAATTCAGTGTTTCCATGTAGCGTATACAAAAAACTGGGAGCGCACTAATCTCACTTGACCTACTTCTGTATTGCTTAAAATATGTTAAAACCATACTATGAAAATTTTGTTGTAGTTTGCTTTTTGTTCCTGTGTAATTATTTTACTGGGTTTATTTCCTGTCAGGTGGGCGGAGCTTACTCTTATGACTGCAGTTTCGGCTATGTCCCGAACGTGGAGCTGATGAAATTCATCTCTATGGCAACTTTTGGCTCGTACCTGTCCTTGTGTCCTGACCCAGTGCAGATGGAGCATGAGATGAACTCTTACCATCGCTCCTTCCTTACCTACTCTTTTCTTCGCACAAATGAGTCCATCAACCCTGACTACTACTGCTGTAAGTACCACACAGCCGGCTGAAGAAACAAGACTGCAGGATTTGATTAGAAGTTTTAACAGATACAGGATTTGATAGGTTTTTTTTTCTTTCCTACTTTAAAAGAAATGTGAAGGTTTAAAGGTGAAATTATACATTTGAATTAATTTAAATCATAATGTAATTTGATGCAAACCATTATTTATTTATTCTTTGTTAGACATTGGTCATACTTTTTATTTAGCATCTATCCTGTGGTTACTTCTACTTTCAAATATGTTCACAGATCAGATATGAGATATGATATGAGTGATGATAAATACATTAAATAACTCTATTGTTCCCATTTTCAGCTCTTTTATTCAGACGACATTATCAACATATAGAGAACTGGAGTAATTTGATGTCCTTTGATACTTTTTCATTCTGATAAAAACGTGTATTACCTGTGATGTGTTTTTTCTGCTTTATATACCTGTAAGAAATTCCAAACACAATGCTGGTCTGATCACTTTTGTCTTCTTTAGATAGATGTTTTACAAGCACATGTTGCCTTTTGTTACACTGAATATATTTCATGCTGAGTATTATAGATGTTTCGGAAGGGCTTCTCAAAAGAAGTGTGTATAGAACTGTTCATTTTTTAATTCCCTTTCCACTTCTGAATCCTGATCACCTGTCCCCCTCTATAAGACAGTTCTGTCTCGTCCCACCCAAGGTTGCAGTCCCATAAACATGAATGGATGAATATTAATACAGTAGTGATCAGTGAAGATTATATACCATTCCATATGGTTTGAAGTTCATTCATGCTATGCAAAAGTCAAAAAAATATTTTTTTCTGAAAAATTGGCATTTTTAGTCTTTTTGTTTATTAGCCATAGTTTTACCTCAATATACTTGTCAGAATTATTATTTTTTTGGTTCTCATTGCCTTCAGTAGCATTGTTTAATACATTTTCTCCAAAAAATTATAGAGAAGTAATTTTTTTTTACTTCTTTTTATTAGGAGCCCTTTTAGACAAAAGCGGTGGTATATAATCTCCACACTGAACACTACTGTATGTTCAAATGTGAGAAATTTATCATTTAAAAAAATTGTGTCTCTGTGTCTGTATGTGTGTAGCCTCACAGCACAGGCTATTTAACGAGCATCTAGTATCAGCAAGCGGGAATCCAGCTCTGGGACTACGTAGGAAGAAGCACACTGAGAAGGAGGTGCATGCGGATCTGATCAGTGTGTTATCAGTCCGGCTGAGGGAGGGCTACACCATCCGTGACATCAGCTTCACTAAGGGTAAATATACATGCTATTTGTTTTTGTCTGTCTGTCTCTCTTTCTCAATCTTTTATTTAATTTTCTTATTTCACTATGCCTTGCATGGTTAGATTGAGTACACGGTATTAGGGATGGAACAGTACAGTATAATGTAGCTTTTATTGGGAGGCTTTATTTTGCAATAGGTGTAAAAACAGTGTTGTGGCTTCCTTTTTTGGGGGAGGGGGGGGGGTTGAATGGTCTAAGAAGTAACATGAATGCTATTAAAGCAATAAAAGTCCAGAGGTATATGAATAAGGTCTTTTTAAAAAAAAAACCCAAACAAACCAACAAAGATAATATTAAAAAAAGAAATAAATGAATCTGAAATATCAGAAGAATATAGTGGTTTGCTGGTTTGACCTGCTCACTCTTTGCCCCACACACTCCTTCTTACATTAGGAGGCACACAGCTGGAGATAAAGTTGGTATTGCTGTGGAAGCACAACATGCGCATTGAGTACATAGCCGTGGCATCATGGCCACTAGTCTCTGCTGACCGCAGCACGTGGATGGAGGTGACCATGGAAGGCAGCTATGACATTCTGCATGACCTCAGCTGTACACTCCGTAAACCCATTACCAGCCCATACCGTACTGCTGTCATCCGCCGCTTCTGGAACACTCTTCATGGGTAATATGCATGCATGCTACAGCACACAAATACATAAGTGTATCCTGACAATAAGTATTTTTTCATACAGTCCAATCTGAGTTTTATTCAGTTACATACCAAACACAATTCTGAACTGTTATTCTAATTAAGATCACATTGTTTAACACTGAGACAGACAGCAATTAGCTGCAAAAAAAAATCCTCAAATGAAACTGAAATCTGTATAAATAAAACGTTCTTTATTGGATATGTATTATAAAGAGCTACACAGAAAATGCTTCACCATAAATATTGAGATTGGACTTAGTTTTGGACACTAATGTATTCATTCATTCATTTTCTGAATGACTTAATTCTAATTAGGGTCGCAGGGAGGCTGGTGTCCATCTCAGCCCACTCTGGGCGAAGGTAGAATACAGCCTGGACAGCTCGCAAGACCATTGCAGGACCTATAATTTATTGTTTTTTTGGTTTTTTTATGAACTCTATTGTCTGGTTTTTTTTTTTCTCTGCAGCATTAATCAGACCGACCAAATGCTGGTTCATCTTCAGTCCTTTAACTCCATCCCAGAACATTACACGATACCTGAAAGTACAAAAAACGGTGTGCCTCTCTTCTACATCCCCCCTGGATCCACCACACCAGTAAGAACAGTGTTCTCTCTGATATACCACTTATCATTCACTTATCGTGGCGTCTTGCCATCTCTGTCCCAACCTGCCATGTGAGGTCACCATTCAGTAAACCAGATAAAGAACCTCGAGATGGACAGAGAAACATTCTCACGTTGGACCCAAGTCCAATTTTTTTTTAAGTTGCAACTATAAGATTCTTCAAAATGTGTATATAGTTCAATGAGTTCACACTTTTCCACCTTAAAATAGGCAATTCTAGGACTGCAAAGCCAATTTTGAGACAAGGAGTCATTACAAAAAGGGTGTGGACAGGACAGAAAGATTTAAAGAACAATTTAGTAAAAATAAATGGAATAATAGGTCAACTGTGAAAACCCAATTGTTTTATTTCCACATGAAACAGATATCCACCATTATTATCTTAACACTGTTCAAGAAACTTTCAAATGTTTAAACCTAACACATCAGCTCTTAAACCATTGGAAAGGCAGGCTTCTTTTTAAATGGGTCTACTGGGGTTTAAGGGCTTTCCCTTTCATGGTAGGACAACATTTCTATTCCAATGACTGCATTCACACTCCATCCTTGCCATCCCTAAAGAATTGAACTTCTGCTCCCACTGGTAAAAATCTGAACTACCACCCCAACTGTGTTGATCAGGGTGCTTGGGCAGCATTTTCTCTTTTTTGTCCTTTACAAAATTGTTGTGTCTCTGTTTGTGAAATGCTCGAACTGCAGGATTATATCAAATTATAGCCTCCCCATTCTTGTATATTTCCAGGAAATTAGCTTTCTGAGACTGAGACTGTTTACAACATGTAAAGGAACAGCACAGTGCAAAGTATTTAAAATCCAAAAATAATATAGGGTAAACATGAAAAGCATTGGCTATAAATATTGAATTATTTGCTGACTAACCTAAGGAAGCACAATTAAGGCTCAAAACACTCAACAATCTTAATGGGTAGGTCTCTTATTTATATATATATATATATATATATATATATATATATATATATATATATATACACACACACACACACACACACAGATT
>JAQMYF010000006.1:15669570-15680991 GCA_030014195.1 Neosilurus mollespiculum
ATGTGCTTAAATCACGATTCCTGTCTTTTTTATTAACTTTAACTCCAGGAAGATTCAGATGAAGAGGGAGACAGGAGGCCCAGCGATGACTATGATGTCTCTGAGGCTGAACTGGCCACAGAGGATGGTGAGAAATCAACTGATAGTACTCATTTATTTCCTACCTGCTCCTGAGTTTTACATTTACCTTTATGGTATTTTGTAGATGCCCTTAACCATAATGACTTTGAGAAGTGTTTTGAAATGTCTATCAATAAATATACCCTACTAATGATTCACTAGGTCACAGATTAAGAGGGTTTGTAAATGAGGTAAACACCATCTTTCAACCTTCTTGCCATAAAATTAAACAATAAGCCACTTAATGGCAAAAATTTGGAACACTTTGTAAAATTAAAAAAAAAAAAAAAAAAAGTTTAGGCAGTGGTGGCTCAGTAGTTAAGGCTCGGGGTTACTGATCAGAAGTTCAGGGGTTCAAGCCCCAGTAGCACCAAGCTTCTGCTGTTGGGCCTTCGAGCAAGGCCCTTAACCTGAACCTGAGAAGTTCTATAAATGAGATTAAATTGTCAGTTGCTCTGGAAAAGGTGTCTTCCAAATGCCATCAATTTAAACCTTAAACAGAATGCAGTGATTTGCAAATCCCATAAACCCATATATTATTCACAGTAGAACACTGGAATCATATCAAATGTTGAATGACATTTTACTCTATTATGAAACCTGTTAGCTCATTTTGAATTTGGTGTCAGCAACACATCTCAAAAAGATTGAATAGGGCAATAAAAGGCTGGAAAAGTAAGTGGCTCTAAAAAAGTCAATTTCTGGAAGTGCCCATGCATTGATTTCCATGACTATGAGTCATGCTTGTTTCCAATGCACTGCTGATTGCAATTTCGCATTGTCTTTCTTTCACGTAAAGAAAATATTATTACTGCTTGTTTTAATAGTACTTTTTATTAACTATCATAAACCTTCTTTTCAGAGAATGTGTCCGGCTGCTGCGTGGTATCAGAGAGCGACACCGACCTAGAGGTGGAGTACCAGGACCAAGGGAATGGGAAAGCTGAGGAAGGACACACAGAGGCGGGGGCAGGAGATGACTCTGGGAGCGAGTCAAACACAGTAAATCAGGATGAAGACTCTTTCAGTATCCTGGATGGAGAGTCTGTTCTGGAAGCACCTGAGCCTGAGATGCCTCCTTTATTTGTTCACCTTGTCTGTTCACTCAGCACAAAAAGCTGCCGTGGCTCAATGCCAATTGAGACACTGCCCACCTGTCTGGGTATGTAAGCCTCTGTCTGACTTGCAGCTAAATTGGAAAATTTTGGAATGCCTTTTGAGCACCTGGACATCAGAGTTTGACCTTTACTTTGTGCAGTATTACACTTATATTGCATTACTTTTAATTTCTTTCAAGACAGGAAGGATCCAAACTAAGCACAGAACTGTTAAAGAAATTTTTCTTTTAGACAAATTAATGTCTGCAGTGTGTAAAAATTCTTTAGCTTCTCCCTGATGCTACAAGTTTAAGGTAGAAAATGCAAGTACCCCCCAAAATCTTCCATAAACTGAATCTATAAATTCAGTTATGCAATAAAGGTACACAGATTTGCTTATGTACTTAGGACATGGTGTAGCATTAATTAATACAATAAATAAAACTTAAGCATATCGTTAGGGACATACTCAGTTGCTTAGATGTTACGTGTTGTTGCAGGTGAGCTGATCGGCTGTTTAGAAACTTCAGAATTGCTTCAGTCAATTGATCTGAATGAGCTCTCTGTCACTCTGGACATCTTTGTTTTGACGTTGCCAATTGAAATAGAGGTCATGGCCACTGGGATCAATCACATCAGGTAAGAAAACCAGTTGTACTTGCAGATTTAAGAGTCGATTTGGTGTTACTGACTTTTGCTTGTTTCTCTCTCTCTCTCCCTCTCTCTCTCTCTCTCTCTCTCTCTCTCTCTCGTTCATGCACAGGTACACTTCTGAGAGTAGTGTGTCCATGAATCGCTCCCCTGGTCAGCCATCCTCCTATCGCTCTGATGAGGAGCTCATGGAAAATCTGGACCGTTTTCGTGGGGTTGGATTGGAGGGGTCAGTTTATTAAATTTGTTTATTACTTGGATTATTTAAATACTTGATTCTAATTGGTCAAATATGGTATTAAAAATTAAACAACGTGTCATAAAAAAACATGCTTGACTCAGTTTCAGAAAAGGCCATCACAGAATTCAGTTTACATTATGAAAGCAATAATGAAAGATTAAAAAAATGTAAATTAAATTATAGAAAAGTAAGGTTTTAGTTTTTGGTCCTTTAGTGGGGCTAGAGTGCAGTGCAGTATTGTTTCCTCATGCTCATGCCCTTGATCCAATTCTGATCTTATGCTGTTTGTTAAAACTTAACTAAATGAAGAAATTGTTACTTCATTAGCAGCTTTTGTTTGACTGATTTCAGTGACATCAGTATAATGCTAATGTACATCTTGTATTTAGCTTTTTGTGTAATTTAAGGTACCATACATTTTTTTGTCTTGTGCTGGATGTTGTGCTTCCATCACATTTTTATCATAGAAACACACTATGCCAGACAATGTGATTGAAACTTGTTTCTTCTCTCAGCATGACCGGTGATCCTTTGTCCAAACTCCCAGCACCTCACAAACAGGCTGTGCTAGCTACCATGGATGAGGTGAGTTACTCTAGTCTGTTCACTGTGGTAATTCTGCTCTTTGCCTTTAAAGTCAAATCGATATCAAGGACAAAACACACACTCACTCACTCACTCACTTGGCAAACCGCTTAATCCGACTATTAGGGTCGTGGAGAGGCTGGAGCCGACACTGAGCGAAGACGAAGTCCAAATATACATACATATACACCAGTGTACTTCATACTTGTGCAGATTAACCTTCAGTCAATATACTGAGTATTTGCACAGTTATATGCTTCAAAATGAGATATAATACATGGTTATAGCATGAAAATTGACTGAGTTAAATCACTTTGTATGCTGCGAATTAGGAAGTGGAAATTTTTGAGAAAACAGCAATTACAGTTATAGAACCAGTTTCTGAATGTCCGCATTTGAAACACCCTAGCATTATAAACTCAATGAATCCGGCTTTCGGCCAATCAGTGCAACCTTTCTAATGTCTTCCTAGCAACAGATGAGTTTTACAGAGACTGGACATAAGTAAGGCAGCAGACATTGCAGAAGACATTCAAACCAGCTCAAAAACTGTTCCGTGGTATCTTCATCAAATAGGCTATTAAGGCCGAACAGCAAGACGCAAGCCTCTTCTTTGACCAGCAAATATTCATTCTGAAATTTTGGGTGTCTGTTTACTTATGTCCAGTCTCTGTATTTCCACCGTGGCATGTCTGTTTTGAGGCTTCTTTTTGGTTTATATGATTCGGAGAATCCTCCTGGGGTTCTGTAAGCAGGTAGAGTATTCTGGTACCGAATTATTGATGTAGGGATTTATCCTGGGCAATCACGAAAGCGGTTTGAAAATCGGCAAATAAGTGTTTTTTTTTTCATTGTTTTACATCTTGGACATGGAACCCTTTCTTAAACAATCATTTTAGCATGGATAGATTGTGTTTATGGGTATTTGAACTTGGTTGTGTCGAAGATTATGCTTTCAAGGATTTATTTTTGGCTCTTACTCAAAACACTACTTTGTGACTTAAACCTTATTATGCTGGAGCGGGTCACATATAACCAAGAACAACAGTGACTATTTTTTGAAACTTGCTGCCTTTGTTTTGGAAATAAGAATAAGGTTTTTAAAAGTAACAGACTATTACAGAGACTTCTGTGATCTTTTATTTTTTTTAAGGTGAGCTTTATAAACCCCCATCACTGATTCACACTCTTATTGTTTCTGTATTTCACTCTTTTCATGTTTGTTTCTATTGTTCTGTCTGTTTTCCTCGTTGTCTGTTTATGCCTCTCTGCCTCTCTTGCTCTTTATCTGTCTTTTTCTGTCATTATCCCTTTTTTTTACTTCCATGTCTTTATTCCTCTCTCTGTCTCTGCTATAGATCCGCTGGCTGCTGGAGGATGAGATCGTCTCAGCACTTCGTCACTCATCTGTGGTGGACTGCTCCACTCTAAAGAAGGTGTCTGATCATGTCTTCCGCTCCAGTGGGAGGCCTGGTTGCCTTCATGAGCTCGTCCCTCTACAGTTTGTCTTTGGCCCAGAACAATCACTGGAAAAGTTTAAAGAGGTTTGATCAATTATGTAGTTGCTGTATATGTTCTTAGTTTTTTCATAAATTATTATTAGTGTTAAAATTGTGTAGCTGTATGACATACATTCTGTGTGCTTTTACTTATATACTTTAAAAAAATATATATTATATTATAATATTTCATATTTTTCTCAGTGTTGGCACTGAGAATGTGTTCTAAGATTGTTCTTTATCTGCAGGAGTTCAGGCATTTCTCTTTTCCTGGTTACTTGCTGAATGTGGAGAAGCAGAATTTCTACTACATTTCTCTGAGTCGGCTGCACTCACACAGACTACAGACAACCCAGGAGTTAAATCAGAACTCCACCTTTTCTCAGGAAGAGGGATCCATATCTCAACCAGCCAGTCACCTTCCTGAGGTTGATAACAGCATGAAAACAACAGCCAATCACTCCCAACTTATAAAGGGGTTAGAAAATGAGGTGGTGCCTCAGAAAAAGGAAGTAGAGTCAGAGGTAAATTATATCTTGCGTTAGTTAAAGTTGGTTTTTATTATAACTCATTTAATTGCATAATTCAGTATGTGCTACTATATAGTGGTAATGTCATAATTTTTGTTTTAACATGGAAATTTATAAAAAATATTCAAAATACATGTGTTAAAATTGCAAAAAGAAATTGTTTTGTAATGACATTGCTGTAATCCAGCAGGCTGAAGGAGGTGACGAAACTCACCAAACACAGGAACAGAAGGAAAAAGAAGTCAGGGAGGATAAGGAAGTAAAACCAGGAGCTTCAGATTCAAAAAAAGATTCTCCTTCTGAACAAATCAGAGCGACTGGAACAGAAAACAACATTCTGCAGACAGACACCAGTATCGGCCAGATCCCCCCTCCGAAACCTAATTCAGGCATGAGTCTGGAGTTAGTGCACTCCATTACACATGGTGAGAATTCCAAAAATATCTGAAGAGTGCAGCACAGTGGATCACATTTATTAACCAGGTTTTGTACAAACCTTATTTGTGACCCATCACAGCAAAGTGGGTATTAAGCAGGAAATTATGAATTTTGAGTTATTGGTACCATTTTGTAGCTGATATGCTAGGCTTTGAAAGATACCAAATAAAAAAGACACATTTGTCTAGTTCTGGAGTAACTAACCAAAACCTGCCAGGAATTTTCAGCCTTTTAAGCATGCAAGAAAATCGTGTTTAGAGATCAGCAAAGTATTTAGTAATTTCTGACTTAATACCCACTTTGCTGTGATGGGTCACATTTACAGAAAGGAAAATCTGTGTTTTGTTAATTCACACGAAACTTTATTTAACTGATAAAAATACAAAAAAAAATATTTTCAATTATTTTTTTAAAATATAAACAAAGTTTTACAGAACATTCAAGTATTACTTAGTATGGTTATATAATATTAGAAAAAGTCAAATTGTTGTACGAGTCTGAATAAACTTTTAAAATAGATTTAAGCATGTTAGTCTCACTGCAATTGTATTAAATCAACTTTCTCAAAGTCAGAATATCACTGCTGGTATCTTGACAGCCTGTAATGTGTTATTCTTTGCAAAGAATCTTTCAGGTTGACCCTATAGGTTACTGTTTCATATTTTCAGGCAGTGGAAAGATCAGGCCGAGTCGAGTTCAGAGTGTCGTCTCCAGCCAGGGGAGTCTGGACTCAGACATGCTAGGTAACCTTTATTACATATTACTAACTCTGTGAATAAGTCATGACTTGATTAATATTAAGTTGGGTTCTGTTTCATTTCAAGGAGGATGCAATAGTATATATAGAGTAATACAGTAATCAGTGTTTATTTTGTATGTGTGTTAGGTTACGATGGGGGTAGCAGTGACTCAGAATGTGATGAATCCACCATGGATGAGCATGAAATCCAATGTCCACTCATGCCAGATTTCTGGCTCATTATTCAAATTCAGAAGGATAGACTGGAGGTTTTCTCACACTCTAGGTTTGTCAAGCTCATGTTATACACAGTACAGATGCTTGTTTTGCATGCTACAGACACTTGAGTCACACACTACGCAGTACATGAAAAAAGTAACAAACTGTTTCCTCACTTCTGTAGTGATACACAGTAAAGCTCGAAAGCATGTCCCCTTTGATCTTTTCGCTTAGAAGGTAAATGTAGTCCTTTGAAGTGGTCCTGAAAGTCCTATTATTTTTAGAAATATTCTTAAAAAAAGAGAGATAAATCACTAATAATACTTGGACCTTGAAGTAGTCTTTAAGATTACATTTAAACAGAAAGTCCTCTAAAATAGTTTATAAGTACATTACACTCACATTTTCAAGTATAAGTTGCCTATAAATAAGGTATAACATCTCTTCTTTATATCACCCCAGCAGTAAGGCAAAATGCAATTTTGGTGCTTTTATTTCTGAGACTGGAGCCGCCAGCATTTTGCTTGTGATTTTGCTTATTACGGGATATATAAAAATAAATGTAACGTCAAGAATAAAACAACAGTAGTCATTAGTGATACTTTTATTTATAAGAGTACAATAATATTGTAATCCATTGTAATTTGGGCTTATGCTTAATGCAAGTGATCGGTGTGATGGAACTTGTGTTTGTGTTTTTTTCCTCCATCATTTTGTACATTGTTTTAATGTTTTTTGTTTTCTTTTGCAGGAGTTTTAACGCTGGAAAAGAGAGACAGTCTGTAGAAGAAGAAGAGGAAGAAATCCCAAAGTACTTGCGTCTTCATCAGCTCATTGTGGAAGAGATTGGGAAAATCTGCAGAAAAGTCAATCAGGTAAAGAAATTGGTATTTATTTTCTGTTGATTAATTGTAAACTGAGATTTCATGTAGGAGCTCTGGACCACAGTTTGTTAATAATAATAATAATAATAATTGTTTTTCTTCACATTATTAATGTCACAGACATGTTTTGTTGTTGGGATTTTGTTTGTTATTGTTGATGTGTCTTGGGTTGGTGCTTGCATTACATTTTAATGTCCATTGCTGTATTCTTGGTGTGCTATTGATATCTTAAGGCCAGTCTACACGAGAAGCATTTCTGAGGCATTTTTAGTCATCCGTCTGACGGCTGTGGTTTGCGTCAGACAAATTTCCATTGTTATCAATGCTATAGTTCACCCTGGAAGCATTGTACAGAAATATTATGCTTGTAAAAGCAAGGCGGTAGCATATTTTACGCTTCTGGTCTATTTTTGAGCATAAATAAGACAAATGTGTTTAATGAGCTGACTGTTATAAAGTCCTGGTATAAACATGAGTACTGTTCTTAATGTTCTCTATACTTTTCTTATGGAACTAGAAAGGAGAAGTTTCCTTTGTGACCATTTTTATTAGTGATCTTGTGATCATTTAAATCGCATCACTTGAATGTTTAAAGAAGTAGTGATAATGTAAATAGAAATATTATTTTTGTCACTTTTGGGGCTTAATGCTGTGGTATCTAATGTGTTAGCAGTCATAACAGAATGCTAAAAAGGTTGCTTCTCACTCCATATGGGCAGTTTCACAATCATGGGCCAACTGCAATTTTTTATAATTTCAGATTTCCTTAAAAATGAAACATGAAATATAATGTCATATTACATAGTGTGTCTGAAAGAGTGACACACAAAGAAACATGAACAGAAAATAGAATGTTAATTCTGTGCCGCATAGCACAAATTTAAAGACTCAAATTAATGAAATTTTTGTCATATTTTAATAAAACTTTACTTCAGACAATGTCAGCTTTTATTATGTTTGGCTTGTAAATGAAATAAAAAATATTTCTCTTCGTTATACATGATACTACAATGTTTATTTGGCCTATGTTATTTTTTGAAGCCCTACTACAGACTGTGGTGCTTTAAAATGTTCGTAGTATTTCTGTCAAGTGAAATGTTCTTTCTGTCATTGCATTTTGTGGGCAAATAAAAAAAAAATAATTAACTTATCTAAGGTTTGTTGATATATTTTAAAAATACTGCCCTATGCCTCATTTTATTCATTCATTCATTCATTCATTTTCTTAATCACTTAATCCTAATTAGGGTCACGGGGAGGCTGGCGTCCTTCTCAGATCGCCAGGCCATCACAGGGCCTCATTTTATTTAATCAATTTATATATATTTGTGTGCAAACTTTTTCAAACTACACATGATGATGTGAAACAAGTTCTAGTTTCTGTCAAATGCATATCCCTTCCGGCATGAGATACTTTTACTAAAAGCACAAAATATTCTTTATGTCTAAATGTTCATAAATCAGAGAAAGTTGTGTTAATTTATTTATTTATGTATGTATTTAATTATTTTTTTGCATCTTGGGAGCAATTCGTTTACCTCTTATTCATATTTTCACAAACAACACGAAAATCATACTTTTAATTTTTGACCCCTGTGAGACCCATTTGGCCTTATTACTGCAAAATTGCCCATGTCAGGTACGTAAAGATAAACTGGTGTAAAAGAAATATTTAAAATAAACTTTTACTAAACACAAGGTGCAGACTATATTAAATTTATAAAAACATCTACAGAGTTCCTAACACCTGCTCATTTCTTTCAGATGTGCATCTTTGTGGTGCAATTGTCTCTTCGGTCACTACAGCAGTGTTTATTGGGATAAAACCTTGTTGTTACACTCGTGAATTATGCTTCAAAAATGGAGGCAGTATACATTTCAAACTTTACGCCTTACTCTCACTTGCGGTGTAATCCAGGGTATAAAGGTGTCTGTTGGGTTTTTTATGGTAAATGATGGAGAGAGATGAAGTGGTTAAAATGAAATTTCTAATTTTTGTTAAGAGTATGCTATGCCTATGTTTACCAAAGATCCTCACTGGAGCTTTTTCATTCCCATAAAAATTTATTTTTCTTTCCTTTTGTATTTATTTATTTCTTTGTGTGTGTGTTTGCCTTCTGTTTCATTGTTTTAAAATTTTGGTGGCTGTCAGATTTTTATGTTGGTTGTTGGTTTTGACAGCTCACGACCCAAAACTGAGTGCTTTGATCTATGAGTGATGGATGTCCATCACTTTTGGCATGTCTGTTAATGGTGCTGCAGCTGTGTGTCTAGTGTGTTTACCAGCATGGGCCTTTAGTAGGACTGTTATCAATAATGCCACTGAAATTACATCAGCTGAAAATTTTAAGGATGGTGTTGTTTGTTTGGTAATTTGTGATACTTTTGCAAAATTATAGGAAATCTGTACTGTATTGTACATTAAGTTATATAAATAAATATTCTTTTATAAAAATGGTAGGCCATAGTGGTTAGAATTTTCACCTCAACAGCAAGAAAGTCCTGGGTTTGATTCCCTGGCTTGTGCATTTCTGTGTGTACTTTGCATGTTGTCCTCGCGCTTGCGTGGGTTTCCTGTGGGTACTCAATACTCTCTGTGTGAGTAAGTGTGTGTGTGTGTTGTCCTGTGATGGCCTGGCGAGCTGTTCAGGGTGTACCCTGCCTTCACCAATTGTCGGTTGCGGTGGGCCCCAGCCTCCCTGTGAACCTAGTAGAATTAGGCAGTTCAGCAAATGAGTGAGTGAGGAAGTATTATGAAAATTAAATTAATACAATGTTTGTCTCAACAGCGCCTTCTGCTGCAAGATCTGCATGACAGTCATGTGTGTAATTCACTCTTGGTGGCTGAAAGTGAGGAAGACATCTGGAAAAACGAACCGCTGTACAGGCAGAGAATGGCCACATCAGATGGTAAAGATGATAGTATGTCATGGGTGAACACACATTCAGTTGAGATCAGCTGTACCTAAGGGAGTTCTTTTGGGTAAGATAACAGATCTGCCTCTTAGTCCCCAGCAAAATAATAATAAATGTTTTAGCCATAAAACAAATATGTTTATGTTTCCTTTGTTGAGTTTAAAAGTATCAGGTTAGGATGGGCTTGAAATCTCACTCATTTACTTACATTTATTTCACACAATCCAGAAAATACCAATTCCCAGTTTATTTTTTCTCCCTCAAGTCATGTGATAAAGTACAATCATACAGTCTCCTTAATGACTAGTAAACTTGACCCAGTCGCTTTTTTTTTTTAAGTTACAGAAAAACTTGTATTAAAAATATGAACATTCAGTGCAGTACATAACATTACTGCTTTACTAATCTGCCAATTGAACAGTTTAATTATTTCCAAATGCTAAAACACCCAGACTCACATATTTCATAGTTTTGTGCAAAAGAAGCCCCTTTTCCCCCACCCTTGTTGTGTTTTTATGACTGCTGTTGGGTCTGAATTAGCACTCTCATTTCCTAACAGCACAGATCGTTCCACTCCACTGTGTGCAAATGAATTGAATCCAGAGAGTAATTGTGCTGGGAAACTTCAGTGGCTCTCTGGGGCAGCGTCAGGCGCGAGTACTGATAGTGACATGCTATTATAGCCTTATTATACTGAAGACTTCACAACAGTCTCTCTCTTTCATTTTCTTTCACTCTTTTTTCATTCTGTTTCATCATCTTTCTTCATCTGCTTCTGCAGATCTCAATGTTATTTTTGCATCTCTCTCTCTCTCTCTCTCTCTCTCTCTGTTTGTGTGTGTGTTTGTTTGTGTGTTTGTTTCTCTTTTCTTTCCTTCCCTCTCCTTCCATACTTTTTCTGTCCTTGCACCTCTGCAGCCATTGCTCTATTACAATGTTTATTAATACTTTCTTTTCTTTCTCCCCTCACTTCTCTCCATCTGTTACAGACTATAATGCGGATGAAAGCTACCACCCGAGAGATTACTTGGCTGCCACTATGCACTTCATTCCCGGTCACTTTGCATGTGACGTAGTTTGGAACACCATCATCCAAATCCACCCACGGCTGAAAATGGGGCCCAACATGGGAGTGACACGAGGTGACACATACACACACATTCACACCACCAGTAATTCAGGTCATGTGCCATATAAAGAAATGATTGTCTCAAATTCAGATTATTACATTGTGATTTTGTTTGTTTTTACTGAAACACTTTAACAAAAAAAAATTCCAACAGTATTTGTGTATGTTGGGATGTGCTGGTGATTGATGATGTTTTACAGGAATCATTGTTTAATGATATTTAATGAATGTTAATGAATGTTAGTGTTTGAATATATGTATGTTTAATGTTGGCATTTGTTAATGTGTAGTGGTATGCAAGTGATAGTGTTGATGTTATTGATTTGTCAAATATTTGTATTTGATGGTGTGTGTGTGTGTATGTATATATATA
>JAQMYF010000006.1:15689018-15700322 GCA_030014195.1 Neosilurus mollespiculum
ATGTCAATAGTCATGAAAAGAAAGGAAACTCATTGAATGAGAAGGTGTGTCCAAACTTTTGGTCTGTACTGTACATGCCAATATTTGATCACTATAATAGTGTCACCTGCCGACAACAGGAAATTATGTATTTTATTTATGTGTTGATGTGCTGCTCCTACCAGGCTTATCAGATCCTACTCGAATTTGAACAGAACAGTGCTTAAACTTTGATTATGTCACATTGTGGACATAGTGTATCTTTATCAACTTGTGTCATGGCAGTTTTTGATGTCTTGTCATGGAAAAGGAAGTCTTATCCGAACACATATGCATGGGTCTTGCACATAGTTGTGGCAAAATGGCTTGATGGCACCCCTACAAGATTTCAATGAATCAGCCCTTGCAGTGTGTTTCACCTAGAGCTATAAATGTTGGCAAGCTTATGTAACATTACCAGACTTACAAAAAAGTATCTTGGAGCCATACTGTAAATCCATCAGGAAGCCTGTTATTTTGATTTGATTATGAAATGATTATGATATTCATAGAGTTATTCTTGAATGAAATAACAGTAGACCCAGTCAGATTTCAAATTTGGGGAATGGAATATAAAGACAATACAACATGCAATAACCCCAAAGATGCCACTCCCCTGACAGGCCACCATGCAAGTGCCTGCTCAATGCTGCTTGCAGTTTTAATTATTAATATTTTCTAATATGAACCGTGCCTCTGGAGACACTTAAAAAAAAAAGTCATTATAAATGCTTAGCTACATCACTCGAATTCATAATTAATCTCAACCATGTTCTCTGTAGACCTTCCAAGATAAACAAAATAAAAAAAGTGTTTAAAAAAATGTGATTCTTGAAGTGATGACTCTATAAATATAAGCATATTTTGGTTATAATCTTGAAATATGGTATGTCTTTAGGTAATTTTTTCTGATTCTCTCTCTCTCTCTCTCTCTCTTTCTCTCTCTCTTTCTCTTTTTGTTACTGCAGTTTATTCAGCCTCCTGGTTCTGCTCCTACTGAGGTGATGGAGTTTAGTCTGCCTCAGTACAGTGTCCCATGGATCCGAGCCTTGGCCCATTATCTTCGCCAGAATCTGCTCATCTTTTTGCACATCCCCAAATACACAGACAGTAACATGGAGCACCATTTCAAGGTAACTTTGACACTCTTTGTGCCCTTTGCTGCTTTACACAGGCTCCACTCACAAAATGGTTTTAATGCACTCTGGATTTATGTACGAATGCGTCACCCATCCATACTTACAGAGTATTAAGAGAATAAACAGATACAAAATGTGGTATGGTGTAGGTTTAGGTCAGAGTGCATCCGTGATGGGTTGTTCTGTTCAAACCCCAGCTATTCATCATTTTAAAATAATTTTGAGAAGTTCTGGAAAAGTTCAACTTTCTCTTCTCTTCCTCAGTGTTCAGGCTTTTTAGTTTGTTCTGCAATCAATCCACCCACCTCTCTCTCTCTCTTTCTCTCTCTCTCTCTCTCTCTCTCTCTCTCTCTCTCTCTCTCTCTCTCTCTCTCTCTCTCTCTCTCTCTCTCTCTCTTTCAGCATTACTTCCATGTGAGCAGTGATCTGCCTGACTCCGATATCTACCTCTACAACAAGCCTGGAGGCCAAGGAACAGGTGGCAAAGGTGCATTCTCTCAGCTTTACCACGCTCTCACTTTTTGGAGCTTTCTTTTTCTCCTTCTGTCTCTTTTCTTCTGTGTTTCTCTCACTGTGCTATATTTTATTACAGATTACTTTATTGACATGAAAATGGGCAGTAATTTTTAACTGCCAAAGCATACTTACATATATTATTAAGTATTAATGAACAAAATAGATATTTTCATGGTCAGAAACATAAGAAATAGGAAGCGAAAACCTAATTATATGAAGGTATAATAAAAAAGAACACTTACATGGGCTCCCTAGTGGCACAACAGAAAAGGGTTCGCCTTATCATCTGGAGATTACAGGTGATGCCACAGCCATTTGTGGAGAGGAGCTCAAGAAAGCTGATTGTCTGAGCTCTCAGGGGGGAGTGGATGGTATATGGGAGGGGTGGATCTCTTCCCTGTCACTCACTGCACTGGTCAGTCATGGGCATCTGTGAGCTCATACATATGAATGGTAGCTTTTGTCTCCTGATGTTACCTGAAGAGCAGTTTGAAAAAATGCAGTAGGATTACCATCCTGGGCCATGGCTAAAATCTGGGAGACAAATTGGTGGGCATTTTTTTCTACTTCTTTTTCTTCTTCTTCTTTTTCTTCTTCTTCTTCTTCGTATTATTATTATGTCCCTTCCTGTAACAGTTGATGTAAATGTTTTATTTCATTGATGTTGGCAAAGCAATAGTTCTTCCCACAGTTCTTAAAAAAAGAGAAAAATGTGGCTTTTGAGGAAAAAATACTAATGATAGTGATACTGATGATCGACTAACTGATGTAGTGCTTCTGACTTTGCTTTGTAAGCAGTCCAAATACAGTTCTGATTCTTTAGAAATCTAATGATTGCATGTATATTAATTACTTGTGAGTAATTAGTGATTTACATTGGTCTACATGATCCTCTATGATTTAAAGTAAGCATTCCTAAACTTTAACTACATTTTATTTAATCTAAAGTTTAAAATAGATATATAGAATAATCACTTTATATTTCCCCAACTTGCTTCCTGTAAACACAGCCTGAGGTACCAAAGAGAGGAATTAAACCCCTTAAATTTCAGGCTCATTATTCAGTTATTTATTTTAAAGCATATTATTCAGTATCTGCTATGAATTATTCAGTAGCTTGAGTAAAACTTATACAGTTACAGTCAAGAAAGGGAAGCTGAGAACCGCCAACTATGAGTTTTAGGAGTTGTACAGGTATCTCTTGGCACAAAGTTATCCTTAGCTGACATCAGCACTTCATGTCAGCCAGGCCAGAGCACAGCTAAACACTAGAAATGTTTTGAATCTGTATAATGTCCTTAATCCTGCCTTAATGTATAATGACAAGACTGAACGTTAAACATTTAGAGTATGCAAATCATTAAAGTCAGTTTTATTTAGTCCATATTAGGAGTTAGACATCACCAAGTATAGCAGTGCCAGTACTTCTCCAGCAAGAAGTAAAACAGAGGCAAGCACTATGGAAACCAAGCTACAGATCTGTTCTAGGCACTTTTTGGTAATAATTGGCTGGCAAGTAGAGGACGTTTACAGTGAAAGATAGAAATCTGTCTGAGATAACGAACGGCTGAGTCCTTACACTGAATAAATTATCTATTCAAAGAGACAAGTTAGAAGTGCCAACTAAAGATGAAATCTTGCCAAGACATTTATTTCAGTGACCACTGTAGTATTCTGAGCTGCATTAGAAACACTGCTGTGCTTTTTTTTTATTGGATGTGAAAGGCACCAGTAAAGAATGAATTTTGGGAAATCTATAAGCAGCAGGTCAATAGCCCTTTAAAAAAAAAAATGTGTACTAAAGGACAAAAGTCTACTGGTGAATATGTTGTAAGGAAACAGGAAAAAGAGTCACTGGAGAGTTTCATATGCTTACTGTTCATTTGGCACTCATTCTTCTTTATTTCCACTAAGCAGCTTTTTGATCAGTAATATGTCAGCTGAAGAGGAGGGTGATAATTATTGTCTTCTGGCCAGTTTAGTGTCCGGATGCCACTCCACCCTGGCACATGTACTTGTGAAGCTTGATATGTAATATTATTAGTTCACTAATTTAAATGATATTACACAGATTTTTGTGACTGCCCAATGTGCTGGATGACTGTATGTCTATGGTACTGGTCTAATTATTGATGAGTCTTTTCTATTTGAAAAGAAGATGGCGATAGTCTTGCTGAAATACTGTAGAAAGCCTCTGCTGATGGTCGGTATGGGAGCTGGGCCTCAGGTTATACAAGTGATTGTGGCTATGTGTGGGTGGTGGGGGAGAAAGATGAATGAGGCAGGCTGTGAGTGAGACGTATGATAAGTGAGACCAGGAGTGGGTGAGACTGGCATTGTGTGAGAGAGTGAGACAGATAGAAAGTGAGGCAGGCAGAGGATAAGCCAGTTACTGGATAAGATCATCTTTGGTTGAAACATTGATAAATGAACACTAAGACAGACATTTAGTGAGACAGGCTATTGGAGAGACAGACACTGTGTGAAAGATCAATTTTAACCTGCACAGTTGTATGTGTAGGTCACACAATATCTATGCAAATGCTGTTACATCATGGTCATTCTGATGTTCAGTTAGTGTAAAATTTACTTTTGTATATGATACAAACCTTAAGTGAAAGTAAATTGCATCCATTGACTTATCAGACTGATTTGAGAACTGTTTAAAATTTGCCATACGTATATTTTTAAACTCCCAGCCTGCTGTGGCCTACAAAGAAATATTGCTTAGCCCTTGATTTAGTTCAATTAAATTTAATTATATTTGTATAACACCTTTTTTAATTGACATTGTCGCAAAGCAGATTTACATAGCAAACAAATTTCTTTGAGAAATTGATATGCACCTGATACCTGACACACTTGATACATTTGATATACAGTACACACTACCAGTACTGACTTTGAGAATCAAACAAAAATTTCAGTTCAACACATTCATGAGTTTAGATTTAGATTTACATTTTAGATTTCACAATTTTGCTTTTGACAGTTTGTGAACACGTTTGCTATACAAACAGATTAATACAAGTGACATCAGCCTCTGTACTGGTGAAAACTGCACAGGTTTTGCCTCTTGCTTTATGCTAATATGAGAGAAATTGCAACTGCTCCTTTAAAATATATCAATGCAGAATTATATATGCACATATCTGCAGGTTAACACACAGGCTTAAAACACATTCCCCATATTTATATATATTGATACACTTTATTGCTGATATTTTGCTGTAATCTTAAGTGATGCCCTCCTTGTGCTGTTATTGATGTTTTTATAACTTTTATTTGAAAAAAGTGCTCTATAATAGCTGTAAAATGAAAAACTGAGTCCAGCTCGTAACTGAGAAGTGACTCAGTAATCTAATATGATAATATGTCTGGCTAATAATAATATGTCTGGCTGGAAAAGGATAATTGGCAGGTAGACGCAAGGAGGCTGCTGGTGTATCCAGCCTGGAGCAGCTGTCAGCTAATTAAATGATGACTCTTTTGAAAATACTGGCTCGTGAGTAATTCAGGTACTGATTTTATGCCTCAGGTCTTAAAATTAAACAGGCTTAATTTTAGCTGAAGTGTGGGTTTGGATAATAAAGTGGTTTTTGGCCTTGGTTCCAGGATATGTGGGTTTAATCTTGTTCGGCTGTAGTCACGGATTAACCAGTGTGGGCAGCGTTTTGTGCTCTATACGTGCAGCACAGGTGTGATATTTGATGCTAATGGGACTTTGAAGTCCAGCGGTATCCTTCATGTCTCACACTGAAATGAGTGGTCGCAGGCCTTCTACAGACAGAAATCCTCTTTGATATTGTGCTATGCACTTCACTCTATCAGGAAGTCAATTCCTCACTTTTTAACCTACCATGCTCTTATCTGTTTCTCATCTACATCTCTGTTTGTTCTCTACTTTACTTCAAGCCCCTTTTTAATATACCAAATTTATATCCAGTTCCCACTCACTAGCCAAGTCTGTTCTATCATGTGGCAGCTACCAACCTGGGAGAACAAGAGATAATACTGCCTTCATGTGCTGTCAGATTTCTAAAAAAAAAGAAATAATAATTAAAAAAAAATCCTAAATGTCACTACAAATACCAGTTACTGGGAGCTTCAATATCAAGTTTGCCTGATTCACTGACCTTTACACTTTTATCGTAATTGTGGAAATTATGGTTTCAACGGTCAATATTAAGGTTTAATTTCTACAAATGCAATTTACTTTTAATAACTACCATTAGACACCAAGGGTGAGTTCATATATGCAGTATTTAATCTATTTAAATCTAACCCTTATGGGTTTTCTTCTTTGGTTAGTTTCTAAAGCTGAGAACATGGCAATCTAAATAGGGTGAGACCATTTAAGCATGCTGGTTAAAGGTTCCAACTGAACTCTAGAGTGCTTTGGCTGCACTGAGAAATCTATTATATCCTATATCAGCCCAAATATAGGAGTTAGTGATACACACTGTGTTTTGGGTTTTCGTTGACCTTTTTTTTTTTTTTGTAGGATTGAGCTGTTAAAATGAGCTGCTTTGCACAAACAGAGCCAAAGCCCAGTGCTAAGTGAGGCAGAAATGTGATGTTTTCAAGCTCAGAAAATAGCAAATAAACCATGAATATGATGCGCTAACCATTTTAAACTCGTCATCGCTGATTTATAATGATATCCTATATATTAAGTATAGTACTATATTCTCTATGTGTGGATGATTTTTTTTATGTGCATGCAAAAAGCAATAAATAAATAGCTAGTGTTAATGGTGCATGTAAAAGCCTGTAATGCAAACATCTGATGATGATGTGAATAGGATGAGCATGTGATTGTTAAAGTAACAAGCATTATCAAAGTAACTGAACTTATCTATGAGTGGTACACTGGAAGCTCCATGTGAGAATTTGAGTTGCTGCTGTTCATTGTATTGCATGTTCTCCCAGTGTCTGTGTGGGGTTTCCTCTCGGTTCTCTGATTTCCATTCATCTCCAGCAATTAATTGGCTGTTACCCTGAGGTGGGAATGTGTGCACTTCGTGTTCTAGACCGGACTAGCAACCATTACAGGATGGGGTTATTAGTCAATTCACACAACATGCCAACAACTATGAATAGGCAAAATATTTGCTTGCTCAGTCTCATATGTGGAGCTTTCCAGTTCCTTTAGGGTTACCTTTAGTATTCTAGTTACCTCTCTGATTAATGGCCTCCTTGACTGATCTTTGACTTTTGATAGATGGCCCTTTGTAGGCAGGTTTTTTGTGGTGCCATATTCTCTTTATTTTGTGATGATGGATTTAATGATGCTCTGTGGGATTTTCAAGGTTTTGGATATTTTTTTATAACCAACGCCTGATTTGTACTTCTCCACAACTTTGTCCCTGACCTGGTCTTTATAGTGTCACCTGCTTGGTGTTTCCTTTTCAGTGGTTGTGTTGCAGATTCTGGGGCCCTTCAAAAATGGTGTGTATCTATTTTCATTGCATGAAATCCGAGAAAAAAAAAGTCAATTTAGATTTCAGGTTGTAAGGCAACAAAATAGGAAAAATGCCAAGGGGTAAATGCAATTGCAAGCCACTGTATTGGGAGCAAAATAAGCTTTACTGTTCCACATTTCACTGCCTGTTGTCACTCCACTGTCATTGCACCAGGTATAGGTTAGCTAACCAAAGTTCTCACTTCAAGTGCACTAGACATACACCAATCAGCCATAGCATTAACACCACCTGACTGGTCTGTAGATAGACAGCCCCATGTGCAACAAGCTTTGATGCATTGTGTATTCTGACACTTTTCTCCCATAACCAGAATTAACAGTTTTGGCAGGTTTTGCTACAGAAGCATTTAAGTATCTTCTTTTGGATCAGACATGATGAAGCCCTTACCTCCATGAGCATCAGTAAGCCTTGAGCACCTATGACATTCTAGCCAGTTCACTGGTTGGCCTTCTTTGTATCTTTGTTAAGTACATACTACTACATACCAGGAACGCCCCACAAGACCTGCCGTTTTGGAGATGAATAAACCCAGTTGTTTAACCATCACAAGGTGGCCCTTGTCAAAGTCACTCGAATCCTTACGCATGCTCATTTTTCCTGCTTCCAAAACATCAACTTCAAGGACTGACTTTTCACCTTCTGCTGAATACATCCCACTCCTTGGCACGTGTCCCTGTAAGGAGATAATCAACGTTATTCACTTTACCTTTTACTGGTCATAATGTTTTTAATGTCATGGCTGGTCGGTGTATGTACATCCCTGGTGTTTACTCATTGTTGTGAGTATGTCCTTGCGGTCCAGCTGCTCTGCATAATGCTCTTTCCTGTTTTGGCTTTTTTAAAGAGAGACCTAAATCCTTGAATATAGTTTTATGAATGAGAGGTGCAAATAGCTAGCTATGCTTGCACTGTAGCCCCACTAACCTCAAACTGGTGACAAAACTAAATCAGAAATCTAAAAATTTTAATTTAAAAATAAAACATTGTAAAAATTTGATCTGAAATACCACATCCATTTTTCATCCTCAAAGGGTCATTGTGTCTCCCTCAGTTTCCCTACTTTTTGTCTCTGTGGTTGTGTCTTGGCATCACTGTGTGTTCTTTCCTGTGCTCACTCTTGTTGTGGGTGTTTTTTGTTGTGACTCAGGTACCATGTCGGAGCTCGTTCAGAACCTCTTCCCACCCTCACAATTCCAAGGTACCACAGCTCCATGTCCCATAAATGTTTCCCTGTGCTGGCACCCACTCCTGGCTGTGTTTGTGTGTGGTTCTGCTCTCACTTGTTCCGCTTTATTTAGTTTGTGGTGCCCTATTTGTTTTAAAATGCACAAAGCCATGCTTGGGCATGCATGAGATGGACTGCGCACAGTAATTAAATTTTTTATTATTATTATTTTTATTATTATTATTATTTCTGTAGTTCATCATCAGAATATGGCTTTATGTCAGTATTTGCTTCAGATATCAGAGGAAACCATTTTTATTTTGTTGCTGAATGCAGTTTTTGCTGTTCCCAAGAATCAAGATATGTAATGTTTTGTTTGTAGCATACTACATGGTGTAATATATGGTGTTTATATAATGACACATTGAAATATTTGCAAGAAAGGTTTTTTGTTTGTTTGGTTTGTTTTTAAGCTGTTATTCAGGAATTTAGAAGCTGAAGCTTTTTCCTAAGTTTAAGTGAAGTTTCTCAAGTGAAACTCATTAATTTATTCATTTTCCAAGCCGCTTATTCCTAATTAGGGTCGAGGGGATGCTGGCGCCCATCTCAGCCGACTCTGGGTGAAGGCGAGGTACACCATGAACAGCTCGCCAAACCATTGCAGAGCCAACACACATACAACCATTCACACTCACACCTAGGGCTAATTTGGAACAACCATTTAGGCTACTGTGCATGTTTTTGGACTGTGGGAGGAAACTGGAGTGCCAGTAGGCAACCCACATAAGCACACGGAGAACATGCAAACTCCACAGAGAAACGCCCAAGCCAGGGAATTGAACACAGGCCTTCTTGCTGTAAGGTGGACATTCTAACCAGTGCACCACCATGCTGCCCCAGGCCTTCTTGCTGTGAGGCGGATGTGCTAACCACTGCGGATGCTTCAACTCCAAAGAAATCAACTGAAATTATGCCGTCACACCATGCATAACATACTGTTTTCCTTTAACTTTCTAACTTTCCTATATCCTCTTAACTTTTCTTTAACTCCTCTTAGTAAATTAACTGTAACTCTTTGTAACTGTAGTTTCACTGAAAGGTGTTTGTGTCGTGGTGATGCATGGTAATAGTGATACACCACAGAATTACAGCTGGCATAACTTCAGCTGTCCCTGTCTTCATGTTTCAGTTACATGGATGTGCATTTAGTTGGTGGTCTTCTGGATAAAAATGCTGTAGTGCCTACTGAAAATATGTGTGAAATGAGAAATGTGTATTTCTAAGTATTTGTAAGATCTAGTAAGCATTATAATAAGACTGTTTCAAGCTTCCAGTTAGTTAAAAAAGACTGTCTGGAAGCAGGTTTGATAATCATACATTTGGTGTGAGTGTGATCATCAAATAGAAAATACTGAAGATTTTCACTTACTAAAGATGTTGTTTTAAGAGTGATAAATGTATTAACTGCAGATAAGAAATTAGATAATTGTTCGATTGTTAGTGTGATTGCTGATTAGATTTACAGCCTTTATGGGCCTTGGAGGAACTTCCACTACTGTCTAGAGGGCACACAAGACAGAGCCAGTCAGGCCTCATCAAGTCTCTAGTAACGTTGTATGGTAAATAGACAGCTTTCACCAAATGAAAAGGATGAAGACACACAGCTTGAATGTACCACAGATAGCCTCCCTCCCCCTCACTCCTTTCCTTGCTATTTATCTCACTGTCTCTCTCTCTCACACACACACACACACACACACACACACACACACACACATACACATCACATTGCAATGGCTGGAGAAGGTGATGTGGTCAGTTATTGGTTGTGTGGGTTGTGAGAAACACATGTTCAACTGCACTGAGAGAGAGAGAGAGAGAGAGAGAGAGAGTAAAAAGGAGGAAAGCCATTGATTGAGTGAGGCTGAGCATGATAAGGAGAGAGAGGGTGAGAAGGAGAGATGAGATGAAGACGAGTGATAGAGCGTGGACTAGAGGTGGTGTCCGCGACCCTCTCACTCATCCATCATATGAGGAGCATGACTCACAGTGCTAATGGTCTTTACTAATAAAACTAGCTAGATAAACACACACATACAGGCACACACACACAGACTGAATGCGACTGCTGTGCAATGCAGGTGTTTGATGTTTGAGTGAGCAAACCATCAAACTCTGTATACCAGCGATACTTATGTCCCCCACGCCTGGTGTGTGGAATGATGAGCATGCACTGTCTGACTTACAAAGCCAACAGATTCCAAAAATAGAAAGTATTAATAAGACATTTTGAATAAAGTTCCTTGTCATTAAGGCACACACTATTGAGTCAGACAAACGTGGAGTAATCTTGAGGTATGTAAAAACAATTGAGTCTTTGCAATCCACTTAGTTTGTCCTCTGTCTGTCTACTCAACTGTGTCTATATACTCTTACTAAACAACAACTATCTAACAAAAGATTTTCATTTCTTTCTTCCTTTGTATTTAGGGTGTAGGGGTGATGGGGATTTGATCTTAACATATTCCCACTCACCAGCTACCTATTTGCCATCATATGACAGCTACCAACCAGGGAGAATGAAGGCCAACATGTGTTTTCCTAAGACATGCTGTGTAACGGGGCAGCTTTGCACTCTCAAAGGAAAGTGCTATCTACCCTTTTCTGCATACAATTACTTATGGACACCCCTTGATTAGTTTGTGTCGCTGTTATTTACAGGAGAGTGTCTCACAGAGACCATGGTCAATTTTGCTTTCTCAAAATCCTCGCCTCAGATGGCTTTGCCAGTGGTTTTCTGATGCGTAATTTCTTGATTAATAAGCTGGTCAGACTCTGTTTACCTTAATGAAAACATCAGTTTACATGTCTATACTAGTGTTATTATATCTGTTCCTAATAAATTTTTTTTTTTTTTTTTTTTGTGTCTTGTCCAGCTTCACAGCAAGCAGAATGGTAGTCTGGTTGCAGCGTTGTGCTG
>JAQMYF010000006.1:15715632-15742900 GCA_030014195.1 Neosilurus mollespiculum
GCGATGGCCTGGCGAGCTGTCCAGGGTGTACTCTGCCCTCGCCCAGAGTCGGCTGAGATGGGCGCCAGCCTCCCTGAGACCCTAATTAGGATTAAGCGATTCAGAAAATGGCATGACATGACAATAGGGGGGCTCCATTCCCATTTTGGAGAAATTATATTGATGTAAACATGCAATTAAAAGCAAAATGTTCTTTTGAATGATATAGGAAATGGTGCAAATGAACTGTATGAAGGTTTTGCAGATTTCTGCAACCAGCACTGGCTTTATGTCACTGGGAATGACTGTGTGTGTGTGTGTGTGTGTGTGTGTGTGTTTGTGTGTGTGTGAGAGAGAGAGTGTTTTTGTGTGTTTAGACTTGTGTCTCTGTGTATAACACTAGCCGTGTGTGTAGAGTTGCTATGCAGTATGTGTGCTTATCTCTGTTTGCCCACAGAAGAGAGTTCAGATGAGGAAAACCATGCAGTGCTAAGTAGGTTCACACGTAAGTCTGGCACAAGTGTAGAGCCAGTGCAGCCATCAACACCGCTGCCATGCCGGGTCTCAGACACACACACACACACACACACACACACACACACACACACACACACACACACACACACACACACAGCCTAAAACAATACTTACAAGGGGGTAGCTCCTGGATGCAATCAAAATATATTGCATATATGAATACTTTATATCTGTATCCATGTTGTCTGCTATGTTTATTTTTCAGTTATAGTTATAGATTTTTAGCTGTAGTGATATTTATCAGTTATCATTTCTCCCTCTGTATTTCTCAACACTATTTTTCACTAATATAAGGTTCCTGACATAACACATTTGTGCACCAGAGTATTTTCTCATACTATTAGCAGATAGTATTAGATGGAGATAAAATAAGCTGTAATATTATTGTAACCTTCTATCAAAATACAATGGTCCTCACAATGCAAGTGAGACAGTGAAAAGGCTTTTATATATTTAGAAGTGGGCAAAGGTCATTATGATGGAAGTTTACATAAAAAACAAGAATTTGTTGGATGACATGCATGCATAAATTCTGTACTATATGGCCATGGACATGAATTTATAAGTTTAAATCTTATGTATTGTGGCCGCAGGCATGAGTTTGCAGGTAGTAATACTGCAACAGCAGTATGTGCGTAGGTGGAGGAACTCTAGAGCTATAACTAAAATTGTGTTGTGAAAGATGAAATCAGGCAAGTCCACATAAATGCAAACAACAAAGGAGAATGCATACGGAAACACGCAGCGCACACATTACCATTTGGAAGAGAAATGTGATGCCTTCTTTTAAAAACAAAGAAATAGCCATTGAAATAATAGGCTTTTTTACTGTGTTTGATAAGTGATGAAATATAATCAGCTGTATATAGTGGAATCAGATACAATGTAATTTAGCACGGGATAATAAGGGTATAAATATTCTGAATGTATTGTGCAGCCCAAGCCCTTTAGTGTTTATAAAAAAAAAAAGTAATGGTTAAAGGTGTGTGAGAGGTGAAGCTATTGAGCTGAAGTGTGCCTGTGAGATCAGATCAGGGCTGCGTTTCCTCAAACACACTGTTTAAACAGTGATGTGGGGGCTTAGGCAGAACCGCTGAGATCTGAGCTTTATGTGGACATTACAAAGATTAGTTCTGATTTAATCTCAGCAGTAATAAGCTCTACATATCTTCCTTTTCACAACACACTGCTCTTTTAATCAGGAACACTTTGGGCATATGATTGAGAGATTTAGGTACAATGGAGTATAATCTTTTATCCTTCTCTTCTCACCTCTTGTCTTCCATGTGTCCATTCCCCTTCTTAATGTCTGTTTTTTGTTTCTTCTTTCCTTCTTTTCCTTCCACTTTTCTCTATTTCTCCTGCACTGTCTTTTATTCTTTAACTTTTTGTCACTGTCTTCTCCCCCCCCCCCCCTTCCCCCTCTCTCACTCTCTCTTTAGCTCATAAAGGGCTACAGAGGTTTGAGGCATTGGAGCACAGTGAGTGGCTGAGCCCTGGTCAGGCCTGGAAGGGTGTGGCTCCACGCCAGAGGTTCCTGCACATGAGTATAGTGGATAAGAAGGTGAGGAATAAGTGAAGAAAAGGGTGCTCTGTTGTTTCACAACAGTGCCTGGAGCTACTGCTTAAGCTGCTGTATGATGCATGCAAAACAGTAGCAGTTTATGGCAGAAAAATAATTATATACCACAGCACAGTTGAATTTTTGAACCTACTCAGATAGTGTTTTCTAAAACAAAAGCAATGGCAACATTGTGTAAGCTGCAAGACCAGGAAAAACTTAAGGATTCATTGGCAACCTAAATTCCAAAAAAGTTGGGATGCTGTGTAAAATGTGCATTAAAAAAAACAATACAATGGTTTGCAAATCGTATATCAAGAATAGAACATGGAAAACATATAAAATGTTGAAAGTGAAACATTTTTATATTTTATCAAAAATATTAGCTCAATTTGAGGGCAACAACAAGTCTCAGAAAAGTTGCGGTGAAGGAAACAAAAGGCTGGAAATGTAATTGGTGCTGAAAAGAAACAGCTGGAGGGTCATTTTGCAACTGACTTAGTTAATTGGCAAACAGTCTTGGGATCGAATCTTGATAATCTTGTGAGAATTTGATGGATTCGTGATGATTGCGCCGATCATGGTTGATTTTGACTGTCAAAGATTTTGCCATGTTTATTCGACGCCAATCGTGATAGAACGTGGGAATCGTATTAGAGCTTTGCAGACTTTACCAACCTTGATGCGCCATTGTAAGGGACCTTGATGATAATGAAATCCATTTTTAATAAATAATACATGTAACTCTGTATAATTGTTACTCTCTCTCTCTCTCTCTCTCCCTCTCTCTCTCTCTCTCTCCCCGGCTGTAGTTGAGTATTTACATTTATAACTGGTCAGTGGATGTCGGTGCATCCCTGAGTCGTGACCTGGTGAGATTGGTGCAGTGGCAGAATGCACGAGCTCACACCATCAACTGTCTCCTTAGCCAGAAAATGGGCCTTTTTCACCATTACTGCTTTGCTGACCCACCTACACACGAAGATCTGAAACAGGTTGGTATTGAACACACTCATAAGTTGTATTAATTAACCTTTCCAAAAAAGATACATAAGGAATTAGGATCAGCACAACCAAGGCAGCATGCATTCAATCCTTTTACAATTAAAATACATGTACAATTTAGAGTCCTTTTATCAGATGATTTGTTGAAGTGTTATGAATAGATTGTTTTTGCTTGCACGTTACTTCTACGTGTGATTAGACTTAATGGCGCTTATGTTGGAGCTCATTAAAACGCTGGTCTCTTATCTTGATCACTGTAGCTATTTATTCCGTATGTGATGATCAAAGGAGGTCTACAGATATACTTGTCGAAGTGTGTGTGTGTGTGTGTGTGTGTGTGTGTGTGTGTGTGTGTGTGTGTGTGTGTGTGTGAGAAAGATAGGGGGTTGGAGAGTGAAAGAGAGAGAGAGAGACTACATATGGAGCCACATTAGTGTGTCCTGACTCTGAACCCTGGCAGTCCTTGGGGTTGGCTGACATGAGTGTATTGGACAGCTGTCACCTCTGGGGGGTTTCGAGATTAAAAAGCGTCACACACCAGGAGTTTACCTTTAATACCACATCCTCACCCAGTGGAGTGTTGTACCAAGGCATATCATTTATTTATTTATAATTATACTTTGAACTTGTTTACATATCTTAAGAAGGCTGTGCAGGAATAGACCTGGTGGTATCTGTCACTGTGTCCTTTTTAATTCTTTTTTTTTTTTTTTCCTTTCTTTTCTTTTGTGTCAACTGAGATGTCAGTTGTTTCTGAAGATTGCGCCTTAAATGTCATGGTGTATTTTTATGCTTGAAACCAGAGTTGTTTTGTTTTTAAGTTTTTGCTCAGAGTTTTATGCTCAAGACCCATGCACACACAAATACACATCCAGTAAGCTGAAAATAACGGTGCTGTTTTGTGCATGTGAGATTAGGTGAGTTCATTTTTACTTTATATTAAGATCGAATTAGATTTTCACAAAATAAATTCTATAGGAAGGATTTTTAGAGGACCAGGGAGGCTGGAAGCTAACACAAGTCGACCAACTGCCAATTTTTATTTTATTATTTTCAAATGTCTTTAGGAGAATGACTCTTCTCCTTGTAAACAGTATCATGGCCATTTTTAGGTCTTATTGTGGAAATTGTTCGGTAATGTCAGACAGAAGATACTCACTTAGCCGGGATGCCTGGAGACTATTTTTACTGGACTTTGGATTTGTTCTATAAGAAAGGTGAAGCTTTTTCACCTTAAATGTGTTGGACGTGTAGTGTTTATTAGAGCGTGTAAATTGGATGTAGTGTCGCGTCTGCTACACTACTCTGTGGCCTTTGATAGGGAATGCTGACCTACTTAAGCTCTCTTATCTCTGTTTGTCATCTGCCATTGAATTTCCTGTACTACATCTTCTGTTCTTCACTCCTCTTTTCATCCCTTCTATTTGTAACTTGTCCCAGTCAGCTTCCTGTTGATTCTGCTTTGTTTGCTGGGCCATAGTGTGCCTGTGTGTCTCCGATAGGATCACTCCATCTCCTCAAATGCCACATTCTCATTCTATTCTCTATCTGTTTCTCAGTGAATCTTATCCTTTTTCTGCTCATTATCTTGCACACACTTGAAGTAGTGAAAACATTTAAATATGTGAAACCAATGGTCCCTTAGTCCAGCTATTGTCCTTTAATTATTGCTACATAATAGATGGACACAGTGGACACTGCCTCAAAAACATTCAAGAGTTTCCAAATAGCTTGTGTGTAATTTTAGGACAACCACAGTAATGTGTTATCAGGTTTGGACTGAGGGCTCTTAAATTGGGGTATGTCCATATCTGAAGCATATTTGTGTCAGGTGGTGTCCCCATATTGAATTTGAAGTTGGATGCCCAGTTTATATCCTCAATGAGTTTTATTGTTCAGTTATGTTTCTGATAGTTTGTTTAGACATATGTCAGTATTCCAGCACTTTTTTTCATTGGATTAATTGTGGCTTACACCCTGGACAGCTCGCCAGGCCATCGCGGTACCAACACACACACACCATTCACACGCACACCTAGGGGTGATTTTGGAACAGCCAGTTAACCTACTATGCATGTTTTTGGACTGTGGGAGGAAACTGAAGTACCTGGAGGAAACCCCCACAAAGCACGGGGAGAACATGCAAGCTCCACACAGAAATGCCCCAGCTATTGAACCGAACCCAGGCCTTCTTGCTGTGAGGCGGATGTGCTAACCACTGCGCCACTGTGCCGATTTATAAGTTTTGTGTTTGTTATTAAATTACAGTAAATAGTAGCTACAATAACATTAGCTGTACTTTTTGGTTCCACATATTAATTCTGACATGTGTATCCCAATCAAACTGGGCTCAAACCCAGGACCTTCTTGCCTAAATATAAAATATAAAAGAAGGAATGCATACTATAGTGATCTGAATGCAATGAATCTAGTGGTCAGTGCGATTGTGTGATTAAAACTTTAGCAAGGAGAGTCTATTTTCAGTTTAGTTTGTTTCTTTAATTTGTTTGGCTGACACTAAGCAGGATTGTAAAAATCTTGCCAAGCCAAATGGTGTAGCAAGTGCCAAGAACCAATTACATTGTGGAGGGAATCTGAGATATGGGTTGAATTCATAAATTTAATTTCACATTTGCTACCACTGTGAAAAAAACAAACTGGGTACTGTAAGCTGGATCATTCAGACCCTTCCAGGAAAAAAGCACACATCAAAAAGCACACATCACGTATTTCTGTGTAGTATATACTAAAACAGTTATGCACCTTAGGCTCGGTGGATGTTGCAGAAATATTCAGTGACATTCATTTCACCTAATTACATAATTGTTAATTAACAATTTTGTCACCGGGTTCAGTTTTGTAAAAAATAAATAAATAAATAAATAAATAAGTACACAAATTTGGATTAAATGCAAAATGTTTGAGTTTTTTATTTGTTTGTTTGTTTGCTTTGTTTTTTTTTTTTTTTTTACTTTTTTAAATAATGATGAATTTTGAATAATGATCCCTGGTCTGTGATCCCTACTGTAGAAATGTGCCTTTTACCGTACAGTTTTCTCAACAAGCTAAATATGAAATATTTGTTTGTTCTTGGTCTTGACCCTGTCAAGGCAGTTTTTTGAGTCACTATTTCCTAATCAGCTGTGGTGCACTGCCTCAGCATGTTTCAAAAGAGAAACGGCATGAATGATTTTCAACCAAAGTAGGGAAAGCAGAGAACTTTTTAAATTATGATTTTTTCCTTGCCAGTGGTTCCACTTGTTTAATCATTCTTTCACTAAAGAGTGGCAACAGAAGGCAAATTCAGAGCTGCGGAAAATTTACCCTCATCGCCAATCATCTGTCAAACACCCAGGAGGAGGCATTTAGGCACCAGTGCCCCTAATTAGCACATTACATTGGCACATGGGCACTCTGGGGCATCTGCAGTGCCCCATCCAACACTCCTCCAAATCCCAACCTCCTTAGAAGCCTTTAAGTCACCCTACAGTGCTTTAACAACTGTCCCGGACACTAAATTTCCCAAAAGTTTCCAAAATAATTGGCAAGGCATCCCATTAGCAATTAGAGCCTGGAGCTCTCTGTGTTCATGTTTCATTTCAGCCTGAAGTGAATAATCTCCTTGCTAAAGCTTCTGTCTTAATTTGGCCAAGTTGGCTTAACCAATCAGAAGCATTTATGTAAAGAATTGATTTTGGAAAAGACCGCTCAACGAATGGCCTGTGTATATGTGAGTGTCTGAGTCTGTGAGTGTGTTACTCTGCAACATACTGGTAACCTGTCCTGAGTGTGTTTCTGCCTAATAATAATATAATTTATATATAATAAAATAAAATAATAATAATGAACAAATGATTTGCAGTCTATTCCTGATTAGTATATACATTCATAATTATGTAACTGAAGGCTGTGTGCTATTAGATGACAGTATTTGTATGTACAATGTTCACAATTATTGGCACTGCTTATA
Source organism: Neosilurus mollespiculum (assembly GCA_030014195.1). Classification (NCBI taxonomy): domain Eukaryota; kingdom Metazoa; phylum Chordata; class Actinopteri; order Siluriformes; family Plotosidae; genus Neosilurus; species Neosilurus mollespiculum. The sequence goes on from JAQMYF010000006.1 coordinate 15,722,685, forward strand.
CAGATATATAAGAAATGTTTACAAAAAAAATCCACCTTTTGGTAAAATAGCATCATTTCACAGCCTCTCAGCAAATAAGAAAAATCTAACCTTTAATTGTAATAAATATAATAAGAGAAAAACAAATCCCTCTTCAAAAAAATCATTATTTTCAATAAAAACATAAGGACCACAACTATTGGCAGCCCTGAAAATTATAGTGAACACAATGTCACTGAAGCATGCTTTCCACTAACACTGTACATATATTTATGAGATGTTTGAGTGTGTACGAACTTTCAAGCTGTAATCCATGATAGATTGTGATATCTGTCTGGCTAACTGGTATACAGTAAATGCACACAAATGCCAATAACTGTAATTATTAGGGATTTGTTTTTCTGTGATTATATTTATTTCAGTTAAAGATTGGGTTAATTCCTTCTTTTTTCTTTTCCCCCTTTTTTGTAGCTGAAACTGCTTCACCAAATGGTAGATTTTGATCTCTCCCAAACCCAAATCTAACCGTAAAGATATAAGGTGTGCCAATAATTGTTAAAGGCATTAAATGTGTACAACAATCAGGATCTCTTCTGGTCCATGTCTTGCTCTCAAAATGCAAAATTTGAAAAAGGAGATCAAAAACTTCCCCAGTCTTTGGCTGCTTAAGGGTTAACAGAGAAAAGCCATGGATTTCACTGATTCTCTTTGAAAGGGAGACATCAATCATGAACATGAAAAGGAGAAGCAGGATATGGAGACTGAAGCAAATATTCTTCAGGGTTTTTCTGGGCTAGCGGAAAGCTGCACTTTTAAAAAGACATGGTTGAATTTGCATTTCTTATATAATTAATTTTATTAGGTGACTCATTAGATGACTTATGTGATCAGATTTTTTTTATTTTAATGTATTTATTTTTTTCTCTCACAATAATAGGCTGCCCCTGTGTATATGTGCCTTTACTCAGAGATTTTGCTGTACAGATTTTGAGTTAAAAGTAGGTAAAAATACTTGTTCAGTTGATGATAATATATTTAACAGGAAAACAGGCATAGAGTTAATAGCAAAAATTACCATTATCATAGCAGAAGCAAATTGGAAAAACAAATAAACTTTCTGAAACGTATCAGCATTTAGCCTTACACCAAGAAAACTGTATGGTAGCTTGATTATGATTCTGCTATAAACATGCTATTAACACTTACCATCTATTTAATACACTGCCAAAAACGCTGCCATTTGGATTTTAAATAAACACATACTTTGCAGAGCCTTTGATGGTTAATTACTGCCCTATTCTTAAGTTTCAGCTGGTAACAATTGGTTGTACATTGTTGTAGAAAAGATGTTACTTTGGATTCGGTCAAAATATTGACAGGCATCAAGCAAAGAAAACAACATTAAAATTTGTAGGAAAAAGCTGAAATGATGGGACACATTATTAAAACCTGGAAGCAAAGTGATCAGTCAGTTTTGTGCAAAAAAGGGGGTTTGAAATAAATCCTAACTAACCATCTTTGGAGATCTCATGAATGCTTGGAGAAGTTGACTGCTGATTTGTCCAGCACATCCTACAGATAGGGAATGTGGAACTATTCCTGAACAGTGTCTGTGGTAAGGCAGGGTGCATTATCGTTCTGAAAGAGGTTGTTAGGGAACACCATTACCATTAATGGGTGTATTTGGTAGTGTGTCACAGTAACATCCGCATTACTTCTCGTACCCAGGGTTTCCCAGCAATATTGGCACAGAATATCAGACCACTTCTGATAGCTTGCCTTCATCGTATAATCCATGCTGTTGCCATGTCTTCCCCATAAAAACGATGCACATGCACCCAGCTGTCCACATGATGAAAAAGAAATTGTAATTCATCAGACCAGTCTATCTTCTTTCAATGCTCCATAGTCCCGTGTTAATGCTTACGTACCACTGTCGGTACTTTCAGTGGTGGACAGGGGTCAAATATGTGCACACTGCTGTATATCAGGCTGCCTAGCTGCAGACCAGTTAATATGCAATGCACTGTGTGTACCGAGACTTTTCTGTCATAGCCATCATTAACTTTGGTTTAGTTATTTATTATTTTTTTATTTTTTATTTAAAGAAATTTGTGCTCTTCTGTGGACTCAAACCAGACAGATTGGCCTTCACTCCCCATGCATGTCAGTGAGCCTTAGGTGCCCATGAAACTGTTCCCGATTCACCGTTTGGTATATAGTATCCACTGCATATTGGGAGCACTTCACAAGGCCTATTGTTTTGAAGATGATCTAACCGGGTCATCTAGCGCATTATAATTTGTCTCTTCACACATTCAGTCACTCAAATCTTTAAGCTTATGCATTTTTCCTGCTTCCAACACATCCTATTCTTGTCCTATTCTTGTGGTTTGTGATTGTGATTTCGCACTCTTGCCAAAGTGAATTGGACTACAAATAACAACCTTTTCAAACAGGCTAAGGCAGAATATCGAACGCATTTTTAGCTGATTGCAACCTTGAAAATGTAGGCAGAAACCACTTGATTATGAAAATATACATATTTTCTTTGGAACAAGAGAGTTTGGAAGGCTTTCCTACCTACAATGCTTGTAGTAATAAATGCTTGTATAAATAAATTCATTCGAGTAATCCAAATCATGAACTTTAATATGTTTTTAAGTTGAAAGATCAAAAAATTAACATCTCCTTTGATGCACATACTTTTTTCTTTTGTAAGTTAAAAATACAACCGTTGCTGTCGTTTATATAGAGTAGACCATTGAGTTGTCGTCAGAGTGTTTCTGCCCTGCGATAGCCTGGCAAGCTGTCCAGTGTGTACTCTGGCCTCGCACAGAGTTGGCTGAGATGGGCGCCAGATTCCTCGCGACCCTAATTAGGATTAAACCATTCAGTGAATGAATGAATGAAGTTAAAAATATTATTACCCATTGTAATTTATGCTAATTTGTTATTTTTAGTCATTTGAATAAACAGGTTTATGGAATAAATTTATTTTTATAAGGTAAACCAACATCAATTATTACAGCAATTAATACAGAACACTTTTTTTCTGTATCAGTTCTGTACAGTCTTTTCTTCAGGTGAGGTCACAGAAAAGAAGTCAACATCCTCTTTTTAGAGGAAAATAATCTGTTGTATTTGTACAAGAAACAGTAAAAGTTGAGCTTTCACACATAATACTTTGCTGCTCACAGCCTTTCTTTACTCTCAGCAGGAACCAAACACATTCCTCAGTTCCACAATGGAAGCAGATGCCATACTGCGGAGTCCTGTACCACCAGCGTCCAATAAGGACGCAGGTCGTTTGGGTAATTCAGGACGTGGCCTGCCCCACCTACCCTTTCCTGGAGAGCTTGTGCCCTTTGATGAAGCTCTCAGAGACGTGAGCGCCGGCCGCTTGCCAAATCAAGACGGAGCCGACATTGTGGCTCGCCATGGGGCTCAGCTGCTCGAGGTGAAAGCAGCAGAGCGCAGAGGTGAGACACTCATGTTACACCACACACACACACACACACACACACACCAATACCCACATTTTATGTGATGTAAATTAACCAGTCCTCCAAGGGTAAAACTTTTTCTGCGAGATTAAATTTTTATAACGCTATACAATTCTTTTATGAAATAAAATAAATGATAAGAAGCAATTTCAACAAAATTAGTTGTTGCTGGTTCTTTACTATTCTGCTCTCTTGGTTTCTGTGCGAGTCACTCTATTGAATTATTGAAATATATAATTGTGGCTAAGACCAATAATTTAATAACAGACATTATAGCAAGATCCAGGAGTAAGAGCACTTTGTGTTCTAAAGAATTGTAATCAAATCTATTTCAAATATTTTACAGATATAACAAATATGTTACGGAATAAAATAGAATGTTCTATTATCATTATTATTTATGTGTTTATTTATTTTTCTTTTTTTTTCAGAGCTGGAAAAGCAGATGAAGATTGAGAACCTCTTTGTAACATGGCAGCAGAGATCGGCTCAGTCCAACATGCCCATTTCTGTAAGTGCACTACTGTGATCACTCACTCTTTCTGTATGGATGAGTGGCTCCTGTGGGCTTCAGGTCTCCAAACCCTCACCTGTCAATTCCTCTTGTAACAAAATACACTGTAGACACTTGATGGTTGTCAAGAGAAACGGCCTACTGCTAGAAGACTTAAAAGCTGGAAGAGCAGAGTGTGTGTGTGCATGAAGCTATTTCTCCATCACTCTTTCAGCATGCAGTTACTTTAGCTCTTGTGCAAGGTGTCATTGTGTACAGACACACTCACCTATCTCCGCTCTTCTAAACACACATAGCCATTTCTTGCATACACAACCATACATGACAGTTGTGTGACATTTTAATGGGACAGCAGTGGCAGAAAACTGTCAGAGTATCCTAGAACGTCATTGATACAGTTTCTCATGCTGTATGTGTGTACAGTGTTTTTTGTAGGATCAGTGACAGCTGAGCTTCAGTGCACTATACTATAGGCTTGTTGGCCTCAGGCTTCCTGTCATTCAGCCATTATCCACCCCGTTATATATGGCCATGGCTCATGGGCAGCATCGTTGCTGAGCCAAATCTTGCATTATTACATGCCTCTGTTAGAGCTGTGACACTGACATGCAGAATCAGGCTTGGGAACACTATTCATCACCACCTGACTCTTACACGCACTTCTGCCACGTCTCATTAACACGACTGACAAGGGTGCACCTTGATTTAGGGTTGACACATGGATTGTGCATCAGACTTGAAGCCAAACTTGCATTTGTGGAAGTACAGGATCTGCATTAAGAGGAAAAAAACAAAGTGTGTAGGAATGAAAAGTGCATGATACTGTTTTCACCTGTCCATGTCTCAGACTGTAGTGCAGTTGATGAGAGCTGAGAAATGACACTGAGCATTTCCTAGACAACAGAACCCTGTAGAAATGGATTCAGCTTGGCCATTTGGAAATGGGGCTTGTGTTTGGCATGCTGCCTGACCTTTTTCCCCCCTCTATCAAATCAGAATTCTGAGCTGTAATTGAAGTCATTATCATGCACACCACATACTGCCAGGCTGTAGAAAGTTTCAAGAGAACTGCCAAAGCTGTTGTCTTTTAGCCTACTCAGACTATAGTGTTTATGCAACATGTCTAGGTTTTTATTTTTATTTTGGCTAGGCAGTAGATGGCCACTAAGTAGTGGCATTTTCCCCAAATTTTTCCAAATTGTTAGCATTTCAGATGAAAGCAGAAACGGTGCTAGTGGTGGACTAAAAACGCCTGTGATCTCTGAGGATAGCAGCTTTGTATTACAGCTGATCGACACTGGGTGATGGCGTTATATAACGTCCGACATGCTCTCTACTTTCTAGTTTTTGGCTGAGTCAGCATTTGTGAATCAAGTCATTAGTGTGCAGCATAAATTGTAAAAATATGTCCAAGGTCTTCTGAACATGGACTGAGAATCATGGCTATGTCTCACTTACTGCTCTAGGAACTTATAAGAAGATTTACTTTGATTTATTTCAGAGCTTGTTGTGTTGAGAGGTTTTGACTGCATTGCCAGAGTCATGTTCAAAAAACAAGTTTGTTGGCTGAAAACTGACTTTTTTTTTTTTTTTTTTTTTGTGAAATCCTTGGAATGGTTCCAAAGCTTGTCTGTAATATGAGGCTCCTGTATTTTTTAAACAGACAAATTCAATCTATTTCTGCGGCAGGCAAAAAAGCTGTACATAGCCAGTTGGCAAAGCTCACAATACTTTAACTTCACTTCTTATTCTATGTAATTAAGTGATGCTGGATCTCTTCACTTTAGTGGCTGCCAGACATTGAAAAGCTATCTATATTGAAAAGGTACAAAGCCCCTTTTAATAGACAGAAAATTCATAATTGTACATATTTTGGCAAAAAAAATATTTGAGCATGTTCCTAATCCATGCAGTGGATTATTTCAAGATGTGATGAGTAAGACAATTATAGGAGACCATGTCAAATCTTAGCATATTACTAAAACTGTAATATCAAGGAATGCTGAGAATTTACTGCACTCAATCAAAAATGTTAGTCATTGTTATATAGTCAGTACCCATCTGATCAGCAGACTAGCTGTAATAGGAACTGGAATTTACTACTGATTCACTTAAGTATTCTCGCTTCGGCCCAATAAAGATGCAGAAGTTTATCAGAACCCTAAGGGCTAGAATTGATAGTTGATCAATTCTAAGATTATGCATCTTTCTTATCCCCTGCTTTCAGTGATGTTTGGACATGTCTTTTAGCAGAACCTGACCCTTAACAGCAGATTTATGGTTGAATTCAAATTCTTTTTGGAAAGTGCAGCTCACTCCACCACCACCACACATTTTCCTGTGGGTTTGAGAATCGAACCAGCAACCTTTCGGTCCCAAAGCTGCTTCTCTAACCATTAGGCTACGGCTGCTTCTAAAAGCCATCCTGACTCCCCATCGGGGAATTGAACCCCGGTTTTTAGCTTGACAGGCTGAGGTACTGTCCTCTACACTAACAAGGAGATGGTAAATCTTATAAGTAGTCCTGTCAAGTTAGCATTTGTTTACCAACTGGCAGTCATTAACACCAAGGACTACCATATATGAATGTTATCTAGAATCATTTTGGGTAAGTTAAGTAAGTAAACGCATGCTACTCTATGTTTTTATAGCTTTGTGTGGAATCTAATATTACAGTTTTATTATATGAAGTGGGTTTATACTGGATGGTCTGGCGAGCTATTCAGGGTGTACCCTGCCTTTTCCCAGTGTCGGCTGAGATAGTTACAGCCTCCCTGCGACCCTGGTAGTAGGATAAAGTGGTTCAGCAAATCAATGAGAGTGAGGATTCATACTGGCACTGCTTTTGCAGTGAAAATGGGGGTGTCATTACATTGTGCTGTGGTTTGAATTTTTTAAAACTGCAACTGAATTAGCAGCAAAATTTAGGGTGGACAGGTTTGTTTTTAAAATCAGTGGAGGCTGTAGTGTTGCTAGTGAAGGATGACACTGCCACAGTCTTTTGTCACTGCATTTAGGTGAAAAATGTACATCGGTAATTTGTGAGGTTACTGTGCTACTAAATAATCTAGTGCACAGTAATACTGAAAGACTAGAGTCCATTGAGACCATTTCTTTCCTCAGTACATTTACCAACTCTGCCTGTGTGTGTGTGTGTGTGTGTGTGTGTGTGTGTGTGTGTGTGTGTGTGTGTGTGTGTGTGTAGGCTACAGATCTGGATGCTCTGAAACAGTCATCTCGGTTGGTTCATTACTGTGCTACTCCTCTGCTCTTTGACCCGCTCTTCAGAAAACAGATTCAAGATGAGCTCAGAGTACAGACACAAATTAAGGTCTCCCTCTCTGTCATTTTCTTCTTTCATACTGTCTCTTTTTTCCCCCTTCATGTACTTCAGCAAAGCTGTATAATTAGTTTTGATTTCTTCCCACTGTTGTCATGTTGTACCTTTTACTGCATGGTCTCTCTAGACTTTTTGATTTCTCTTCACTTCTCTTCTCTTCTCGTCTCTTCTCTTCTCTTCTCTTCTCTTCTCCTCTCCAACCTGCTCCATATCGTTTTCCTCTTCTCCTATGTCATTTTGCAGTAATCCTACCAGGCCTTCTTGCCCACCTTTTTTATGTTTTGTTTTCTATTATTACAATTTTTCCTCACACTTGTTCTCTCAAGATTGCTTAATTTGTCTCCCATGTTAAATTTGTGTTAATTTTCTTACTTTTCACACTCTCCTCCATTTGTCATCTCATAGCTTGTTTTATTAGCATGGGTGTTTCTCAAATATTGAGAAATATTTTTATATAATCTCGTATATCTTGTTATCTCTGTCTGTGTTTTTCTCTCTCTCACTGTCTGAATGTGTCTCTTATTCTGCCTCCCTGCCTTGTTCTGTTTCTCAGAAGCGGCATCGCTCTAATGATTCTGCAGCTTCGGGTCGAGACCGCAGTTACAGCACAGACTCGGCCGAGCTGCTTCCTGTTCGCTGTAAAGAGGAACAGGACATCTGCAGTTCTTTTATGCAGCAGTATGTACAGTACCTGCAGAGCCTGGGCTTTATTCTCGTGCAGGTCCGCCCTCCATCACCTGCACGCAGGTATACAGTCACACCATAATGGAACACAACACACTCACTCGGCACCTTCCACTCAGTACTACAAATACCATCTAACATGAACACTTGATCATTACAAAACACAATCCATTTTGCTGCACCTCACATAATGACCCAGATTACATTCAACATGTTTCTTAAAGCATACAAGTTTTTCACTGTTCACAATGTCCTTGTCTGTGTTTTTGGTCGCCATCTTGAGTGATGATTGTAATAGTCTGCCGTTGAGAGCACCATGTTTCCGCATTGCCATCTGTGCACAGGTTGTTGACACTCTTACAGAATTATTCAAATGGTTTCAGAAAGGTATTTTGGCAGATTCCATTTTATTTCCATGAGATATCACTGTATTTCATGTTTATTTAATATGCCTGTTAAGTGAATTGACACTATTAAAGGAATAAATTTAAGTGAGCATAAAATGGCAGAACTGTCACATGTGACAACAATTATTTTAAATGTAGAAAAATGTCAGTACAGGCAATACAGCTGACAGGAGAGTATATTACATATATTCACAACATCACAGGTAAATTGGTTTACCATTTTGTTAAATATAATGGTGCCAAAAAGTATGAGTCTGAAGTGCTGACTAAAAGCTTAAGTCATTTTTAGCAGATCATCATAGGCTTCAGATGCAGGTAAATTTGTGTAATTTCGAGACTGGTATCCCAGAGGCCACGCCTCATTCTTTGAGGCTGATACCACAGAGGGCACAATACCTTCCCTGAGATTGATAATATTGAGGTTATGCCTCATTCCCTAAGACTCCCAACAGAGAGGTGATGGCTTTCTCTGAATATGCTTTTGCTTCATTCATTAGTGTGGAGCTTTAACTCAGCACAGTATAAATCTTGTATATTGTGTTCTCCCTCTGAGCTCAGTGACTTTTCTGACAGGCTTAATGATTGTGTGTGTGTGTGTGTGTGTCTCTAAAGTGTAGTGAAGGTGGTCATGGTGCAGACGGTGGCTATATATGATTTACTCTGATCAACAGCATGTGGCGTTATTACTCACAGGGTCAACAAGAGGCTACATACACATGCACACAAAGCCATCTCTCTTCCACTCTTTATCTCACACTGTGTTTTACATTCCTTGCAGTACTGCTCGTACACGGGCGGCCATGCTGAACTCTGTCTCCATAGAAGGCAGGTCCTCTTTTTCTTCTTTTTCCTACAACAAGCAGAAGAGTGAAGAAAGTCCAAAGGTATATATTCACATCTGTAGCAGCACTACGGCCCACACTCACACACTTGGCTCATCATCAGTGCAATATATTGCCATGTGGCAGATTGTACTGGCGCATCCTTTAAAAAATAACTAGTTTTAGTAAAAAGCTATTTGAAATAGCCGCTAGTGAAGTCCTACATGATCAGTTTGTTGTGTCTATTTGTATTGTATATTATGTATAATTGAATTATTATTCAATTGTAATTTCTATTTATATTGTTTAATATTTACAGCGTTTAGTGATTTTGTATTTATGTTTCCGGGATTCCAAGTAGTGCATCGAAATGGTGGGGGTCGGGAGTGTATGTTTCCCTGAATGTGAAAAATAAATAAGTAAATTAATAAATCGTTCAACATGTATAAATTTTACTCTGATACGTGTGTATGTTCAGCAGGGCAGTGGATCAGGTACTTTGACATACCACCTGCAAAGAGCACTACCTGGTGGCATCATGTTAATGGAGCTAGCCTTCCAAGTATGTTCTTCACACACTTCCACCAAGTAGTCATAAAACAATGTTTGATGTCCGATGGTTTAAAATGTTTTCTCAAAGAAAGTAATAGGTTGTTTATGTGGAATTGTGGTGATCACTATGGTCCTTGTTTAGGAAAACGCTCTTTCTCTTATAGGGATTTTACTTCTGTGTTAAGCAGTATGCTTTGGAGTGCACACGGATTCCCATGGGTCAGACAGTTAATTCCCAGGTAATTCTACATTGTTGTGGAAGTGAAAGGCTCTGTATGTATTGTCTGTATCAGTTTCCCTGTTCTTTTCACCTTTATTGTTTCTTTACTCCGTCAATTACTCTCAACTCAGGCCATTAATATCAGGAGCTTCTACTAGTTCTGCTAGCCAAGGGTCGCTAGCCTTTACATGAACTCTCTCTCTCTCTCTCTCTCTCTCTCTCTCTCGTTCGCGTGCGCACGCGGTCTTATTCTGTCTCCTCCTCTCTTTCCTTTGTCCTTTTATGGTGTGTTCGCTTTGGAGTGGGTCCATCTCTGCTCTGGATGAGGACTAATTAAGTCTAAGTGTTTGTAAATGGCATGTTTACCAAGTTTCTCCAGATGTCGCTCAGAGGGAGGTGCCATACAATCGCAGCTGCTCAGAGCAAACAATTAAGTCGTTACAGTGTGCGATTGTTTTGCGTTTTTCTCCAGAGCTGGAGCAACTGAAAGAAAAGCCTCTGTGTTTTTTGGGTCAGCATGCTCAGGTCTAATGGGCATGCTGGGTTATTGGAGCGATGAACCAGATGCTGAAAGAAATTAATGGGCTGATAATTATCAATGCTAGTAATAATTACTAGGTTCCTCTGTAATTTAGAGTAGTTGTTAGTTCTGTGTAATTAATATCAATGTACTAATAAAAAAAACTTAATTCAACACATTACTGTTAACGGAGTAATGAACACTAACACATTAGTTATCAGTGACAGCAGTAATTACAGATGCCATTTATTTTATATTACAGAAAATCTCTTTTTTAGTGTGTGTTAGTGTTTTTTTTTAGTGTTGAGGCTGAAATTAAGTTTTAGTTGTGTTTACATAATGCTGTATTTTCTAGTCTATAGCCTGATTTTGCCTTCCATCAAGTTATATGACATAAAATGAAAAGCTGGCATTAGAGTAATGTTGGGATCTGATTAAATATGAACATTAAATCTGATTAATGCACACTGTTCAGTAATTATAATGCTTGTAAACAACAACAATAATAAAATTAATTGAGCTATAGCCTATCAAGCGGGACAGTTAATGTGCCCTTCTAAACACATTGAGCTGCCTGATGACTTTGTTGATGATATGTGGTCTGCACCCATCTTGGTTGGTAATTATTGCTTAATGGCGAGACATAATTAGCAGGTGAAAATTGGCTCCCTATTACTAAATAACAACTCTAACCTTCCCTGGAGGGACTTCAATGTATTATACATGACAGTTTTCCAACTTCATGGCTTAAGGTGTTTTTAGGTACTGTGGTACTAACCCAATGGAATGGTACAAGCTAAAATAATACATTTTAGCACAGGAGAACATTTGTTTTCTAGACATATCCAATTTTGTTTTGAAATATACATTTAATTTATACTGTCAGAGATAGTGAGCAAAACCAGAAGCCATACACTTTGCTTTCATATCATGCAACCCACAGGAGAAGATAATGAACTTGTGAAGAAAGGCATGACAAAGCAATATCATAATTTTCTCAGAATCTATAATGTGTACAGGTATAGTAGTGCTTCACTCAAAGTACCTGGATTTTATGTTGCCATGGTTTCACTTTTCAGCAGTTTTATAATGGAACATCCATCTGAGTTTGAAAACTCCAGGCAAAAAAATGTCTGAGTTCTTTTTTTATGTAATGAGATTCATTTGACCAAATTGTTATAAGAAAACTTATTTTTGGATAAATACATTTAGAACATGGGATTCTAAATATTTTAATGTGTGGTGTTTCAAATAGGTAAATATTACGAAGTGTTTGGTTCAGTTATTCAACTGCATGAATATCATTAACTGCAAATGTTTTCATAGATTTTATCTTCATTTAAAAGTGCATTGGTGCATATTTAATGTGGATGTGTTGTTTTGTTTTTGGGGTTGTTTTTTTTTTTGGTATAGTAAAATATTAAACCTGTCAGATTAGTGCATAATCCAAGCCCTGGCCATTATAGTGAGTAAATAAGTAAAAGTTACTGGAAGATTCATGGCATGATTCCAAGCCCTTGTTCTTGGAGTAGTGCCAAAAACATTGTAAAACGCATTTGTTGTGCATGTGTGTTGTTCTGTGAATGTGAAATGTAACTTCTCTGCATGTGTTTCATTTCTTCTCGTTGGTCATTGTGTACTATCTACTCTTTCTCTTGAGTGTTTCTGTACACTGTGCATCTCTCTGTGTGCGTGTGTATATGTATGTGTGTGTGTGTGTCCCATCTCACCCTCTCTCTCCATCAGGAGCCATCCCCTCGTAGCAAGCCGTTCCCTGAGGCCTCCTCAAGCTCAGACTCCGTGGTATGTCCCAGAATCTTCAGGCTTGTGCCCTCACAACAAATCAGGCTTTAGTTCTTTCTCCCCTTATTCTCCTTGCATCTGCAGACTCATCCCTTTCCCCATATTTGTGATTTTCAAAGCAAATGGGATGACTCGTTTAATTTTTGCGATTGTCTGTTGCACGACTCTGCCATTTCAGGTTTCATTTTGCTCTTGTTCTCATCATTGATGTCATCTGGGAGATGCGATGGGAGTCTCCTAGGGCACTATGTGGCTTTTTTCTGCAAACAAGTGAAACATCTTAACCAACACTTCTGTTTCCTGCTAAAATTATTGTATATGAGAGCTTGCATATATAAATGCTGCTTGGTCCTGTTTCAAATGTTGTCATTGTTGTTTAAATACAAAGTGAATCAAAAATTAATTATTAATTGCGGTATCTATTTTTAGCCTTTCAAAAGTTTGTGGACACCTGGCCATTTCACCCATATGTGTATCTTCCCCAATGTTTTGCCACCAAGTCAGATATATACAGTTATAAACAATGTCTTTGTAAGCTGTAGAATTAAGATTTCCCTTCTCTGTAAGATGTCCATATTTATTCCGGCATGACATTGCCCCTGTACACAAGACGAGCTCTGTGAAGGCATGGTGTGCCAAGCTTGTGGAACAACTCAAGTGGCCTGCACATTGCGCTGAACACCTGAACCTCACTGAACACCTTTGGAAGGAACTGTAACACTGATTGCACCCCAGGCTTCCTCACCCAACATGAGTGCCTGACCTCACTAATGCTCTTGTGGATGAATGGGCAAATCCCCACGGCCATGTTCCAAAAGTCGAGTGGAGGTTCATATAACAGCAAATCTGTACTCAGTCTAGAATGAGATTTTCAAAATACAGATAAGGCTGTGGTGGTCAAGTATCAGCAAACTTTTTGCAATAGTGTACAGAGGGAAATAAGATGATGAAACTGGTTTCATGGCTACTCTCTATTAGTTTTACCTTGTTTTTTTTTTTTTTTTATTTCATTTAATTTATTTTACCTATTTATTTGTCAGGATTCAAAGTGGTAATCGGGACAAACTCAGGAGCCTTACACACTGCAAATATTTGCTATCTAATCATAGATATCTAATTATATTTTATTTGTTTATATCTCCCAAATCAAGTTAAATTATCTGAGATATATATATACATATACACACTTTATAATTTAGGTTTTTTTCTTTTTGATTTTCTTATAACGTTCTTAAAACCAAACCAACTAAACTTAAACTGTGTGAAAAATAGCTAATTTTAGGATACACTATGTAGGAAATATAAAGTTTTTTTTTTTAAAACAATACTAATCTTACACATTATGCTCTTGCAATATTATTACCCAATATATCCAAAACAAAATCAAAATTATTATAATTTTTTAAAAATCAGATTCAAGAATTAAAATATTGATTAGATAGTGCTCTTCTATTTCTAGGAAAAGGAAATAGGAAATGTCTAGGAATTTGAAGCTGTTTCTAGGAATGTGAAACCTGTGAAGTATGTTTGTGGTTGATCAGAAGTTTCAGTTTAACTGTCTTCCTAATGTTTCAGAATTGGAGAGGTAAATGAAAGTTGAACAGTTTCGCCCATTCAAGTGTTCTGATTAACTTTAAATGCTTACTTGCACAGGCAGATGAGAAACATTGTTATCCTTCATTAGCATTCGATTTAAAATGGGTTAGAAGTGGACCACCAGCTGGATTTTGAAAACCTCACAAGTGCACATAGACACACACACACACACACACACACACACAAACAACAGTTGAAAGGTTCAGCTGTGTAAACATAATACTTGTTTCTCTGGCTTTTTGATTTGATAAGACCTATTTGCATTTTTCCCCAGCTAATGGTCAAGATGAAAGCGACTCACAAACAGCGCTTAGCCCCCCACCCTTTTCCACTGTGTTTTAACTACTCCCAGTTGTTGCCTCTCTGCAGTCATTTGCATCAATGCCTTTGTAAGCCAGTCTTTGATTGTGGATTTAATTAAATGAAGCATAATTATTGAGCTGATATCACAGAGGTTTTCAAAGAGTTTCACATAGGCTGGTTTGGCAGCGATGGCTAGGCTGTTAGCATGCAAAATGTACCGTGCTGGATACTGGATGTTGGAGGAAAATTGTGTAATCAAGTTTGTGGTCAGAGCAATTTTCAGTCAGTCTGAGGCTTTCTAAGTCACTGCATAAACAATAGGTTTATAAGGTAAGGGTGGTGGTAAAGATGGATGATAAAGTAAAACTGAAAAGCTTACCTCAAGACAATTGCTGGATATGAGATGTGTACCACAATATTTACCACAAATAGGACGAATATGCTAGTAAATATCATTAATGTATATTGCACTACCTATGGAAACAATATAAATTATTTACAGTGTAGCGTTTCATTTACAAAAACAGGATTAAAAATACCAAATAATGCAAACCAAAATTTATAATTATTTATTATATTTATTTTATAAATTCATGTTGATTATATATGCTGAAGGGGAACCTTACCTTTTATTACTGGTGTCCTTGGTGCCCTTTCTGTGCATTTCATTTTCTTTCTTTTTTTATTTTATTTGTTTAGTTTGTTAGCTAGTTGGCTCATTTGTTTTGTTTGTATCTGGTTTGCCCTAGGCCCTTATTAAGATAATAAGGAGGTTTTTTCTTTGGTTGTTGGGTAAGAAGAAAAAACCCTGGTCACCTGGACACATAATCAGTTTATTCAATCATGTGATCCATCAGACATTCCTCGCCTAGTCCTTTAGGCCTGCTCAATGTTTCAGTCATCAGCCCTTTTTTCACGGTCTGTGATTTCAACAATAAATACTAAATATGTCTATATATAAATTTATTCTCAGTACAAAATAAAGTATTGCATTTAATACATGTTGAACTTTCTAGCTTTCTTTAAAAACCAGACCAGGATGAGTCAATGACTGTGCCTTGAAGTTTAATGCTGATAACTTTTGGATTACCGTTTAAAGATGAGTGTCTCTTTTAAAGGCCATGCTATGAGCTTTCTCAATCATAATGCATGTGCATGTATGCAAATGAACGTGGTGTGTCCAAAGCAGAATTTTTTTCTTCTGCTGTTTGGTCTCTGGGGCATAGAAAATTCTGCAGTCTAGAGTTGACTGAACAAGAGGGGCAACTTTAAACGAAAACCCCTTTACCATGATGAAATTGGTGGAAGGCTAAACAAGGCTTTTAAATATTAATGTTTTGCTTAATGTGCTTTGCTTAAGTTGGTTACAATGCTGAAGAGATGTTTCCCTTCTTTAATTATTTTAAAAATCTGGAAAACCAAATAATCAGAGCACCAATCAGCAGAGTAAATGGTGCATATTAACATATTTATATAGTCTTGGATGGAACATGTGTGTGTGTGTGTATACGCCCTATAGCTGTCAATGCTGTTCACCGAGGAGTGTGATAAAGTGCGGGACCTAATGCATGTGCACTCGTTCAGCTACGATTTCCACCTGCGTGTGGTGCATCAGTATCTGCTAGGCTGTCACATGACCCTGAGGCAAGGCTACCAGCTGACCAGTTTCCTGGAGGACTTCATTTCCCATCATCCCGACATCCCGAAGTTTGGACGCAACCACGTCTTTCAGGGTGAGTGTGTACCTCTTCTATTGTGTGCATGAGGCTTAAAACCATCTTGTATATTTGCTGAATGAACATTAAAATGTCACAGTTAAAGTTTCCATTAATACCATGACACGTTCATGTTATTTCTTCATAGCAAAGTAAATTAAATGACTGGTGTTTTTTAAACTGAATTTTGAATGGCTTTTCCAGTAACTTTGTTTTTTTACAAACATTATTAACCAAACATGGCTTGGCTGATCAGTTGTATCACAGTAAACTCTGTACATTTTTTTCCAGAGCTTTGATATTCCTAGTATAATATGCAATCATTGTATCATGATTTTCAGCTTGTTTTGTCACATTTATGCCCCCAGGAAATTTCACCATGTCCACAGGAATGATAACAGCTCACCAGCTGTATAATTACATAACTGATCATGCTGGGACTTACGATATGAAGCCCCTCCGCATGTCCAAGGCTACAGTGAACATTGAGAACAAGAAGGGTGGGCCAAGTGCGGACTTGCACGAGTATGCACTCGTGGCTCTGTGGAACAGGTACAACTGATTTGTTTGTCATTTGGAAATCATTAAAAGAACTTTATAAAGTTACATCTACATTTGAAATTGGTACACAGTGGAAGCGTAACAATATGAAAATTATAAAAAAAAATGAATAAAATTATTAGTATTTTTAAATAAATCTTACAAAAGCTCACACTGAGTGTCCCCCTATTTTCTCATCTTTCATGTTCTTACATAATTATTCATGTAGTTATATTTTATGCTCTGGGGAGTGAGCTAGTGCACTTTTCCTAATATTACTTAAATTAATTATTAAAATATATTTCCCTTCAGTCTAGCATTTCTGTTATAGTCAGAACCAGGCCAGAGTAGACTGGAATGAGTTCTGGCTGGAATGTGGCATTGAGTGACAGACATTCTCAGCTGGTCCAAAGACAGCTGTGAGTGTCTGATAAAGCTGCTTGGCTTAGAGCTGATTGGCTGCTAGTACACATGCCAATGTATTTTTTCTCTTTAACTGCCAGGTGCTGGAGTTTTTAACTGCTAAGACCTTTTACTCCTGATTTGACTAGCTTGAGTTAGTTTAGCCTTTTATGTTATTAGTAAATTAGGATTCACACAATTTGCTCAAATGTAATTTTGTTTTCAAACTTTTTTCAAGTACCTTTTTTCTTGTAGAAGCAATTAAATAAAATAAATGATTCATCAACACTTACCAAGGTAAAAAAATTCTGCACCGGTTGTTCTGTGAAGCTAGCACATTGCTAACTGCAGATTTCCCGAAGGAAACAAAAAAGATGTATCAAATGAAGAAATATTTGATAGCAGTGTTGTTTGTTTCTTTTTTTTTTGAGAATCACATTTTAAGCAACTGGTTATTTAAAATAAACAAACTGAAAACTTGCAATTTTAAGTGCATTACAGTAAATTTTGGTGAGTTATTTAATTTTTGGTAAAAAAAAAAATTTGGGTTAATAAACTTGAGTTCTTTAGTGTTGAAACCGAATCATTTTCATGTTCTGTACTATGTAATTGAAAAGAAGCTGTATGTTTGTTCTGTCCTATTTCAGCTCTGGCACCTATAAAGACCTGGAGGGGCTGCGACACCATGATGACTTTGATGTTTCTCTACTCGTGTGCAATGATGCGGCTCCATTTGAGGAGCAGTCTGAGGGAGAGAGACACCTACTGAGGTACACATAGCAGAGAGAAGAGTCTGAGAAAACTAAACAGAACAGAGGGACACACGGGATCAGCATTATTCTGTATAACAATTCAAATGTTAGATATTTTGTGTGACACACACACATGCCTAAGAAAGGAGAGAGAATTTCCATATGGCAAACAGCTTTATCCAGAGAGAATTCCATGTTTATGTAATTCACACATCTGAGCAGTTTAAGGTTAAGGACCTTTGCTCAAGGGCCAAACAGTCACAGCTTGGTGGTACTGGGGTTTGAACCTGTTGATCAGTAACCCAGAGCCTTAACAACTGAGCCACCACTGCATTTTATCAGGTACCTTACCATATACATCACTTTCTATACCTGCAATTACTGACTGCAGGATTGTCTAAATGGCATAAAAAATTTTCTTGCTTGCTTTCTTTCGTTTTTTTCTTACATTCTTCAAAGATGGGTTAGATGATGGCTCTCTTTACATATGTGTATGGATGTGTGTTACAGGTTACGCTACTATGTGATTATGACCAGTCAGAGAGAACTGTTTCCTCGGCTCACAGCCGACATGCGCCGCTTCAAGAAACTCCCTCAGATTTACCGTGACCCTGGAGACCTCAGTGGACGTGGTAATTCTGAGAGAACAGAGCAAGGCATAATGGGAAGGCGGGAATCTGAGCATGACCTCTGGGAGGAGACTGCCGTAGCCTTGACCTTTGACCCTGACCTTGACCCTGAACCAGGAGAGCAGCCATCGGGAGTTGAGAGTGAGGAGGATTCTTCAGACTTCCCTGACTCGTCGTCCCCTCTGTTCCCACTGCTGAACAGTGAGGTGATGTCAGCGCGGAAGCAGATCCAGAGCAGCGTGACTGAGGCCATGGCTCACTGCCGGAGGGATAACTTGTGGCGGAGGCTTTTCCATGGGGAGCATGCCGCCCTCGACAAGCTCAAACTTAGCAAGCTGGCCTTTGCTGAGCTCGAGGAGCTGCTCGATGCAGTGCAGAGCCGATCTATTGGCGAGATCGACCCTCAGTTGGTAAGTGAACATGCAAATACACCCACACGCATGCACACATACTCTGGAAGATTTTTCCCCAGTGAACAGACATGTCAAATGATACAATATTACTTAATACACAAGGGCACAGTGTTATTGAAGTTAAGCAGAACCCTGGGGCTGCTGCTCCTCTCCACAAACCAGCTGAAGTCTGCAACTCTGGTCTGAATGCTGAGGTGGCTGACCTGAATATTTTAGACAAGACCATTAAATCGTTTCTTTCAAATTAGTTAATATGTGGAAGTTGTGTAGTTCAGTAAAGTTTCAAAGAAAGTGCAGAAAAAGAAGCTGTTTAATATTTCTGCTCACAGCTGATTGACTGTCTTATTATCTGTAAAGAGAGAAACTGTCCTTGCTGTACATGTTTAGTTGGTAAGTACAGTAAATTTGCGGTACAGTACAGTCAATTAATTAATGTCTCTTGGATGACAGAAATGACACGGTACCATATATATGAGTGTATAAATGAAAACAGCTTATGCGCACACACGCACGCACGCACGCACGCACGCACACACACACACACACACACACACACACACACACACACACACACACGCAATGGGCCTCCCTTATAAATGTTTAGTGAAGCTGTCTATAAATGTTTTCATTGCCTTCAATGAACAAAACAGATTTCCAAATGGTTTTGTGGTCCTGATTTTTTTCCCGACTTGTGCATATTGTGATAAATGCCAATCACCTAGATATTACCAAGCACTTTCATAACACCGCTGAGTTGCATTTACTGATGCCTATAAAACATCTTAAAGGGCAACACTCACAGAGTGTGGGAAAAAAAGGCTAAATGGTGAAATCAGCCACCCCAAGCATCTCCCCCCACCGCCACATGTTTCCTGCTGGTTCGGGAATCAGACCAGCGAACTTTTGGTCCCAAACCAGCTTCTCTAACCATTAGGCCATGGCTGCCCATGTTCTAGTTTTACAGAATTGTTGTTAAATTACTGATGAATTGAAATTCGTGTGGTATTTCAAATTGACAATATCATCCTTATTTATAATTGTAGGTGCACATTATTTTGTTTAGAGCCCCATCAATTGAGGATCACATTTGTGAGATTCTTTATAACTATATCTAATGTCAGATCCTACTGGTGCATGTTTCTGCACTTCCCTTTTAACTATGATGTCCAAAAGCATACTTAATTGGAGAGAAAATAATATGCTGTGTATATGACATATTAGATATACAGTGCCCTGCTAAAGTATTCACCCCCTTGGCTTTTTACCTATTTTGTTACATTATAGCCTGTAATTTATTTATTTTTTTATCTGAATTTTATGTGAAGGATCTGTACAAAGTAGTGTAAGTTGGTGAAGTAAAATGAGAAAAATATATATAAAGAATTGCCATGTGCATATGTATTCACCCCCTTTGTTATGAAGCCCGTCAATAGTCCTGGTGCAACCAATTACCTTCAGAAGTCACATAATTAGTGAAATGAAGTCCACCTGTGTGCAATCTAAGTGTCAGATGATCTGTC
>JAQMYF010000006.1:15746833-15760119 GCA_030014195.1 Neosilurus mollespiculum
CATGCTGTTACTCAGGGTGTATGAATCGTGCGTTGAACCAGGCCACCCCGCCACAATGTTAGTTCATTGCATTTGCGCATCACATGTGATCTGTACAGTGATCGAATGAAAATGCTTCCAGTTGACTTAAATTCATCCTGTGATGGTGCTTTTATAGCAATGTGTGTGCAGTCGACAGCGCCGATTACATTATGAAAATCGGCTCTCGCTGCAAATTGCGCTTTAATCAATTCTGAGGACTAATTTTCACATTATAAACAGTTTCCCAGCATCAGCTCTAAGTGTCGCCAAAGCACCAATAGCTGCAGAAACATCCTTACGCCAGCCATGGAGTTGGCGTGAGGCACCGCACATTTCCACGGACATTTCACTCTTGATACATTTGAACTTTGCCGTGGAAAAGGGTGTACGCCACGTTTTTGTGCATACGCACACTTTGTACATGAGGCCCCAGGTTATCACATGAATGGTCTTTTTCTTTCCTGAAGTAAATTTCAATTAACGGATAAAAAAATCGAGGTTCATATATTGAACAAGTTGTTCAGCATGAAGAAACATTTTCACTCATGAAGTGCCACCACAGGGTCCTGACCTTAACCCTACTGAAAGTCTTTGTGATGTGCTCGAGAAGACTTTGTGGAGTGGTTTGATTTTCCCGTCATCAATTTAAGATGAAAAATTAACCCAACTCTGGATGGAAATAAATGTTTTATGTTGCTTAAGTTTTTCAATATAATGCCATGGTGATTACGTGCTGTAATCAAAGCTAAATTCGATCCAACAGAATATTAGCGTGAGCCTTTTTATTTGACTGGGCAGTGTATTTAACAGATTAATATATAACTAAAGTTATATAATGTAAAATGTCATAAGTACTGATATTATATGAATTAAGACTTTATTTTTGATATTATATAAATTAAGAATTTTTATATCAAGATTAAACATCCAGGATTCTTAAAAACGTTAATGAAATGCACCACATAAAATATTTTATTAACATGCATTTATTTTAAATATATTAAATTTGTATCCAGATGTTTTGTTAGCATCCAAGCTCCAAAGGTTACAAGTTATTCTTATGCATTGAAATCTAAGTAGCCTGTGCATGATAATTAGAATAATGGATGTTCCTAATTATTTTTTTCCTGTATAATTCCTGTACAGTACTTGATCTGATTTCTGATGCAAGTCTTTGAATGTTGACAGGAATGCTTTCTGACAATGAATCCTGCCTGGTACCAGAGTCTAATTAAGGTGCTACTCTCACGTTTCCCACAGAGCTGCAGGCACTTTGTCGATGACTGTGGCATTCAGTACCTGGTAAGTGTTTAACAGTTTAAAGCTGCCTACCAATGGAGCTTGTATGTTCATACTTTTGGCACGTTGGGTATAACAAAAAATGTTTGTTATTTACTTGAGGAAAATAATGCCAGAAAAAGACAAGTTTAGAAAAATAATGCTCAGGTGCATTATTCGCGTTATTAACACTAATGAAATACATTATTTTACTAGAAATGGAGCCAGTGATTTTGCGAGCTGGCATACAGCTGTGTAGCAAAATCGTTTGTATGGATGATGTAAAGGCATAGTAAGACTGCAACCTAACTTTTGATTTGATTTTATCATGGGTTACATACTTCCTATTTGAACATTCCTTCCTATTTAATAGCATTATTTTTATTTATTTAATTTTCCTATTATTGTACGGTGCTGGGTGTCGGGATTAACTGTTCAAAATTGAAAAGTTAATACATGTTAAAAAAAAGAAATAAAATAGATTTTGCCACAATATTTTCATTAAGGGGAAGAGAGCACTTACTGAAAGTTATTCTCAATCAAATCTCTCTATAAAAATATTTCTGTGCAAAATATGCTATTTTAACAATTTAATGGGTGGTTACTTGAAAACTGAATCTTAGAATGAAGATGTCATCAAGGCCCAAGTTAACAGTATGTTTAAACTATGGCTTTCAGTATTTCAGGTGTTTGTGCTTAAATATATTAATCCTGGTGCAGATATAGACTCCCACTCAGAGGTAGTGGTTTTTAGCTCCTGCGGCACCAAAGATGAGGGAAGTGGGAGCTATAGAAAGGGGTTCTGTCTTTGTAACTGTCCGACCATTAACTTTGAAAGGAAAGGATATATGATTACCAAATTTGGTGTAAGGGTCCACCTCAGGGGCAAATAGGGTGGGAGTGAATATCGGTCACCTTGTCCTTGTTTCAAGGTCACAGTGTCACTTTTTATATATTAGACTTGTCAATTCCTGTTAATATGGTAAACGAAATGACATAAAATTATCCTATGTGATGGATGGGTTCCCTGCAAGAAGGTCTCGGTTTGGGTTGTATATGGGTCACCATTGCAGTCACCTTAGTGACTTTTGTTGAAAATTGTTAAAACAGAAGGTATCCGCCTCTAGGAAAAGAATTAAATTGAACTTAAATGTAAATAACGTAAAAAACTTTCTGTAAGGCTCAGATTTTGGCCATTCATATGAAATTTTCCTTAAAACAGAACACAAGTGGATTTCAAGACATACGTATGCTTTGTTGTTGTTGCTTTTAAATTATGCCTAATTATAGGTTTCTCTGAGTCCAGCTATGCAGCTCACATGGCAGAAATCTGGTGCCCATGCTCTTCAGAAAACACCACTTGGATTCACATAACTTTGGTTATGAGCATTTAGGCAACTTTTGTGTTTAAATTATATCATGGTATTTTTTTTTTTTTAATGTTTTTTTTCCCCTTCTTTTTTTAAAATAATTTATTCAGCAAATTAGCATGAAATCATTTATCAGCATGAAGCCTTGAGTCACCTTGAAGTTTACTAAATGAAACTGAGCTTGTTACACTTACTTTCTGAGAGAAGGCATCTGACTTATTTTGCATTTTTAGACCTTTGTGGTTAGCGGTGACAATTGCGTGCCTTTAAAACGTTAAATTAAAGTCTCAGAGGGGATTAAGTGAAGTTAACATGGAATAATTGTCAGCGACTCTGGACTGTCAGGAGATTCATTTCTGCATAATTCTGTAAATGAGAGACTCCAGATTAAAAAAAAAAAAAAAACGGGACTTGATGGAAATGCATCCCCAAAAATCTCCTACTTTCCAAAGATTGCTGCTGGTAGTCTCTATGCTAAAGCAGGCAGTTTAATCCCGTAATGCTAGCTGACCCTAAATAGGTTGAGCAGATCAGAGTGCAAAGTGAATAAAAAGGAAAGGAAATTTAAACATTACAGTTTTGAATGTTGTCATTCTTTTCCAGGCTGTCCTTAACCAGAAGTTTACTGACTGCTTCGTGCTTGTTTTTCTGGACTCTCAAGCGGGAAAAACGGTTAGTTTTGCATGCTGACCCTAGAACTTGAATTAATTCTTTGAACAGAACTGTTAAGGCAGTATGAATTCATATTGCCCTTCTTCATCCTCCCCCTCAGAGCTTAAAAGTGGTTTTTAGGGAGCCGTTGCCATCCCAGGCGGAGCCAAGCAGCAGTCCCCCTCCGCAGCTTGTCTCTATGTACCACCACCTTGAGTCTGTGATCAACACAGCCTGCTACAACCTGTGGACAGGCCTGCTATAGGACACTGGGCACACTTTTAACAAGTAAAAGGCACTGTGAACATTTACAAAGGATGTATGCACAAGGCTGCTGTCCGTGTGTGTGTTTGTGTGTTATCAAGAATGACATGTGCTATAATCTAGCCTTGAGCTGTAGGTTGGAGATAAACATACCTGTCAAGACATGCTTAACCATTTTAATATTAGCAGCTGGCTTTTAGAAAACTAAAGATGTAGATGAACTGGTGAGAATGGAATTGTAGAAGCATCATGATTTTCTACCTAACAAACACAATCCAGTTTGTTAGGGAATGTTGGATGCGGATTGAGCTTTGAGAGAGTGGTATGATGTGATCCAGTGCTGCTGGAATGAAAGAACTACCTCACACTGAACGACTCAGATTGAAAAACTTCTATACGTGTTAATTGCATTTAGTCTTCAGGACATTACAATTCATCAAATTGCCTTTGGTGAGTAGAAGAGACTGGTGGTATCATGATGGTTTTCCAAAGTCAGAATTGTCTTATTCATCTTATTTCCTCAAAAGGCTCTTTTTGGCTGATGACAGGTGATGATAGACTTTTTATTTGTTTGTTTGTTTTTAAACCAGTCCCACTAAAAAGAGTGAGAGCATCAGAAAAAGATGACTGACTGGTAAGTCAAAGGTTATGTGACAGCACCTTTGACTTGACATGACCATTTACTCATCTCCGGTGTTTGACGCATATGTGTATGAATGACTGACCTGTAAGGGAATGTGGAAGTGTGTGACCACCTGATGACACCAGAATACCAGTGTGTGTACGCTCAAGTTATTGTTAGTAATCACCATTTCTTCCATCAAAATGTGCAGAATTTCCTTACTGCCATTACTGTCAACCCAGAAGTGCCTAGTTTTTTTTCTTTCTTGTGGAGTTTTGACGTTGTGAGGAGGATCTTTGAAAATCAAAAATTTTGGCTTAATTCTGTTATTGTGTGAGTCTGTGTCTCTGTTTACAGACAAAGCAGCAGGGAAATGTCTCATCACATACACATGCACACAAACATACACCCCACATCTACCTTAGGGCTCTGTGTGTGTGTCTGCCAAATATTAAGAAGCCATTTGGAGTGCTTCTGATGAACATTCACTGTAGTAGACTATGGAAAAGACTGTGTTGATATGTTTAAACATTCTGTTGATTTGCTTTTTTTAAATGGAGGACACTGGATGCTGAGTCATTGTGTGCATATACGCAATATTATAATTGAAATGAAAGGACTTGTACATAATGTACATACTAAATAACTTGTAAGTATGCAATGTTACAATAAAAGAGAAACTGATAGTGGATTGCTATGTCCTGTATGTATGTACAGTTAACATGTAGGTCACTTTGTAGCTGTACAGTTACTGTAGATCATCATCACTTTAGACAGAAAGAGACAACCAGGTGGATTTTTGGAAAAGATGTATCAATAGTGTGGTAGGTTGCATGACCTGGGAATGGACAGGATTGCTGCAGTTTTAAAATTACAAATTGTAAAGATGCTTTTTAATACTTTTCTAAGACCTGAACAACAATCACAAACAATAGCATGCTGATACAAGTCAAAAGTACTATCATTACATTTGAACTTGTTTCTAATATGCTTGCTTCTTCTTTCAAAGTTATTCAAATATTATGTAAACCTTGGATTCACATGGTGTTAAAAACAGACAAAATGTAAAATGAGAAATCTCAAATACCTAATAATTAAAATACAACATACTGATAGATAATATTATATAAAAATTCATACATATCTTTTAAGCATGATCAAGTATCCGCAGGACATTTGTAAAAGCAGCAGAATTTTAAGTCAACAGCACCCTATGGTTGGATACTCGCACTGATGAACCATTGGAGAGCAATTTATACACACTGTGCATGGACAAAGATGTGGACTAAGGTAAGTGTGTTTAATGAACTGCATGTGATTTTTTTCTTTTCTTTTTTTAATTATTCACCACAGTTCTATGGCTGACGTACTCATACCCACCTGAAAGGTGCAGTTATTGTCCTTTTACTATCATAATATTGCATTGAAAAAGTTTCAGTTTGTACATTAAAGCAATTTCCTTGAAATACATGAACGTACATATTGATGTACATGCAGCCTTGAACAATGCTCTGTTCTAGACTTTTATGGTTCCAGACAAAAGGCTCCATCCAAACAGTCCTATCAGTAAATCTATGCGCAATTACTGCCCCAATTTCAGAAAATGTACCTACATTTTCTAGCCATGGTTTCTGCAAAGCATGCAAGATGTGTTAAATCTCCCTGTTATATGGGAGTAAGAGATTTCATCTTAGATTAAATGTTGCTGACAGCAGGTAGCTAACAAAAAGAGCCCCATTGTATTCTAATAATGCTGAAACCTGGGACTAGTCCCAAACCACACTTTCGAAAATGTGTCGAAAATTAATGCACCATATAGTGTAGTAGTCACCAAAACCCTGTTTCTAGAGGGTTGCCTCTCTGAAAACTTTATCTCCAATCATAATCATGCCAAGCTGACCAGTTAATTGCCCAAGATGTTCTCGATCAGTAAAAAGAAGTGAATTTGATTTTGGTTTTGGATGAAACCTACAGGAAGAGCAGTCACCCAGGAACAGGGTTGGTGACCACTAATAAACAGTTGAATGGTGACTATGGCCTTGACTTGTCAGTGTTTACCCTCCCAGTATTTTTGCACCCAACTCAGGCCTTCTTCGGTGGAACCTGCAAAGAGTAGAGAGACATTTTAATCAGATTTCATCATCTTTTAATAAATTATCAATTTTTAATCCAAAAACTTCAGATTTGTGGCACAATTCCCATGTTTTTTTTTCTACTTTAAAAGAAACAAGTCACTGATATTTCCTCCAGCTGGCTCTTGTGTTTATGTACTGTCCAGGCTTTTGTGGTTCTAATAGTAAATTGTAGAAGTCAGCTTATTTATGCACATCTCCATGTACTTTTATTTCAAATGTATGTGTGCCTTTTGTTTAAGTATACTATTGTTATCAATAAGTAACATTATTGACTGACTAACATTCACTCACTCGCTGAAATGCTTAATCCTACAAGGGTCACTGGGAGACTGGTGCCTAGCTCAGCCTACACTGGTTTAAGGTGGGCTACACCCTGAACCACTCACACTCACAATTACCCTAATGTGCTTGTCTTTGGACTGTCGGAGGAAACTGGGGCACCCAGAGGAAACCCACGCAAACATGTGGAGAGCATGCTAAGTGTACACAGAAACAACTTTTTGCTGTGAGGCAGACTTGCTAACCACTACGCCACCGTGCCACCCTTATAAGAACAAATAATTTGGGGGTTTTTATTAGGAAGTGCAAATCTGGGATTCAAATACATTGTTTTTTGTTTGTTTGTTTGTTTAACAAACGAGTTTTCATCAGCATTTTTAGAAATTCACTGTTTATTATTATTATTATTATTATCATCATTATCATTTATTTATAATATGGAGGGATGCAGTTAGAAAGTGGTAAGCACATAGTAAGCGTGTGCTGTGATCTGATTGTTCATAGTAAGACATCATTGTACATTGGAGGCTAAAGATTTGAAAGGAATAAACCAGGTGGCTGGCTGGAACAAAAAAGATTTAAGTTTGAACTACAAATCTGAGTGTTACGGCTAGCAACAGGTGTTAAATAGATAAAAATGGGATTTAGGTGCTGCACTCATGGACAAGTACTTTTATATTTTTTGCACTCTTTGAGCTTCATAGGAACCAGACATTAGTGATCTTGTACATCCTGGGAAATTCACACAATATGATTAGCCCAAAGGCTCTTCTTGAGCCAATGACTTGGATTGTTTTGTCTCTGCATCTTATCTAGTTAAAATTATATACACACAAAATGTAATAAAAACCCCCTACTGTTTTGCTGCTTCATTGTGTCCTTATTGCTCTAGTTGGAATAAACTAAATAATAAAACTAAACCAATATTTTCCAACGTATTGGAAACTAATATTGCTTCATTTTTTTTATTTTTTTATTTTTTTTACTATTAATATAAGAAGTATTAGCACTCACCTAGAGGCTTGTATTCACAACCCACATATCCCTGGTAGCCCAGTTCCTCCAGTAGCTTAAAGATGTAGGGGAAGTTGATCTCCCCAAGACTATCAGGTTCATGTCGATCAGGAACTTGAGCAATCTGGATGTGACCTGCATGACACAAACACAGGTGCTTCTATAGTTTTATTACTTGATTTATAATTTAAACTCATTCATTTATTTTCTGAACCACTTAATCCTAATTAGGGTTACGGGGAGGCTGGTGCCCATCTCAGCCGACTCTGGGCGAGGGCAGAGTACAAACTGGACAGCTTGCCAGTCCATTGCAGGGCAGAAACACACTGATGGCGGTGCAGCCTGCTCTTTTAGAAAGTCAGCAATGGTTCTTTTACATGCCTCTCACCATAGATAGAGAGACACATGGCTGGCCTTTGATAGCCCAGTTAGCTGCACTTAGGGGACAGCAGTAACAACCCGGTGATAGTGGGGCTTGAACTCCCGACCTTCAGATCAGTAATCCAGCACCTACCACCGGGCCACGACTGCCCCAATTTGATGAGACTGATTATTTAAAAAGATTTATGTCACAGAACTTACATTTTCTTTAAAAAAAAAAAAAAAAAAAAAAAATTTTGTAAGGGTTTCATGAGAGATCAAGTTACAGCCAACAATTAAATGAAGATTTATTTTATTTGATCAAGTATGAAAACATTTAAAATCAAATAATGCTAAAATAATTTTAAGCATACACTACTTGATTGGAAAGAAAAGAAATGTTTTAGTGCATAATGAAGTGAGCATATCTTGACCATCTGCACTGGTAATAAGATGTGAAAGGGCATGACTTCAGTAAAGTTAATTTAAAAGGACAAGTTGAGCTTTAAGGCCAAAATACAAAGCAGATGTGTGATATTTCATATAGTCCAAATAAATAAATAAATAGATAGATAGATAGATAGATAGATCATACAACTGGGATGGAGAAGTAAACAGGAAGTTGTTACGTAAAATTTTTTTACATTTTGTTGTCGGTTTAAACAAAATACAGTTTTCATGGAGACCATAATGCTACAGGTTTACTGCATCCATGGTGTATATGGCTTGAAGATTACTAAGTATAACATTTACATTTATAGCACTTTGGAGGCACTCTTATCCAGAGCGATGTACATTTTTTTAAATTTAATTTTTACAACTGAACAGTTGAGGGTTAATGACCTTGCTCAATGGCCCAAGAGGTTGTACTTGCACCTGAACCCCTTACCTTCTGATCAGTAACCCAGAGCCACCAACAGCCCAAGTAAGTAAGATCTCTGCATTTAAAAAAATAATAATAAAATCTCCTACAAGCCATCCTTCCATTTTATGCATCACAACTGGCCATTCACTGTAGAGATTAGTGACACACTCAGATGTTCCTGTTTCACAGAATGATTCCTCAAAATTGATTTCCCAACCTCCCAAAAGCATCAAAGGCCCTGGTCAGAAGTGAGCATAAAGCACATATAAGGATGTATCCAGTTGCTTTTATAGTTCTCTTTGCACTTAGAATTATAACCGAGTAGTTTTGGCTTTGCTTACTGCAAATACATTTCCTCTGGAAATTTCAAACCTAGATTTTGAGTGTATTCCTTGCCTATTAAGGGGAAGTAACGCCGGATGTTCTGCGTCAGGTTCCCGTCCATTATCTGCCAGTGGAAAATGTCCTGCAGGAGGGAAGAAAATGATGGCTAATGTCAAGATCACACAGAAACCTTAAGAGAGTTCTGTGATTTAGGGAAAATCTTGTGCTTCTCAACTGGTGTTTTATCTCCACTGTCCTTAATCACATCTCCCTGTATCCCCTTACTTTAATGTCTCTTCAGAATAAAAGCTGACAATAAAGAGAGAACAGAGATGCATTATAACCATTTCTTGGCTTTTCACATTTGTGCATTTAAGCTGCACAACAAAGTGAGCAGATCTGATTTATTTAAGTAGAAATTCAATAAATATTGGAATGAGGTTTCTTTAGTTTCAAAAAACAGTTACAAGCACTTCAGTACCATCCATATTAGACTAAATGCACATGACATCCCATGACTGAGCACTCTAACCTTTCTAACAATACCAATTTTATATACATCACCATTTATTACTCCTCTAAGCTTGTGCTAAAATTATTCTTTAGAGAATGAGCATCACACTCAAATTTTGCCTGTGCCACAAATGCATTATTGTGATGGAGTTTCTCTGAAACAACAGTAGCTTTATGAGGTGGGATTATTTTCAACAGTCCACTTGCCAGTCCTAAAACACCTCTCAGAGGGCCAGGTCAACATAAGCAGGATTCTTTTGATTCTGTTGATTCTGGAGAATTGTGCAATCTTTTTTTCACGGTGACAAGAGGAATTCCAAGGTTTTGTGCAATCTGACACTGGCTAAGTCCACCCTCAGACTGATCCCCAACACAACCTCTCTCAAAATCTCTCTCTTGTGCTCCTGGAGCATAAGAGCTAGCTGCCAGGAACAATTTCTATAATGTAATCAAAAATAATATATAATATTTTAACAAGTCAGAAGATCAAATGAGTTTCACAGATAAAACTCTGAAATATTGTATATCACATATCTAAAAATGTGACCGGCTCGAGCATAATTAAGTCGCAAGGTAGTGTTTTGATTGAGAGCCAAATTAAGTTGAAAATGACTTAACTGGACGAAAATGTGATATTGCCAAAAATGCATACATCAAAGCACAATCTTTGACATGACCAAGTTCAAATATCCAAAAAACACAGTCTATCCATACTAAAATGCTTGTTTAAGAAAGGGTTCCATGTAGAATTTGTTGTAAAACAATGGAAAAATCCACTTATTTTGCCGATTTTCAAACCCCTTTTGTGATTTCTCATAAAATATACTTTATATATCCCTATATCCATATTTGATGCCAGAATACTATACCTACTTGCGGAATCCCAGAAGGATTCAACAATCATACAGTGGTAAATCAACGAGAAGCCTCAAAACAGACATGACTCAATGTAAATAGAACTCCTTGTCGCTAGGAAGACGCTAGTATGATCGTGCTGATTTGTTGAGAGCCTGATTCATTTAGTGTATGGTTGCTATGGAGTTTCAAATGCAGACATTCAGAAAGTGGTTCTGTTACTGTAATTGCTATTAAATTAGCATTTCCTAGCTTCATATAAAGTGATGTAACTGTAATTTTCTTGCTATCATCATGTATTATACCGTATTTTGAAGAATATTAAATTCTCTTTCCAAATATATGAATGTATTTATGTCAAATTTCCTACGTAATCTGTATTATGCTGGAGCGGGTCACAAATGAGTGATGACTATTTACTTTTGATATGTCTCCATACAGTTCTGTTGTGAATTCTTTTAAATATTTATATTTAATAAATATCTATTTCGATATTATTTTTGCAAGGTCATGCTGACTGAAATGACAAAGAAAGCCATTTTATATTTTATTATTATTATTATAATTATTATTATTATCTTTCTTAATATATATATTTTTTATTACTATTATTACTATTATAGTTTTGATAATTGTGAAATGTTGCATATAACACTACAACGTAAATGAACTACTTTGCCAAAGTGGTTTAGGAATATGCTAACATTTTTTTCACTTTTTTTGATGGTTCAGGCTCAAATTGTCAGAGTGGTTTAGGAATCATGAGGAATATTTTTCACACATTGAATAAACCTGACCCAAACCCCATTGAAAGCTAATACAATATCTCGGCAAAACATTATTCCAACTCTGGACTGAAACAACATTGTATAAGGTTGTCGAAACAATGTGAGCCATAATCAAAGCTAAAGGCAGTGCAATGGAATATTATTATATGCATCGTTTTTGCCCAGGCAATGTAACCATTGTAAATGAAATGCCATAGTTAGAGCACTCACCATCTGCAGTTTAATGTTTGGATGGTCAACTTTCTGAAGGATTGCAGCTGCTATAAGACAGCAAACATTACAACACAGGACAAACAGCATATTAGTTAATAATATTACTAGTTAATAATATTCTTCAAAAAAATTACAACTGAAATACACGGCTTTCCTTAAAAGCCGGTGGCTACTCAAATCTAGCGCTGGGTAATTTTCGAAGTTTCTTAAACTTTTTTTTTTTAACCAGGAAAGTCCAGCTCAAGCAGAGCACTTGAGGATACATGTAAAGCCTGGGTGTAAGTGACAGCGAGTGACGTCATTAGACCTATTGTTATTCATGTTCTGGGGGGCTCACGAGGGATGCGGCACAACGGAACGAGCAGTTTCTTGTTCAAACAGGCGTTTTCATAAACATTTAAACCTATTTCGTTTATAACATCATGGTATGTTATGAATTTATAACCAGTTATAAACACAGCATATTGATTGTTATTTTTAAAATGTCATCAGATTGATCCTGTGTGCACAAAAAGTAAAAATATATGAAAACAATTAGAATGGTATATATACTATAGGTCATATGGGCTTAAAAACCCATATGGACGGAGACTTTAAAGAAACGATAGAGTCGAGAGCAGAATCATGCCGAAAAATCAATATCTCGAGAATGGTTTAACCTACACTCTTACAACTGGGATTAAAAGAACCGGAAACCACATTTTATATTCAACTCTAATAGTAACTATATGTCTATTGGAATCCAATTTCAAGTTATTGGCAAAAACATTTTTTTCGAAGAATATCTTCAAAATCCCAAATAATGAAGTCACGATGCCACACAGAAACTATCTATTCTCTATCAAAAGGTATGATATTGAAAATAACAAAGATATCGTTTCTGACTTACATGCTTCAAAGTTCAAAGTACTTACATTCATTTAAAAATTAAAATGTCATCAAAGTACATAACTCATTGTGAAATAAGTCAAATAACTTTCAGTACTACCCACCTTTGAGATTATTGTGGTTAGAATTATAAAAAATTCAAAACATGGCTTAAAAGTAATGCTATTTGGAAAATTATAATAATCAAATTATAATACAAACAATTACCTTCATAGAAATGGAAAATGTAAATGTTAATTTGTACATGTATATTATGAATGACCATCATCAAATCACATTCAAAGTTCCTACAAGGCCTCTGCGAAAACCGCTACTGCAGCATCAAAGTCTGCCCAGGTAATGCTGGCATTGCTTGAGGCCTTATCGAGATACACCTTGAGGTTCTTGGCCAGTTTCTGTACTGAGGGAGGTTGATATTTCTCTCTACTTTCTACTTCTAATAGTTGCATGCACTGTGCACTATCAGCTACAAGCACCTGGAGATAAGAAATAATGTTAACGTTGGACTTAGGAGTTTTGATGTGTGAATCTGTGACATCTAATGATGTCATACATTTAAGGTAAAGAAAAAAAAAAAAAATTGGATAGTTTGGAACTTTGGAAGTGAACATTAAAAAAAATCAGCTCACAAAAACAAAATCCGAGACACCTTGTCATAAGGCCATCGAGATACCAATGTAAAATGATGTTTCTGGTAGAAACTGCCTCAAAATTATTCACTGTATTCACTATACACCTACGACTGTGTGGCGACTTCCAGCTCCACCAACATCATTAAGTTTGCGGACGACACTGTGGTGGTGGGCCTGATCTCAAACAACGACAAGACGGCCTACCTAGAGGAGG
>JAQMYF010000006.1:15763601-15785590 GCA_030014195.1 Neosilurus mollespiculum
AGTCGTACTAAGCATTTCACTACATATTGTACTGTGTATAATTTGTATGTGACAAATAAAATTTGAATTTGAAAAAACATTTTTTCTTTCTTTTTTTTTTAACTAGCACGAAGAAAGTCCCTGTTTGGGTGCTCTGTTAACTTTGTGGGGGCAGCAGTAGCCTAATGGTTAGAGAAGCTGGCTTTGGGACCTAAAGGTCGCTGGTTTGATTCGCGAACAAGCATGAAAAATGTGTGGCGATGGGGGGAGTGAGCTGCACCTTCCCTTCCTCCACCTTCATGGCTGAGGTGCCCTTGAGCAAGGCACCTAACCCCCAACTGCTCTCCGGACGACCCAGCGTGTGGCAGCCCACTGCTCTGAGTGCGTGTGCTCACTTCAGATGGGTTAAATGCAGATGCAATAATTTCCCTTGAGGGATTAATACAGTATAGCAAAAGTATTTAAATTAAAATATATATAAACATATATACAGTGGAAAGTGAATATAAATACGTGGTTTGTGCACATTTTGAGACCAGTCCCAACTCTAGGGTGAATACTTTTAAAGATACTGATTTTTTTTAGGAATTTTCTTACATCACGTCATTTTGGCTCATTCTGGGATAAACAGCAACATTTCCGTGACACAGAATCTCACATTCATTTGGATTTATTTAGTTCTTGCCTAGATGGAAGTAAACAAGCTTTAAATGTATGAAATTATGTCAAATGTTTACTTAATTCCAATTTCTAGTATATTAGCCATTATAAAATCCACTGTATCACGTAATGAAAAAATAAACTCCTGGAACCGACTAGGTAACACCCATCACACTTAACTAATGCAATTAATTTATCTAATGATATCTGCAGCATAAAATGTTTTTGTAGACAATCAGCATAAGGGTATCAGACATTTTATGTGAAGAAGTTCTTTGGAGTTGCCACTGTTCTTTGAAACCTGTAGGTCAAGTATTGACAGAGTAACACTCATGACATTTTGACAACCCAAAAGATGGTTCAAAATCCTCTCATAAAAACTTGTGCATCAATCTTTCCTTATCATTTGTCAAAGGATAGACTGTCAAAAATTGTATTCGTAACAAAAACTAACCAGAAAGACAACTTTTATTTTGAGATTCTATGTCCCAGAAATGTTGCTGTTTATCCCAGAATGAGCCATTTACAAATGGAGGCCATAGTAATGCTAGAAAAGGTCCAGGTAACATAAAAAGGTGCACACAAGAGGAATCTGGAATTATTAGCCCCCCGCCCCACCCCTCTTAGTTTTGTGACCTTCACAGTCAGCCGCAAGCACTTGAACGGAAAAAGGTAAGTAATCAAATCTATTTAATTTAAAATAAAATCGCCCACAGACTTATAACTATGCACTGGTGCTTGGTAAATGAAGCAAGCTCCTTAAAGTGTGCAATGTGCGCTCTTATAATCCTAAACCTAAGTCTTAATCAGAGAGTCACATTATTCTGAATTGATGGATGTGCAAACTTTTGAAAAAATATTGCAAAAATTTGGTTCTGGCAGTTGGTATGTGGGATAATGGTTGGTATGTGGTAATCAGGCAAATTAAAGTTTAAATAAGATGTATATTTCAGAGCCTATACAGTGACTTAAAATTAATTCCAGAGTTACCCTGATGTGGTGAGTCCAGGAAGTACTGAGGGTCAGTTATCCTTGTGTTGATAGGTTCAATCAATCCCATAATGCCTTCCTGAAATTTAAACAAACACTGCACTTTAAAATATTTATTCATTCATTCATTCATTCATTTTTTGAACCACTTAATCCTAATTAGGGTCGCGAGGAGGCTGGTGCCTATCTCAGCCAACTCTGGGCAAAGGCAGAGTACTCCCTGGACAGCTCGCCAGGCCATCGCAGACTTCAAAATATATTTTATTAATGATACAAACACTGAAAAACACTTTTTATTTTTAGATTTATGATATAGAAATTAGCAGTAAATTGTATTTGTTGCTCCCAGAGAAATGTTTTCTGGCCTTCTTCCTCATTTATATACCCAACTTAACATGCAAAGTACAAAATAAAAATAATAAAGTCAGTTTGTGATGTGAAAATGTTTCTGTTTTTACACAAAATGTTACAATATTACATTAGATGTGATTCAAATCTAACATAAATCTGTCTTAAATTGGCAATAAATCAATGTAGCAGTAGGGTGCTGAACTTTATTATTTAAAATGTTCTTTACTCATTTAAGAAATTGTATCCAACCTTCAAGAAACTGCAACAGATGTTTCTTGTGCTCTTCCTGATTCTTATTTACTGCCCTTTCCAGCCTTGACTTCTTGGTTAGGGGTTAGTGATCAGTAGGTTAAGCATTTAACCTACAGCAACATTTAATGCTGCACTACTGCAGGCAAGTTAGATCTGACACTGTGCTTGGAACCCAACATTATTGCAGCCTGGAATGTACAACTATATATTTTATACTGTAAACATACGTGCAGAAGGCTGTCTCCTCTATGATTTATGTTACGCTGTTTTTGACCCATCACTCAGTGCACTTTATAAAGCATGCTCACATCCAAGCTGTCCGAGTAGTGTTTTACTGCTTTTTGGTTTCCAAATCTTGTTTCTATTTTGGACTAACTACAAGCTTAAATTGACTTAAGGGCAGTGGTGGATCAGTGGGTTAAGACTTTGAGTTACTGCTCAGAAGGCCAGGGGTTTGAACACCAACAACATGAATCTGCTACTGTTGGATCCTTATTCAAGGGCCTTCACAGTATCGTCTTAACCCATTCACACTGACCAAACAATAGATGTGTAAAAAGAAGAAAATTATAAGTTTACTTACTCTGCTTGCGATCAGGTCTTGTTTATTACAGCTATCGCTAAGATTTTGATAAGCTTGCCTTTCTAATAGATATTTTGTAGTGCTGACATTAGACATAAATAAACATTCACCACCTGCCACAGAAAAGGATGAATCTCCTCCAGCACAAACAAGGCCATTGCTTCTCTTGCCAATATAATTTGCTCTAATAATACACTAGCCTTGGCAGAAGGAGACAAACAGTGTTTAAGGGTTCTTTTACCTTTGCTAGAGTTTCAGCAGCATGTTTCAGGTTCTGCACAAAGGTGGTTTCCATTTCCACACCAACCTCTGACAGCTGTTTCCCTGCAGGTACCCGCCCTGCCATTACATGGATCCTGCAGAGAAACCTGATTTAAAATCTGTGAGCCTAATTCCCACTAGTCCATTTTAGGACAGCAACACACATTATCAGCAGATGCACTCTTAATTTGTATCAAGCATACTATCCTCCAAATGAAGAAACATGTCAATGAAATATGGGGGAGTGGAAACAGATGAAGCTGAAGAGCTATAATTACAGCACAGAAATAACAGGCATTTCAGAAACATGTACAGTAAATTCATCTGGGATGTAGAGTTCATTACCATTATGAAATAATATTGCAGTAACCAAAAAAAGTGTTAGACTAGTCAAAATTACTTTATATGTTAAGATTTTAACAGTATTCCTTTGCACATCTTCTCAAATATCTTCATGAGGGAATATTACTGAGAAGGTAAGAATTTTTTAAATTTACTAGATTAGCTCTTTAGTGCTTCTTTGGTGTTTTAACACTAAATGAAAACAAATGGTTTTGCTAAATTATTTCTCTTTTTTCCAATTAAAATAACACCTTTTAAGCAAATAATTCATATAAGTAATAATTCATTCACACAATTTACTCAAGATCAATAAAGTGTTTTGATCCTGATATAAATGCATACATTACTAAGATTTACCTAGTTATATAATCATTTATCAACATATTTTTTTAAATCAATGAACAATGAAAAATCGATACATTTTTGAAACACTTATTTCAGTATCCAAACTTATGACTGAGTGTGTGTTTTTTCAATTAATATATTATTAATACATATGTTGTAGTCCAGAAAATATTGTACCAAAACACATTAGTAACAATCTAATGATACCTCTTGCATTCTAGTGCTTTAGCATACTGTATAGCATGAGCCAAACCCTGTCTGAAATCCTGTTCTCTCCCCGGCAATGCTCCCATGCCCAGTTCACCATTCTTTACATCACCTGAAAAATAATTACAATAATAATGAGTCTGATTTATAAAGCAAATATAAGTGTGATTTTGAATGTGCATATAATTAAGCTGCATCCACAATACAGTATGCATTTCTCTAACACTTCTAAAGGCATCTCTTTTAGTCTGAACAGTGTATCTTGTAGGATAGAATGTGCTGTGGGTGATAAAGTGATTTTTTTTTTTTAAGTACATGTTGTACAGAAGTTCCCACTGAGAAAACCAATAGCATCAGTGGTAAAAAAAAATATGCTCTAGAACAGCAACTTTGGGAGAAACTTAAGATCTAACAATGTCAGTTCACAATCCTCATGAGATAATTTTTCCAATATGACCTATCAGACAATCTAAAATTGGGGTCACTCCATGTCAATTCACCTAGAGGTTCTCAGGTGACCATCTCAGAATTCAATTAAATTTTAACCAGACATAGAACATATGCAAAATTTCAAGGTCGTAGTTGAAAAACGTTCCGAGATATGTTCATTTAAAGATTGCAGGCTAGTACCCATTTGTCGGCCCGCAACTTGCAATTTACTATTTTGGGCATTTTTGAAAGCTTGTAACTCCTCTAATAATTACTGTATAGGGCTGAAACTTTGCATACTAACAAAACAGGACCAGATTACATACATTTGTGTTTGTTTATTATTATGCATATTTTATTCCTCTTCAGAAGGAAAGTGCAAAAACTAAAAAATTTCAACAAATTTCACAAGCGAAATTTATGAAAATTTTAAGATAATGGCTAAGTATGAAGGAAATGAGCAACAAGGCTGAAATTTTGTGTGTTGCTAGATCTGATATACATGTGATATATGTGTTACATGTATGTCACACATGCATGTGTTAAAGTTTCATAATCTTGATGAACTGTCCACATCTTCAGGGGCTCGCAAGATGGGCAAATTGTCACCTACCGTTTTTGGACACTCACTAAAACACCATATCACATTGGTTCTTCTTAAAACTGTTTGTTTTACATGAAAATGTGCTTAAATTTGCTATAAAAATACTTAAAAAATACAGATCTGCAGCACTTTTGTAAGAAGGACAGGGCAAAGATGGCCAAGTGGTTGCTCAATGTTACTAGGGTCGCAGGGAGGTCGGCGCCTATCTCAGCCAACACAAGGTGAAGGCGGGGTATCCCAAACAGGTTGCAAAACCATTGCAGGGCAACGATACGTTTAGATTCATTTATAACTAGTGCAGTTTACAATGTCAGTTGCAGCACAGACACTCTGACAGTCTAAAATAAACAGGGCATATTACATCCGTGTTCAAGAAATGTCTCAACAGTTTTTCCAGTGTGATATATTTACTACAAGTATGTTAGACTGAATTTTCATTTAACCACTAACATAATTAGGTATTCTAGTCATCATCTTTATGTATTTCTGAACAAGTATTTTAGAACAGAAGTGCAGGCCCAAATGTAAGTTGCTTTGGATAAAAGTGTCTGGCAAATTAGTAAATATATATATATCCAATCCAGGCAGATCCAAGGTCCCTGGTTTGATCCTGAGCTGGGGATACTATCTGTGTGGAGTTTTCCTATGTTCTTTCCGTGTCTATGCAGGTTACCTCTGGGTTCTCAAGTTTCCTCCAACCTCCTAAAAGCAGGTCAGTTGGTGAATTGGTAAATACAACCTACCCCTAAATGTAAATTAATGTGTGAATGGTGCGCTGTGATGTACAGTGAAGCCCTGTCTAGACTTTCAGTTATTGGCACTGGATTATTCACAGCTCAGCAGGATAAAGTTACTGGTGATGGATGAGTGGATGGATCAGGTGCTCTCACTGCCCCGTGCAGGTTCAAGCTTGCTTTGAGCTGACATCTAGACCTCATAACACCTTCTGCACATTACAAACTTTTGAGGGGTTGACTTGGGTATTAGAACAAAGAAAACTGGAGCTGGATGCATTTTCTTTCATTTATTGCTACTGGTGAAAAGCTTAACTCTCAGAGTCGGTCTGTGAAGACACAAAGCTGGAGACCAACTCAAAAGGCTATACACCACAGAGCGACAAACCCTGTGGACCCTGAAGAAGACAAATAATATCAGATAAATAATAATCAGATACATAATATTGGAAATATTGGAACATCAAGGGTTTAAAAACTTGATGAGCAGCCATGACTGCATGCTATACTCTTGTGTAAACGAGGGTGTTTAGTTGGACTTGTCTGTGACATGTCTGCGTGCTCTTACCCGGGGGGGTGTTAATCAGGACCACCTGCAGTCCTGTTTCCTTACGGACTTTCTGCAGCTCACTCAGGTCAGAGTTATACAGCCAAGCCGCTTCGACAGCCTGGAAACCTGCACACGCAGCCGCTCGCAGTCTCTCACTCAACTCGGGCAGCTCCGTGAACAACCAGGAGATGTTGGCACAAAACTTTAGCGATGTCATGTTGTCTGGTCAGCTCAGTTGCTGAAGCTACCGACCCTTAGTTTGATTAGGCTTAAAGTCTGATAACTTCAAATCATGAACCTAACGCTTACTCTGTTAGCATGCTAATATCTGCTATATATAAGCAGCCGTTTCACAGCAACGCCAGGTAGAGTGTTAGGAGTAAGTCATGCAGTGTCTCAGTGCGACAGCACAGTTGCTTATTTTGTTAGGTTAATGAAGTAATGAAAGAAAGAATGAATGAATGAATAAAGCAACGTAAACGCGAGCAACAGTACAAGCTTATTTCACTTGGCTTCACGTTTCCGTTTTGTTTACCTTAGTCCAGTTCTTGCTCCTGACAGCTTTATCCAATCGGCAAACTCCAGAATGTGAACTAGCCAATCATAGCGCAAGAGGCGGGACACTACGAACCAATCTCAGTGCAATGTCGAAATAACAAACAGTGAGTTTTTCAAAGTGTAATGAATGTATAAATTTGACTTGTTTATCATGTTGAGACATGTTAAATATCAGTATGCTCTCCAATTCCCCTATTTCCCACTGTGTCAGTGTTCTCCTAAGTGCTGTGGTATTTATGAGTGTTGTAATCTGATAACTGAATTACAGTGAGGATTTATTTATTTGTTTTCTTGTTTGTTTGTTTTATTTATTTTTGATCACACAACAGACAGTCTGGCTTCAGGGTGTTCCCCACCTTCGGCCAGTGTTGGCTGAGATAGGCTCCGGCCTCCGCGACCCTAGGGGAAAACGGTTTGGCAACTGATGAGTGAGGGACACAAAGTGCTTTATATGAAAATAATATATACCTGGGTGTATACCAGCAGGCCACAAAGCTGAGTGTAATATGGCTGCATAATTTTCATTTTATTCTGCTTATATCACAGCAATTTACCAGTTATGATTTGAACTTCATTAATAAAAGTTATATCATGCTTTTTAACTGCTTATATTTAAATTTAATCTTAAAGGAATGTCCAAAAAACAAGTTAGTTCCTGTTGGTGTTTACGTTATAGCCATAGTAAACATTCATTCACCGGACTCTGTTTTCTCTCTTGGAAGACAAAAGCTTGTCATGTGACCAAGAGATAAAAACTTTGTATTGAAGTTCTATTGTGTTTAGTAACAGAATAAAAAAAACTGTATAATTTATTACAATCAGAACTACCGTCACAAACATAAATGTTTTTGCAAGTAAATGCTCCCCTTCTGATTCAAGAATTCCACTGCACTGTGCTATAAAGGAAACTTTTTTTTTTTAACAAAATAAAAATCTGAAAAGTGCAGCATGCGTTTGTATTCTCCCCCCTTAGCTGTGGATATCTGCACCTCCTCCAAAGTTACCATGGGCCTCTTGGCTGCTTCTTTGATCAATGCTTTCCTTTCCCGGCCTGTCAGTTTAGGTGGCCAGCCATGTCTTGTTAGGTTTGAAGTTGTGCCATACTCTTTCCATTTTCGGATGATGGATTGAACAGTGCTCCATGAGATGTTCAAAGCTTGATGATGCGGTTTGTTCACTGACCTTCTCTACCTCTAAGTCCTTTACAGAACAGCTGTATTCATACTGAAATTAGATTACACACAGGTGGACTCTATTTACTAATTAGGTGACTTCTGAAGGAAGATTTTTATTTAGGAGGACCAGAGTAAAGGGGATTGAATACAAATGCGCACTACTTCATTCAGATTTTTATTTATAAACATTTTTGAAAACCTTTCATCATTTTCCTTCCACTATATAAGTAATGGCCACTTTGTATTGGTCAATTGCATAAAATCCCAGAAATATACATTTATGATTTTGGATGTAACATGACAAAATGTGGAAAAGTTTAAGGAGTATGAATACTTTTGCAAGGCACTGTATAAGGACATCATACTTTCTACCAGTGTATAGGTAAATATGGCCACAAGATTAGTTTAGTTTTAGTTGCACTATGACAGCTTTAAAAAGTTCCATTACCAGCCTTTAAAAAAAAGCTTGTCATAAAGAAAACATGCAGTAGTTCGACCCTTACAAAGCTCTTACACTGGGGCCCTTTCATAAATGTTAAATAAATGTTGACTACCAGATACTTAATCATATTGATGATTATGTGTTTCTTTGTTAGATAACAGCATTTAAAATCACTGTGGTATAAATATGAATAAGAAACTCTTTAATAAACTATCCACCGCATCTTCTGAAGTGTGAAAATCATTTTAACATTTAGGACTGGTGTAATTTCAGGTACAGTTGGGAATTGAAGGGTTATGAAGGTACATAAGAGAGAATAAATCTTGATTTACATTGGCAAGTTGTGCCTGATTGTGGTAAATGAATCAGAAACTGAAACACTGCTGCATAATCTCACTTTTGGAGGATGATTCAGCCTTGTAGTAAGTCAATGCTGTAGGGCCATTCCAGCATTATGGATGTGACAGCTGAACTCTTATTAATGTGAAAAGAGTTACCCTGCCTGCAAAGTTTACCATCAGTTTGCATATATTGGAATGCAACCTTCTCAGGTAAAAGCCAGGTTATAACCCTGTTGAAACAGAGCAGTGCGTATGTATGAAACGTGATACTTTCCCTGGTAGTGTCTTTTAAATCTAATTATGAAATCACAGAATATAGATAAATTATACAGTTTCATACAAATTTTAAAGCAGTTAAATACATGGTAATTGGACATTACAAGCATTGTAATTACTGTGATAAGCTTTCCCCCTACATCTTTTGACCATGAACACCACATCTAACAGATAGCTCTCTTTAAATGGGTTAGAAATTATGCTTAAATTTATCAGAGATACCAATTTCACACCCAATCTATTTTTCATAATCATTTAAAAGTTAAATATGAATATGTCAAGTTTTCTTTACTGTGTGTGTGTTAAATAAACAGTAACATAAAGTTTTACTGCACAATTAATTCAGCATTCTGAGAGAGAGAGCGAGAGAGAGAGAGAGAGAGAGAGAAAGAGAGAGAGAGAGAGAACTAACATTAAATCAAATAAGTATATATGGGCCAGCACGTATACCACAATAGTATTACTCCTCAAGCTTCCCAATGCCTTATCTTAAGGATCATAAACAAAACATTTTTCATTTTATTGTATTAATATGTCAGCTTATCAAGAATTGTTAACAAAATCCTGAAGCTAAATTCTCGGCACAGAGATTAAACGTGCCTGATTTGATGAAAGCCGGTGGTGAGTGAGCCGTTGCTCATTCCAAGTCTCTAGGGTAGGTTTGCCGATAGATGGCGTACTGCACGGGGTCATGTCAGCTAAACCGATGCTGCTTTGCTGTTCAGTGACTCAAACATACCAGCGCTGTTTACATTGAAAAGTTTATACCTTTGAAAACTTAACAAAGAGAACTTGTCATCGTCAAGAAAAGATAAAATGCTGCTAAATGATAAACATTTCTAGCATGTAACTGTATCAGTGTGAGCTGCTGATCCAAACTTGCCCCCTCTCAAGCTTCTGAGGAGTCCCATGTCAGCAGCAATACAAACAGCATGGAGGACCACGTCTGCAATGTCATCACAAGAAAATCCACATGTATAGTACGTTTATTCATAGAAGCCTTATATGCAGTGTTGTGCCAGTTCACACTTAAAATAAACTAGTTCAAAGTTCAGTTCATACAGCTCAAAATGAAGTAGTTCAGATTTCAGATTCCCATTCAGATTTGTCATTAAATAAGCCGCTATTCTTTTACAATTGTACCCACTTCTACCCATGCATCGCCACCCCCAGAATCACTGGACATGCTGCCCATCAACGCCTTGTTCACATTCAACCAGCTTCTGCTTATGCTACACATTGTCTTCCTCAGACAGTTCAGCTTTGAAATCAGTAATATTCTTATGTAATTCACTATTCATCATTTTCTGTACCTGATTTCTTCAAGGCACACGTATGGATGGCTTTAAACCATTCACATGTTTAATGAATGGTGGTTTGTTGCCCTTAAGCTTGTCCACTTGTTGTTGGGACACAAAAGCAAGAGGTCCTTTAAAAAATGCTGTGAGGTTCTCTTGGATGGATGAAAGTTGTAGATGTTGCCTCATAGTCTTATACTTGTTGTGTTGATATGTAATAATCCTCAAGACTGCTTCAACTTGATGTGTCATTTCAAATTTTATTTGGCAGATGTCTGAAACCCAGCAGGCACCATTTGCATAAAAATGTGTCATTTTTCAGTCAGAGTCTTCATTTAATTGTTCATAAAACTGATTCAAATGCAAAAACAAACTAGCTTCAGAAGCATTAGATACATCTGCACTGCTAGCATTTGCCATGCTAAACTCTGTTTATGGAGACCTCATACCCGTTGAACTGTATTTAGACTGTAACGGTGATCGGATGAAAATCTCGTGATCACGCGCCACCATATTGGAACCAGGATGATGTAGAACAGCCTAGCAGGTTGCTTATGTAAACAAACCTGTATAGCTGCATTTACAAGAAAAAAATCTAATTTTATAGAAGTCTCAAGACGTCACAGACATTAAAACTTGTTTAAGACAAATAAATTTATAAACGTGTGTGCGATTTCTTCAACGTATTTGTATATATTTTAACGAAGAATAAAATGCATTATACCTGCATTAACATCTCACGCCCATATCAATAACATTTCTAAACGGGGCATTTGGAAAAAAATGAACCAGTGTTTTATAGTCTATGCATACATCAGATAAAATACCATACTTGTTCTCAATTCAGTATGAAACAGTTTACTATACACAACAACCATATTTCACTTGAACATTTTATAAATTCATTCAGTATATTGTCTGAACCTGGGGCTTTATTATTTTTTAACTTTCACATTACTACATTTGTAGCTTTACTGTAAATCTCAGCAGTTTGACCCAAGAGATGTACCATACATGTGTACGTGTATGTCACTAATGTTATCACAGTGGAAATTAGCATTTACTAACTGTTCACCTAAGCTTCTTTGAATCATATGAACAAT
The DNA here is from genome assembly GCA_030014195.1 of Neosilurus mollespiculum. Taxonomy (NCBI): domain Eukaryota; kingdom Metazoa; phylum Chordata; class Actinopteri; order Siluriformes; family Plotosidae; genus Neosilurus; species Neosilurus mollespiculum. Next base: position 15,775,082 of record JAQMYF010000006.1, read on the forward strand.
TTATAATAGCCTCATGTTATTTTTTAAATTTTCATAAATGCTAAAAATAGCTAAAATTAACTGGTTGCTAATATCTCATTCTACAGTAATATAAATTTTTTCCAATGTGTGCATGAATTTTGTTTTTTTCTTAATATTAATTAATAATAATTAAATTCCTGTACAATATGGGCAAACAGAATAGTATATACATAGAAAATTATGGCACTTGAGAAATGTCTTATAAAGACTTAATGGATATTTCAGAGAACTTGCAGGGGTTTTTTTTAACTACACAATTTTGTACACTTGATGTTGAAATTTGTATTCCAGTAGATAATAAATACTTCCATTAACAGTACACTGTATTATTATTAAATTATTAAATATTATTATTATTATTATTATTATTATTATTATTATTATTATTATTATTATTGAAATATAATACTATCACTATTCTAGATTCTAGAGAGACTTATATTATTATATTTTACTTAGAAACGTAGTAGTATAATATTTATACAGTGTACTGTTAATGGATGTATTTATTATCTACTGGAATACAATTATCAACATCAAGTGTACAAAAACACAGTAACTTAGTAGTGTTTCACGTAACAATCAAAATGATCTGAACACAATATAGTTGTTCTTTTTTCTGATTTGTTCTCAAAATGATCTGAACACAATATATTAGTTCTTTTTCCTGATTTGTTCTCACTGCACAACAATATATCATGGCGATAATGGCTTTTTCTCGATGGTCAGATGTTACACATACACAATTCTGACTGACAAGCAGTTGCATTGTTTCAGTAACATGACATCACACTCCGAGCTTTGATGGAGATACCTGCCTGACGAAGTATAGTGTGTGCTAATTACTCCATGTGTCTCATTAAGGAAGTAAGAAAGAATTCTTTTGTGTCAGAGACTTGTCCTTAAACATTTTAGATTAATATGTTTAAAGAGAATGTCTTTAAACATTTTAGATTAATATACTTGTGAAGACATAGTTAAATTAAGTTTTAAACCTTTAAATCAGGTTTTGGTTTATCAAGGCCCATTCCCAGTCTGAAACCACTAGCCCTAGTGAATAATTTATTAAGTAACAAAGAGTACTCTGTATATCACTTCTGGAATTACAGGGGGGGGTAAAGTGACCTAGCTCTCTGCAGCACCAGCGGACCTTCCACAGCTCCATTCAAGCTGTCTGAGGAGCAACTGAAACACCCCAGTAAGAAGAGTGGAGAATAGAATGAGTAAGAGTGTAGGAGGATTTTGCCTGGATGGCATACAGAGCAGATGCTTACAGCATGGCAAGGTTCATCTTTGTCTCCCAGGCTGTCGGAGTCTGCTGGGCAAACTCCCTCATGAGCTGCAGGGTTGCGGGTCCATGCAGAGCAGGGTGGCACCCTGTAGGCCGCCAGCTGGGCTTCCCTAATCAGCAGACTTTGGATGTGGAAACCCTACTTGCCCTTGGACCATCCACACAGTGAGGCCGTAGCCTCAAACTTATCAAGCTATATATCATCCTGACATTATATCTTGACTTTATTCAATAAGGAAACCCCAGTCAACCACATTTGTTTTCTTAGAGGAGAAAGGACATTTATAATGTGAGCTCAAGCCCTGTCTATTTGAAATCAGCTCAAGCCCTGTCCATTGTTATCTTTAGTTCCCATTGCCATCTCTCCCAAGGCCTCAAACGACTCAATGGTAAACTAAGTAATAACAAACCTTTTATAGAGAAAGTAAAATGTGTAGGAGTGAGTTGACAGATAATGTTCCTGACTGTTCATATTTCTTTTCCCTTTGACGTGTATGGATGTGTTAATTAACAAGCATGACGTTTTTATAGATTTCAGGCAGCACCTGTTTGAGGTGGTAACCTGGGAGGAAATTATTAAAGCTATATATCTTAGTGAACTTGTCTGGGTGTGGCATCATCTGACTGTCACAATGGAGATATTTATTTTTCTCTAACATTTTATAAATTATGGGTATATGGAATAATCAGATTGGACTGCCAGGTCTCAGGTGGTTCTGCTTTATTAGTATATAAAGTGCATGCAAAACTATAGAACTGCCTCCTGAGAAAAACACAAATTCAGCTAGGTACTGTGTTACCGTGAAGCTGATTTATGTTTTGAGGGAATTACATGGTGTTATGCTCCTTCCTCCACAGCTAAGCTATTGAGTACTTGATTAGCATTGAGGGCAGTACACTACAAGACTAATTGCTCTGTATTATCATTGGCTAATGATGTTGGATATAACCATGCTTCTAATTAAAAAGGATGTTGAATTTGACTAAATCTTTCACAGTATTACTCTGACTAGAAGTGGATTTCATTTTTGTCCTTTAATGTATTAAGAAAGAATATAGAACAAAAAAACAATTACATTTATTTTTGCTACAGGTTCTCTCTAAGAATCTTACTAGGGCAAAATATATTATCCATCCATCCATTATCTATGTCATTTATCTGTCAGGTTTTCCATTCTCATCTGATTTAATGCAAGAGACAGAGTACACCCTGAACAGGTCACCAAGGTCACAAACACAGAGATGATCATTCACACTCAGGTTTGCACCTATGGGCGGGCATTTTAGAGTCGCCTAATTTGATTGCCTTTGGAGAGACATGGGGAGAACATGCAAACTCTACATGGACAGTCCCCTGTTGGCTGTGAGGCTCGAACTCAAGGCCTTCTTGTTGTGAGGCGACAATACTAAATACTGTCCAACCAAGCCATCCAAAAATTTAATGTATTACCAAATTCATTATCTTCCAAACATTAGCTTTATTTGAATGCTATTTTTTGAATGCTATCATCACCACCTCTCTAGCTGTGTGTGAGAGCACATCTAATACAAGAAGGTATTTTCTAATCAAGAGAATTTGTACAAAGGTCACATTTTTGGATTGTACAATAGATGTTAGTAAACTCTAATGCTAAACATTTTTTGCATGTGTAAAGGAAATTAATTTTAAAATGTGCTGCAAATAATTGTGCCATAATACAATTCATGCTATCTTGCATTAAGATCAGTTAATTTCTTTGGTATTTTTTGTTTGTTTTTAATTTACATTTTCAGTACATTTACAAAAATCTTTACAAAAACTTTTTCTGATTATAAAAAAAATACATGGTTAATAATATATAAAACAATGGTATTGTTTTTACCAAAACAAATGGTATACAAATTTAAATTTAGTTCAGGTTTTCTAAATATATATTTTTTTCTGGGTCAAAATTATACATATATGGTCAAACACAGTAGGCTGATTGTCAGTTTCAAGTTGCCCTAGGTGTAAGAGTGAGTATGAATGGTTGTATGTGTGTTGGCCCTGCAATGGCCTGGTATGCTGTTCAGGGTGTACCCCACCTTCACCCAGAGTCAGCTGAGATGGGTGCGAGCCTCCCAACGACCCTAATTAGGAGTAAGTGACTTAGAAAATGAATGAAATGAATGACCTTGATAGATGATTGTGGTAGCCAAGTTTCCTGAAATGGAGCCAAGTTCTAGGCACAGTCCACATAATTTCATTAGGGTTGATTCCAAATGCTTATTAGTAGCCTACTTCATCCATTCTATTAACAGATTTAATGTGTGATTGGGGTAATTGCTTTGCTGGTATACCCATTTGTATCCAAATTTCAACCAAATTTCAAGAAAATGTATGTTCAGAGTTCGATGGAAAAATGTCAAAATAATTAAGAGGATGAATAGAGGATGAATCTGATCCAATCATACATATTTGAAATCGGTGACCTGATGATGAATCTACACTTGAATTCCACTTTCATCATGCTGTGCTGGAATGTTCATGAAACTTTGTGTAAATTAAGAATTCAAAAGGATAAGTATTTCAAATTTCATGTTGGTTGCTTTTACAGAAAGATATGATGCATAGGAGTTTGTTTTGAGATTATGTCCCATTTTTACTCTTTTCAAGCATTTCACTGTACATTGTGCCCAAACAACTGTCTTTGTCTTATTTGATCATTAAAGTTATATAAAGTTATATAAGTTATCATAAAAAGTTTTTTTTTTTCCGTGTTCATGGTACATCCTGAACAGCTCAGCAGACCATCAGAGAGCCAAGACATACACAACCATTCACACTCACATTCACATTTAGAGGTAATTATGAATACCCAAGTGGCCAAATGTGCATGTTTTTGGACTGTGGGAGGAAACCAAAGTGCCCAGAGGAAAACCCCGAAGAAGGGGGAGAACATGCAGACTTGTTGGACACGGAGCTCAAATCCAGGACTTTCTTGCTGTGAAGTGAAAGTCCTTACAATTACACCACCATGATGCCCTACTTCCACTGTATACTTGATTTTCTGTGAAATGTTGACGTGTGTCTGAATGTTTATGCATTACTCCCTCACACTCCCTCTCAATGTCTCAGCCACTGTTTCTCTTCCCTCTGCTCACTGTCTCTCACTCACTGTCTCTTTTCACTTTATTTTTCCTCTCTCACAGGCTCTTGCTCACTCATTCTCTTTCTTTTTTACTCACTGTCTTACATTGACTCATTCAGTTTCACAAATTTTTTTCACTGTCTCAGTGTATCTCACTCAGTGTCATGTGGCCCTCTTACTGGTAGTTACTAGTGGTAGCTGGGGTAAAAATATAGAGGGATTAGAAACCTATATTGCCCTCCCATTGGCCTGGCCTGGCAAGTTACTCTTGGCAGAATTCTATTTCACTTGACTTTCTGGGACATGCTCAAGTGAAAATGTACATTCTGAAGATGGCCGACATTAGCTCTCAGTATCACTATGAACTTGTGCGTGTGCAAGGAAGTTGTAACTTAGACTTCACACATTTTTAGCTGTGAAAACATTGACTGGTATAAAGATAATATACTGTCCCAGTTCAACATAAATTACAACCCTGACTATATAGACTGGGAAGAGCTAAACTGAAACAATATTTTGGGCAAGTACACAGACATTGCCAGTGAGCTTGATAGTAGAAGGATAGGAGCTGGTCAAGGTTTTTACCTCAGTCTCCAACGACCGATCAGTACCAGTGCCCTGAATACCATTGTTACATTGCTTTGGATCTGTTCAGTGCTTTATAATGCTGCCCCACTTGTACACAGCTCCCAGTCATACAGTTCACTGGATTAAGTGACTATGAATATGGAATGACTGTGCATGGACATTAATTTAAGGTAGGCGGACATTTTTTTTAACACTTGTTCTAAAAACTGACTGAGTTTCATTACATTCTGATGATATGTCTTTTAATGTCAGGAAATAGGGGCAGTGGTGGCCTGGTGGTAGGGTGCTGGATTGCTGATCTCAAGGTCGGGGGTTCAAGCTCCACTATCAGCGGGTTGTCACTGTTGTCTCCCTAGTGCAGCTAACTGGGTTATCAAAGGCCGGCCATGTCTCTCACTGTCTGTGGTGTGAGGCATGTAAAAGAACCATTGCTGATTGTCGTCAAGAGTAGGCTGCATAGCCGTCAGCGTGTTTCTGCCCTGCGATGGCCTGGCGAGCTGTCCCTTGCCCAGAGTCGGCTGAGATGGGTGCCAGCCTTCCTGCGACCCTAACTAGGATTAAGCAGTTCAGAAAATGAATGAATGAATGTCAGGAAATGACCATCAAATTCTTGGGTTTGTTAGAGGCTACAAATGCAGAGTTTGTCACAGCAACTAAAAAAGGAACATTACCTACACTGCAAAAAGCCACGTTTCAATGCTTATTTTGTTATTTTATTTTTTAAATATATATTTAATTTTCTTGAGAGACACTATGACATCAGCCATCTCTCTGAATAATTTGAATTAACTTTAATTAATTATCAAAATTTACCTAAATATAAAGACAAAAAAGTTATTCATTACCCTACTGTTAACTGCTCATGAGTCTGCTCACGGAAAACAGTACTTTATTCAACTCATTAATCTATTGGATAAATGTTGGTTACTCATTTATGTGTATGCTGAATAATTATATCTATTTAGCTTGCTATCTACCTTTCACACTCAAAACATTCTCACTAGAAAGAGCTAAATTGCAACGCACCGCCATGTTAGATTCTCTGAATGCGAAGCATGTCTGTTGTGATTACTGCCTGAAAAAAAAGAAAGAAATGTACCACTGAAATCCCAGCATGTGTTTACTGAATGCTTTATGCTGCTCAAAATCTTCCTCTATCTCGTCATTGAACTTGTGTGAGACGTGACATGATGATTGACTGTGTTTGAAACGTGAGTGAGATTTTATCAAGGATAGCATTTGCCCTCATTATTAATCCCAGGTGGTAGTTGACTGATCTGGCTGTGTAGTTTAAAATTGGTCTAGATACATTATTGGAGGAGTGGAGGAAATTAACTGAATACCTTTTATTTTGGAAAGAGTTATTCAGCATGATTATGTAAAAATGTATAACTTAAATGATGTAGCAGTAATGTTCCTGATTCTGATATATTTCTTAATAATAATTATGAAAATAAAATGCTTCACTCTCATTCCATGTACAGCAGGACTGAACAAGCCAACCTTAAAATGTGCTCTGATTGTTGGCTAGAGAAGCATATTCCCTGAATCTTATTATAGTCTTGGCCCTCTGAATGCTTCCTAACAGCTCAACCTTACCAGAATTACAAACAGGACCAGAGTAGCATGCTGAGCAAATAGCGGAATAATAATATCCAGAGCAACAATGAAATTAATCATGGAAGGAAATGGATTTGCTCTGCAGGGGAAGCATTGGATCTGAGGCCATATTTGATACACAGTACATGTCACCAGAAGGAACACAGTAATAAAACAAATTCCTCATTGGATATAGAGGATGGGTAAAGGCTACAAGACTTGTGGCCTCTCACTTTCTTTATTAGACATGGCCTCATCACTTTGTTCCTGTATATGTACTTGAGCATTTGTGCAAAAAATATAGTGCTTCATTTAAAACTTGATTCACTGCACTTAAAACCTTAGAATCTGAAAAACGAGATGCTACTGACACAATTAGACGCTCTGGAAAAAGTTAGACCACTGCAAGACAAAATTATTAGTTTTTCTGATTTGACTATTTATAGGTAAGTGTTTAAGAAATATAATGTTTTGCATGCTATCACATTTCATTCTTGTTGCAAAAACTACATCAGCTCAGCACTGTTTGAAGGCTTGTGACCATCCATCATTCTCTTGATCCCAGTCCAGAGGTTTTTATTCAAGTTCGTGTCTGGAAATCAGGCTGGCCATGATATGGTCTTCCTCTTGTGGTCCTACATCCGCACCTTGATTGACCTGGCTGTGTGGCATGGAGCACTGTACTTCCAGAAAACCAAATCCTCAGAGTCAGAAAACATTGTCAAAACAGAAGAAAGCAAGTTTTCTCCCAAAATTATCATGTACATAGCTTGAGCTGTGTTACCTGCATAAACCGCATCATTTAAAATTTTCTGAAGCACCCCAGATCGCCACTGATACAAATTTAACAATAGGTGCAAGACAGTCTGGCTAAAAATTGGACTTATCAGAGAAGATGACCTTATTCCAGTCCTGTATGGTTCAATCCTTTATGGTCTTCAGCCTCTTTTTTCTTCTCATTGACAAACAGCTTTTTTCTAGCTTTGCATGACATCAACCCTGCCCAGAGGAGCCTATTTCGAATTATCATTGCTTTGCACCTAACTCTAGCTAACGTTTTTCCATTTTTTTGTAGGGTACTTTATGTGACCAGTACTGAAAGGAGTTGATGATCATTCTGGTCAGTGGAGCGTAATTTTGCCCTCGACCTGTCTGTAACTTTGTTGTCCCCAATGTCTGCTGCTTAACCTTGTCCTTATAAATTATTGTCTTTGAAATTTTGAAGATGAAAGCCACCTAATGTTCACTGTATCCCTCTATTGGTAAAGTCAGAATTGATCACTCACTCAAACCTATTAAACCAATCAATTCTTTAGTTGGATTTAGTTTGGTATTCCAATTGAATTTAGGCTGCCAGGCCACTCCTAATGCAAGATCACCTCGTCAGTACCTTAATAAATAAAATGAGATATGCTTGTGTTGGAATTCCACCACACATGACATTGTGTTTCACATGGAAAATCCATTTTAGTGGTTACATTTTATATCCTGTTTAACCTTCTCTGTCAGCCTTTTCCATCCATTTCTCACCACTGCACATTGATGCTTTGCCCCTGCACTGCAACAATTACTTCTTAGCAAAAGAAATGCAAACAATGTGCTATGAGCAGAGGCATTAAAAATTCAGATATGTTGTATGCAAAACCTTACTGTTTCTTCTAATGTTCTGTAGTCAAATAATAATAAGGTACCAGATAGAATAATGAGCTCAAGATAGAAACTCCCATCAAATATACATTTTGAAAAGACTGATAATTGAAAATCTCAAAGAATATTATTATTATTGCAAAATATTAATTAAAATTATTTTGTGTCAGAGTCCAAGAGTTGAGTAGTGGCTGAGTAGCGTTTTGTGTAATTGCTGTTGGTTAAGGATGGCATATCTAAAAACTCTCACTGAGCAAATTAGTCATATGAAAACTGTCATTTTGTTCACTCTGAGCAGTTGGTGGTTCTTGTTAGAAATGTGACCCATGTCAGCCACCTTTACAAGTGCCCTGCTTCCAGGCCCTGACTTCATTAGCTGCCAGTTGACAGCCAGGTTGCTGCTGACAGTGGCCAATAATGAGTGTCACTAGTTTCTGTCACACACACAAACACACACACACACACACACACACACACACGCAATTCGCAAAAGCCCTTTGCTGCCAAATAAGAATATAATTAAAGTCATCCATTTATAATGGCTCTTCAAGCTAAAAAAAAAAGCATATTTGATTACACTTTTTCAGAAGCTCGAGAACAGACTCATGGATCAGAAACCAATTGGGAGAGCTAGAAATAGAGGGGGTGTCTAGTACTGAAGTGAACAGACAGCTTGTTGAACCTTTCACCTCAGCTTGACCAAGGCTGTTCCCATGACTAGAAAATCAGAGAGGGGTGAAAGAGCAAGAGAGAAAGTGATGAATGGGGAAAAGAATGATGGAGAGAGTGATGAAGATATCAAGCTTTATCGCATTCGAATAGCAACAAGGTTTAATATTCTACCAGTGCTGTGTAACCAAACCAACAGGCCTTGCATCTCTGTCACCTCCTATATTTTTTACACAATAATAATGATTGATTTCATAGCTTCCAAGACCACAATTGCTTTTAAGGATTTAATGATATTTAATAAAAGTTGCCTTCTTCACTGTTTTGATGAGCTGTAGTGTTTGATTTGGCTTTTCTTATCACACCTCTAATTAAATGGATAGTGTTTTTATCATTTATTTGTTAAAGGTGCAGCTCAATCTCTGTCTGTATTTTTCCCCCTACTGAAGTACAAAATCCTACTGAAGTAATAAATGTCAGGTTACTTCATCTGGCCCTAGGCCATGATAAGAAGCAAAATTAATTTTATGTAATGCTGACATTGATATGCATTTTAAAATGCGAATGTTTTACTGATGGAGAAACATGAAAATCTGATGTAAAGTCTATGTTATAGTTTATAATTCTGCAGAAAAACAGTACAATGGTTAGTATTAGTTCTCGCAAGTATAATATACTTTGTATATTATGTAATAATAAAGACATGAAAATTGTTGCAAGCTCACCCACATTCTGCAATGGATAAGCAGGAAAGAAATAAATTAACAAATAAATAAATGAATGAATGTTCACTTTAGAATGTTGATATGCCATTGAAAATGATATGTGCCCTTGTTACTTTGATGTCCTATTTGGTTAGTTGTCTTAATAAAATGGCAGCTCTAAAGATAATAAGTGAATGATGGAAAATATGATGTGGTTATTACATAATGGTGCAGGGAAAATAATGAATTTTTCTTTGCAATTTAAATTGAATTAGGAAACAATTTTATAGGATATGTGTGAATTAAAGAATAAAGTAACGTCTAGAGCAGCATGTAAGCTCCAGACTGGCTTAATGCTTCTGAGTTGCTGCTCACGCCTGAGGAGGTGATGGAGAAATAGCTGAAAAATGTGACGCATTCTGCTACCAAGTCACAGGGGAGAGTGGTGCAGTCAGCAGAGCCAATCCGCCTTCCTTTGAAAACACACACACACACACACACACACACACACACACACACTCATTTGCTGAAATGATTAATCTCACTAGGGTAGCAGGGAGGCTGGAGCCTATCTCAGCTGACTCTGGATAAAGGTGGGGTACACCAAGAACAGCTTGCCAGACCATCACAGGGTCAACATACACAACCATCATAATAAATGCATGTATTTTTACTGTTTGAGGAAATCGGGGTACCCAGAGAAAACCCATGTGGCCATGGGAAAACTTGACACACGTGACCTTCTTGATTGAGGTGGACATGCCATCCACTATGCCACAATCCTGCCTACTTTGCTATCTTGGCACACACACACACACACACACACACACACACAAACACACACACACACACACACACACACACACACACACACACACAC
>JAQMYF010000006.1:15832627-15846411 GCA_030014195.1 Neosilurus mollespiculum
TCTCTCTCTCTCTCTCTCTCTCTCTCTCTCTCTCACACACACACACACACACACACACACACACACACACATACACAGGACTGTTCCCAGCTTTCTTCCTGATCAACAAGTCCTCTCTAATTAGACATGAGTGCATTAATTCATAACTTGCTATCCTTACTGGAATTCTCTCCACCTGCAGAGAGCACTTAATCATGCCTTCACTGCCACACACCCCACCATCCAACAAAGTCCAAGGAGCGGTTTATTGGAACGGGCATGATCTGAACAGAGGGTGAGAACTGCCCACTTGATGGCTAGGCACTCCTTTCTATCTCTAACTGCTGCCTCTATGCTATGCTTTTTGCCCCTGAATTTAATAATGACAAACACCAGTGGATACACTTCACTTCACAACAAATGTGAACACACATCCATAGTCCTGCTTGAATCACGTTTTGATGGATCAAGGGTTGATTACAATTCGTATCCGCTAATGCCTGACTTGTACTCTCTTGAATATGCACAACCACATTGAACAGTACTGCTCAGTCATGGGAAAGAATAGGCATGGCCAGAATCCTGATCACAGGGTAATGCTGATCCAGACCAGTCTGGCTTTCTGGCCACATCTGCTGTTCTGCCCAGTTTCTTAAACTTCCGCATTTCTGTTGGGCATAAATGACTATACCTGTGAGGAGAGATACGGAGTTAGACATTGTGGATAATCAGACAGGGAAGGCACATGGAGGGAACGAACATGGTTGCAGGGACCAGGAATTGGGGGAGCAGGCCTGGTTTCCATGGTTCAGAGATTGGGGGAGGGGAAGGAAACACAATTTAAGGATTCAGATGAGAGAGAGAGAGAGAGAGAATGTGAGCGAGAGAGAGAGAGAGAAAACAGTAATTAATAATAGTTGACAATTAGCACTATTTAAATTGTTCATATTTTATAGGTTCAGTGAAATACCACAATGAAATGGGGAAAAAAAATGAAGCAAATACAGATTTCACTTTCACACAATTATCTAAGACAAATGATATTAAAGGGGATTGTTTTCGTCTTTGATAATGATTTTTAAACAATATGAATCGAAGTTGCATTCATGTTTCATTCATTTTAAAATGTAAAAATGTTATATTAAAGGGTGTGTGTGTGTGTGTGTGCGCGTGTGTGCGCGTGTGTGTGCGTGTGCGTGCGTGTGTGTGTGTGTGTGTGTGTGTTGATGAAGTGACTGATAGAGAGTAGCTCTGAAATTCTGCACAGGAGACCTACAGATGACAAATAACACCTTGGGAAGTCTTGGCAGCATCTGGCCATATATTTCCACAGGGTCACCTTGTTACTCTCCACTGTAGTGTGCTTCTCACACTGTAATAAACAGATAAATAAATGCAGTGCATCACATAAGCTGAAAAAAATGGGATCCTGCTCCTTGTTATTTCATTTGAAAAAGTGAAGCTACTAGTTTAATTCTTAACCAGTTATCATTTTTATGCTGTGTATTGTGTTTTGGAGTGCATTATAAGATATGAATTTGTGCTTTTGTGTGTGTCATTTCCCCCAGTGCAGCTAACTAAGTTATCAAAGGCCAACCATGTCTTTCACTGTCTTTGGTGAGAGGCATGTAAAAGAACCATTGCTGATTTTTGTCAAGAGTAAACTGCACAGCCATCAGCGTGTTTCTGCCCTGCGATGGCCTGGCGAACTGTCCAGAGTGTCCAGGCTGCCCTCGCTCAGAGTTGGCTGAGATGGGCGCCAGCCTCCCCGCGACCCTAATTAGGATTAAGCGGTTCAGAAAATGAATGGATTAATGAATGAATGTGTGTGTGATCCTGTATACCTATCTGTGTCAGATAGGTATAGTGGAAAACAAGAAGGCAATCTTTACAAATTTCTAATGATTAGAAAATAAATTTAATAAATACACTTAAACAGACTGATAAGAACTGTGTTACCTTTTCATTTATAACTAAAATATTCACCTTTATGTAAATTAAAGGGAGAAAAAAACAATTTCTGGATGCATTTTTCTGTTTGCTTGCTTTTAGTCATTTATGCAACATTTTAATAACATTGAGGGGTGAGCTTAGTTCAGGTACTTCAGGCTAGGGGCATTTAATCATAGTGAGTCAGGAGAGCCCAAGGGATTCTGAGTGATAGTTTCTGCTGTAACAGGAGCACATAAAGTCAGAGAAAACAGGCAGAGTATTGAGCCTGTCATTCTCTTCTTACTGCTTTTATAGGAGATTACTGCTGGAGACAGACAGACACATACATAGATAGATAAATAGATTTGTTTACTTTGTAAGTTAGGGTATTTATTTAAGAGGTTTTTAGTGGATGTATTTTTTGGACATGATATTTTTGTACTCAAATCAAACTGGTCTGAATAGTAAGAGATAGAATAGTAGACATTTAAAACTAAGTTGTGTGTGTGTGTGTGTGTGTGTCTGTGTGTGTGTGTGTGTGTGTGTGTGTGTGTGTGTAAGCGCGCATTCGTATGCTGGGAGTATGTGAGAGTGAGTCTAAAATGCAGTATGCTTGTTTTTATTTAATTTTATTTTAATAACACTTGATCTCAGACTTTTCCACTTTCAGTGTTGTGAAGTTCTTACACATGCACAAGATTGTTCCTCCATGGGCTTATTATTGTAAACAGAGACATAACCAAAACAAGATGTAAAACAGGTGAGCAAGTGATGGTGGTTTTGCTGGGAAACCTCTGTATTCAGCCAATATTAACTGATCATGGAAGATTAATCACGTTTTTAATTAGTGAATGTAAACCTTTAAGAGAGAGATAATAGGAGAGACTGGCAGATGCATTGATTGATGCAATAATACAAGGTATAACCAGGATTAATCTACAAACAATTAACAAAGTATATCATTCATTAAAAATAAACACAATATAATCATTGTTAGGGTACAGTATAAGGAGATGCACAGATAACATAATAATAAATTATTGTAACTTTACAGTGAATGGCACAGTGACAGTAACCTGTGGATGATTTTAAACATAAATGGCTGTAAAGCAAGATACCAACAAATTATTTGTGCATTAGCATGCTTTATGCAGTGGAGCCATTGGAGAATGGCATGATCTAAACAGAGTGAAACCTCAGTAGGTTGTACCCGAGAGTGAGGACCACCCACTTGATGGCGAGGCAGTCTTCGATCATGCTGTACTTGCTCTCCTTTACAGTGGGCTTAGGGCTGATGTACAGCACAGGACACCACCTGGACAGCTATCTGTCCAATGTGTCCATCTTCAAGACAAGAGGCTGAGAAATGTCAGGCACATGCAACAGCTGAACCTGTACACAAAACTGCCTTTACTTGGCTTTTCCGAAAACTTGTTCGCACAGCTTCATCCACTGGATTGGATCTGGCACCCCTTTTGAGTGAGGTCAGACAGCAGGCTGGTGACATCCAAAAAATTTGACAAAAACTTGCAATAATACAAGACTTTTTGGTCTTAGGCATCTGACAGTCATTGACATCTTATCAATTTGGGGATCTCTAGGGAATTCCTGATGGACAGGGGCTTCCCCTTCCTTGTGACCTCATGACGCATAGTTGACACACATGTTGATGGCTCTGGGACCACCTTCCCAGTCAACTCTGCACTGGAGGCTCCCAGTGCTTAAAGCATGTAGGGTGCTTCTACAAAGCTGTGCTTTAACAGAGTTCACAGACCTGATCAATTTGAACAAGAAGTAAAATAAGAGTACAGATGATATAAAAAAATAAATATAACTTTGCATTGTCACAGGGGCATACGTGGTTAAACGAAATATCCATTGAGAATGAGCAATCTGGGCTAATTTATCTCTAGGATATCATCGCAAACACCATTAGTAGTTACAGCACTACAAAAAAACGAACCATCACAACATGCTACGCAATTTGCTAACGCTAGCTGGCCAGCTCTTTTGTTCATTCTACACTTATTCCATGAAAAAACTAAATTTGTTTCCAGTCCTCAAACCTTTGTATAATCAGAAGTTCTTTTTTTTTTTTTTTCAGGCGGTCTGCCATGGTGAGGCTGGACAACATACCGAATTTATAGATCAGAAAAATATCATAATAAATTTGGTATATTGTATGCCTCAGACTCCCAAGAACACGAGAAGGGGATGTCTGCAAAACAGATATTCAACTCACTCTCATTTTTTTATGACATTCATATTAAGAGTCTGTTTGGCATGCAGCACCTTGTCAGTACATATCCGATTCAGGTTTAAGAAATAACTGTAAATTTGTATGTACTACTTGGGGATGGTTCAATCTAATTGGTCCTCTATCTCAGAATTATAAATTGCTAAATAGTTATAATGCCTAAATCAAAATGGCAAACTGTTTGTCACTGGCACTCGGGCAGGCAATGTCATTATTACCATGCTTTAAAATGGAAAAAATAAATCAGCCAACACAGGGCAAAGGCAGGGTTGCCAGAAGACCATCACAGGGCTAACACACTCACAACTATTCACACTCACACCTAGTGGCAATTTGGAACATCCAATTAGCCTAATGTGCATGTCTTTGGATTGTGGAAGGAAACGGAGTGCTCGGAGGAAACCCACACAAGCACGAGGAGAACATGCAAACTCCACACAGAAACTCCCATGCCAAGCCTGGGACTTGAACCCAGGACCTTCTTGCTATGAGGCATACGTGATAACCATGTCCATTCTTTACATTCTTCGTGTGAACACTTACATCAACACTTACTACAAATATTCAGTCATGGTTATTCTTGCACATGGGGGTCTGCCACTCACAGATATGTAATATTGTATACTTTTCTTCAATTTATAAATGACCAAGTGTAATATTTTTCACTCATTTGTTTAACTTTGTTCTCTGTATTTACTATAAGGACTTGAGTGAAAATCTGATGTTTTAAATTATATTTATGCAGAAATATAAAAAAGGCTCAAACTTTCAAACACTACTGTGTATACTGATCAGCTATTGCATTAGCATCACCTGTTCTGTGGCTAGACAGCCCCATAGCCCCACAGTTGTTCTGACACCCTTCTGCCATAGAAAGCTGCTCAAGTAGCTCTTCAGTGAGATCAGACCAGACATAGGCGCATTCAATACCCATGTGCATTAGTGATCCTTGGGCACCCAGAACACTTCCCAGTTCTCAGGCTGTTCTTCTTTGGTCCACTTTCACTAGTATTTACTACTGCCACCTGTGGATGATTTTAAACATAAATGGCTGTAAAGCAAGATACCAACAAATTATTTGTGCATTAGCATGCTTTATGCAGTGGAGCCATTGGAGAATGGCATGATCTAAACAGAGTGAAACCTCAGTAGGTTGTACCCGAGAGTGAGGACCACCCACTTGATGGCGAGGCAGTCTTCGATCATGCTGTACTTGCTCTCCTTTACAGTGGGCTTAGGGCTGATGTACAGCACAGGACACCACCTGGACAGCTATCTGTCCAATGTGTCCATCTTCAAGACAAGAGGCTGAGAAATGTCAGGCACATGCAACAGCTGAACCTGTACACAAAACTGCCTTTACTTGGCTTTTCCGAAAACTTGTTCGCACAGCTTCATCCACTGGATTGGATCTGGCACCCCTTTTGAGTGAGGTCAGACAGCAGGCTGGTGACATCCAAAAAATTTGACAAAAACTTGCAATAATACAAGACTTTTTGGTCTTAGGCATCTGACAGTCATTGACATCTTATCAATTTGGGGATCTCTAGGGAATTCCTGATGGACAGGGGCTTCCCCTTCCTTGTGACCTCATGACGCATAGTTGACACACATGTTGATGGCTCTGGGACCACTTTCACTAGTATTTACTACTGCATACCAGAAACCTAGGCACCCTGGCAGAAACACAGCATAGGCAGCACATATGGCTCTTTATGGTCTAAGCAGTGGAGCATGCCTGAACTAGGTACTCATAGTCTTTTCCCTGCAGCTTCTCTCATGGCTTATTCTTCCTATGTTTGATAAACAAATTCTGCTGCAAAATCTGCAAGCAATGAAGGTGTTGCAGGGCTGTGGTGTGTTATCTTTCTTTCTTTGACATCATAGCTTTGGTTGCGGTGTGTTATCTTTCTTGCTTTGAATCTCAGCTTTGGTTGCCCTTTGGGTCTGCTACCCTGTGCCAACTCACCATATAACATCTGCTTGGGAATTATGTTGTCATTCATCTGCTTCATATGTCCAAGTCATCTTAGTCTCCTTTTGCACAAAATAGTTGTCATGCTTGGAAGTGCTGTTTGTTTCTTCAGTGTTGGTTACTTTGCCTTGCCAGGTGGTGCCAAGGATCGTGCATAGGCATCTCCAATGAGACTCATTGAGCTTCTTCTCTTGTCCTGTATATAGTGTCCAGGTCACTGATCCATAGAGGGGGGTGCTCAGTATGCATGCTTCATAAATCCCGATTTTGGTCTTCACTGTGAACTTCTTGTTGTTCCATGCCCTCTTGTCGAGTCTACCAAAGGCTGTAACAGCTTTTCCTATCCTATCTTGGGAGGTTGCCAAAGTCATTGTGGACCTGAGATAGCTTTGCAGGCTTCTGAAATGTGCTCCAGCATTGTCTGTAGAGTTGACACACTGTGAGCAACCAGTGCTGCAAAAATTAGATCATCTGCATAGAAAAGATCTCTGATCAAGGTAGACTTGGTCTTGGTTTTTGCTCTGAGGCATGCAAGATTGAAAAGGCACCCTTCAGTTCTCCAGTGAGGTAGACATTCCCAGGAGTTTCCTTGAAGGAAAACTGCAGCAGCATATCAAAGAAAATGCTGAAAAGAGTTGGTGCCAGAGCACAACCTTGTTTAACTCCACTTTTTGTCTCAAAACTGTCTGCTGTAGCACCATCAAACTGGACTGTGGTTTTCATACCTTCATGGAAGGACATGAGTTGGAAAAGAGTTGGTAGACATCCAATCTTGTGAAGAACCATGTATAATCCTGATCTACTGACTGTATCTGATGCCGTAGTTAGGTCTACAAATGCCACATGTAGGGTTTGACTTTGTTTACGACATTTTTCTCGGAGATGTGGAAGAGAAAATATTAAGTCCATTGTTGAGCACCCTGATCTAAAACTACACTGACTTTTTGAAAGAACTCTCCCTGCTAACTTCTAACTTCAGTGATTTGATTGATAGCTGTATGCTGATAATGTGCTCAGATACATCTTGAGGTGTGCTGATTTTGTTGAGGACCTTGTTGTTTACTGCAAACTACATACTGAGCCACTGTCAGCAAGCCTGGCTGCTTGAAGGGCAGAAATGTCAACTCACTTGAGCTACCTATCTATGATGGCAGTCTTCCTCAGGTTTTTGGTCATGTCCAGGTCTGTGTTGTCAAGTCAAGTACACATTGTATTCTAGGTTTCCAACTTCGGGGGGATAACTTGTTATTCTTCTTTCCTGGTGCTTGGCTTTACATTTGCTTTTTGGTTTTTGATGTATCTCCATATACCCTTAGAGACAGGCAGATATGGCAGATTAGCACCTTACTGACTGTGGGCTGACCAGCTCAAGGCAGGCAGTAGCTGATCAATGCAGCAAATCACCTGCTCTCACTGACAGAGGTGACCCTTGGCGCCTTCTCCATTTATCAGATAGAGACAACTTATAACTTGTAACTGCCCCCTCCTGTGTTGAGTCCATGCTTTCTGAAAGCAAGGTGGAATGTCCCCTGTATTGTAGTCATGCTACTTTAGCTGTGGTTGAGCGTAGGGTTTGTACACTGTGCTTGCTCATATTGCAGTGTCATCCTTAGTTGATTTTGCTGCTTGCCTGGGCATATGATATGGGAAAAAATGTCTTGCACATTTTACACTTTTCCCACTCAACAGTGCTGATTCACTCCAAAGTAAAGACAAAGTCAGTACATTTGAAAATCTGCAAGGTTGCAAGGGCGGCCGTAAGATGGTTTGACTTAGTCCTCCCCACCAGCTGCCTTAGGGGCCATCCCTCTGGATTTTCTGTAAGGGTTTACTCCTTTAGCCTTTCATACACCCATGTGTATCTACAAGGCAGTAGAGTTTTTCTGTCTGGGTTTACTTCTTTAGCCTTTCACTCACCTGTGTGTATCAATACATAATAGTGGGTATAGAAAAAAATAAACAACTTAAAAATATTAACATATTGTTGCTTTTCATTCTGAAATTAAGACATTAATTGGAACTTATAACATAAAAATTAAAGATATAATAGCAACAGCTCAAAAAAAGAAAAACACTGAGATGGTTAAAGGGTCACCCCCTCTTACTT
The DNA here is from genome assembly GCA_030014195.1 of Neosilurus mollespiculum. Lineage (NCBI taxonomy): Eukaryota > Metazoa > Chordata > Actinopteri > Siluriformes > Plotosidae > Neosilurus > Neosilurus mollespiculum. The sequence goes on from JAQMYF010000006.1 coordinate 15,840,878, forward strand.
ACCAAAAATACTTGAGGCTCATTCAGATGTAACTAATCACCTTCTCCACTGCACACCAAGCTAATTGGTTTCTGTCTGTTATTAATTGTAATCATTCTGATTATTTCATCTTGAAAACAACTAGAGCATTAAAGTGCTTGGAAGTGTAACTTAAATGAACAATTAACTATGGGTTACAGGACTCTCAAAAAATTTCAGGGATAAAGTTGTGGACAGGCACATGTAAGGAAATTATTCTTTTTTTTTTTTTTTAAATCAATGGGTTTATCAATTCCTACAAGCAGAATAAGTACATAATCAAAAATTTAAAAAGTTTGCTGCTACTACTAGGAGCCTTTCCTGACCAGGTTCTCCCTCCAAAGTGGATGGAAAAGCAAGGATGAAACTGGTCATATAGGCTTATAGACCAACAGGCCTATGCTAACTTTAAGGAAGATACACGAATATTTGGCCAAAAAGGTGTGTGTCCTCTCCCCACTGTTCTTCTTCCTCTACACTAATAACAGTACCTCGGGACCCCTCAGTAAAACACCTGAAGTTTGCAGATGACACCACTGTAATTGGTTTGATCAAGGACAGTGATGAGTCTGCTACAGAGGGGTGGTGGACTAGCTGGTGCTATGGTGTAGTCTGAACCACCTGCAGTCCAACCTGCTAAAGACTGTAGAGATAACAGTAGACTTGAGGAGAAGTCTTCCAATACTCTCCATCCTCAGCAACAGAGTGTCCACCATGGACACCTTCAGGTTTCTGGAAATGACAATCTCACAGGACCTAAAATGATCGTCCCACATCACCTTCTACACTGCCATCATACAGTCTATCCTCTGTGCATCCATCACTGTCTGGTATGGATCGGTCATTAAACTGGACAGGATCAGACTGCAGTGGACAATCAGGTCTGCAGAGAGGATCAACGGGGCTCACCTGCCCTCCATTCAGGACTTGAACCGGTCCAGGGTCAGAAAAAAAGTGCAGCTAGAATGTCTGCAGACCCCTCACATCCCTCGAATAAACTGTAAGAACTCCTCCCCTCTTCAAAGCATTATAGGGTATTGTACGCCAAGACCACCCAGCACAGAGACAGTTTCTCCCCCCAGTCTGTTGCTCTGTTGAACTATTAAAAGTCAAAGAGTGTCAGGAAACCACTGTGAATAATCCACTGTACACATGTTTTTATCCACTACTTTACCTTATGAACACATGATACTGGTTTGCACTCAGTGTTAATTAATTAAAAATGGAGTTAAATACCTTGTTTGTGTTCACAAACTTGGCAAATAAAGCTGATTCTGATAGCCATTTTATAATGGTGTCTGTTGTGGAATACCAACAGAAGCATACTTACTTCATTTAATGAGGTACTGATTAGGTGAACGTGTAAACCAAATCTTATTATTTATGAGGAAAAGTACTAAAAATCACTGCAGTGGACATTGCTATGCTCTTTCTATAAGACTAGTTTGGATGCCAAAAACAGTATTGGTAGTACCTTAAAGTGAATGGTAATAGAATAACATGCATTATTCATGCCAACAGAGTTTAAAAAAAAGCTTTGATTGAGAAAAAAATAGTTAAATTCTGGCTTTACTGGGATACAGTGAGGATCAGGTTGTTTTTATGGAGAACAAGGTCAAGCAGCAAGAACTACAAAATTACAGACTATCAGAGGGCAAAATCGACTGAATATGATGTTCATTAACTACTTCAACACAACTGTAAAATGACATCAAGTGACTGAAAAAAAATGACAAAGGGGAGCTGGGCTTAAGTGCAGTGAAAGGACAGTTTGAAACAAGCTCCTCCAATGAGTCCAATTTTCAGCTTTTCCCTGGTCATCTAGTAGTTAGACAAGAGAACCGGAGAGGCCTACTAGCCACAGTGTCTCACACCCATTGTGAAATTTGGTGGAGGATCAGTAATGAACTTCGGGTGCTTCATCAAGGCTGGAATGGGTAGATTTTTGTTTGTGAAGGATGCATAAATCAAGCCATGTACAAGGTTATCCTGAAATAAAACTTGCTTCCTTCTGCTCTGACAATGTTCCCTAATGCTAAGGATTGGGTTGTCCAGGGGGACAATGCACCATGCCACACAACAAATCAAGGTGTGGATGAAGGAACACAACATCAAGACTTTGTCATAGCCAGTCCAATCTCCAGACCTAAATTCCATTGAAAATCACTGGAATGTGATAAAGAGGAAATTAGATGGTCCCAAGCCATCAGACAAACCTGAGCTGATTGATTTTTTGCAATAGGATTGGCATTAATTCACCCAAGAGTAATATGAAGACTGATGAAAAGTATGCCAAGACACATGAAAGCTGTAATTAAAATGTCAGGGCGATCCCACAGCAACTGATTTCTCATCGCATCTCAGGTTTAAACATTTGTAATAGTATGTTTAAAAATGATTACAGGTAAATTCTCTAAGGGACAATATATTTATGTGAAATTTGGAGGAAATGTTGACAATAGTTTATGGAAACCTATTAATAGTAAAACTCAATCTTTTAACTTTTGTCAGGTGCTGTGTGTGTGTGTGTGTGTGTGTGTGTGTGTGTGTGTGCAGATGTCTATGTGCACTTTTTGCTTTATGGGCCAAAAAAGAAAGCTGTGATTTTTTTTTTTTTTTTTTTTTTTTTTGGTTGGCTTAATTTTTTTGCCAGTTGTGTTGCCAAGCTACCAATATATATATTTTTGGCCCAATAAGTTGAAGTCATTGTCTGAATTATTTGGGCTCCCTTAAAACAGCAAAAACAACCTGTCAAGTTGCTGACATACATTGCCACACTAGACAGTTTGCTGGCTGTGTGAAATCCTCTAATCAATAAGTATCACAGGACTAGGACAGCACGGTTGCATAGTGGTTGGCATGTCGCCTCACAGCAAAATGTTACTGCATTCGAGTCACAGGCAAGGCTGTTTCTGTGTGAAGTTTGCATGTTCTATGCTTGCTTGGTTTCCTCCAAGTACTACGGTTTCCTCCCACAGTTCAAAGACATGCACATTAGGCTAACTGGCTGTTCCAGATTGTCCCAAGGTGTGAGTGTGTGGTTGTATGTTGACCCTGCAATGGACTGGCAAGCTGTTCATGGTGTACCGCTTAATCCTACTAGAGTTGTGGGGAGGCTCTGCAGTATCTCAGTCAACTCTGGGTGAAGGTGGGGTACACCATGAACAGTTCACCAGTCCACTGAAGGACCAAAACCCACACACAACCATTTACACTCACATATAGGGGTGATCTGGAGTAGCCAAAAAGTCTAATTTTGGTTTTTGAGAGGAGACCAACAATCAGTCATCATGAACAGTTAATTTTGGTAATCACCAATAAATAAAAAATGTATATATACAGTCATAATTAGTGATATGGTACTGCTCATCAGAGGTTTTTTCCTCCTCAGAATTGACTCATGCCATTTGTGCTCCAGCATATGCGACAGGCTGGCTTTGGTTTGATGTTTCACTGTGTTATTAAATTATTAGATATTATTATATAACATTTATAAGGTTGTTTTATGTGGCCAGTAACTGTAGATGTTGCAGGTTTATTATATACAATGTAAGCATTATTTCTTTTTTCCTAGGTTTTCTTGAATTTTTCTTGAACTATGAATTAGCAATTATCGTTTTATTTGCTAATTATGCTTTTTTTATTAATGGTTCAAGAAAAATTCAAAATAATCTAGGAAAAAGAAACACTGCATACATTTTCATGTGTGTGTTTTTTAAAGACTCTTTTTATTGAATCAGATGCTGACATTAAACAGACTGGTCCTTCTTATCTCTAATACATATTACTAATACACTTCAACAATATAATGCATTCAACATACTACATTCATCTTTCACATTTATCATTTGTTGCCTCCTTGCTGCATTGTGACCCAGCTTCTGCCTTTTTTTAAGTGCACTTCACACACGGGGGCATCATTAGATTTCACAGGTTGTCCTCCTCCTTTCACTCTATTAGAATTCAGAACATTTAACATGCAGTTGTCTTTCACCAGACTATTAACATCTGCAGGGTGTCTAAATGTATTCTATTCACAGGAAGGAGGAATCTGTTGCCTATATCACAATTCTGCAACCAGTCATACTAAGACCTGATTTTTGGTTGGTTCTTGTCTATTTCGTATCAATCAGCTAAACTAAATTTGACTTTTGAAGCCCCCGACTTTTTTACAATCTGAACACAGTTCATGTAACATAATTGTGTTAGTAATGATCAGACACTCCTCCTCATTATGGCAGTGTGTTTGGCAGTGTGTTTGCCCAGCTTGTTGAGACTCTTGTCTCGTATATGGAGTAGACACCTCTTGCACTACAAATACAATTACTACTTGGTATGGACTTATGAATTGTATGCACTGCCAAACACATTTTGTATGTATAAATTATTTCCCAAGACAAATATGAATATTGTAATCAGTACCAATATATGAAATTAACAGTATGTGGACCTGCCCAAGTACAGTCAGCTGAACCCCTCATTCCATGTGTCGTGACTCAAGCCAATTATGCAAAACACTTTAGCAACTGACTCATCTGCCAGCAACCTCCTTGAACCTCTAACCATAAGCGACCATTTATCTTGGTCACATTTAGCAAAGTCTGTAAAAGAGTCTAACTCCCATAATGCCACACTCAGCTTCCCCATGCTACTGATGCTCTGACCACCATCACAGAAACTGGACTGCTCACAGCGATGCACAGTGTGAAGCAATTTGTTCTTACACTGGTCCTATGCTACAAAGCTGATTCCTGTATTGCTGTTTTGGTTCTGACCCTTTTATTACTTCTTGGTTTTTAAGTCAGTATCACATCTTCTGCTGTTGTACACAGTTTGCCTGACCCAAGCCTACCCTTGACTCTGTTCATGGATTACTATTCTGCTTGTTGTTTGCTGTTTGACCAACCTCGCACCTGCCTCCTGACCTTGAACCTTGCCTGTTGTTTTGGATCCTGTCTGCCCTGAAATGATAATAACATAGTTGAACATATTTGCATCCATAGTTGTTCTATGTGTCTTTCTGTATGTACTGAGCATGAGAGAAATAAACAATTTTGTGCTGGAAAACTAATGTAATCTAAATATATGTACTGGCTTGATAATGTAGAAGTTATAAAATAGAAAACTATAATAAAGTGAAACTCAAAAAACAAAGACTTTTGCCCAAGTACTGTACAGTGCAATCAAAAAACATTTGCCTACTTTCTGATTTCTGTTGTTTTTGTTAATTCATAACCCCTTCACAAGAAAAACAAAGCTACAAACTAATTTAGCATAATACAAGTCAACATGAGTAAACTAAATATACACTTTAGAAAATTAGCTTTTAGATTTATTAGACTCACAAGCACCTATACTACACATGTGAAAAAGTAACCCCCTTTGTCACTCAGGTCACATTTAAATGATAAATTATATACATACATACACACACATACTCTGTGTGCACAATTATTAGGCAAGTGATTATTTTGACCATATCATCATTTTATCCATAATTTCCAACTCCAAGCTGT
>JAQMYF010000006.1:15879921-15901894 GCA_030014195.1 Neosilurus mollespiculum
TATGGAATGATCATGTCTTTATTAGTGGGCAAACCAACAAAATCTGCAAGGGATCAAATACTTTTTACTCTCACTGTAATTCCCACAATAGCATGTAACGAGAATAGGTACCCTCTTTTCATCAACAAATGTCTTGAAACATTTACGATCTCCTTCTCCGTCCTTAAAACGGAATTCACTAATCTGTAGGACTAAATCGCCAGCCATGCAATCCTTTTCAAAAAGAGGACCCCTGGTTGACTCACAACCTTTTAGTGTAGAGCGATATAAAGATGATATTGTGTCTAATGGATGTAAATAGCAGTTTAGTTAGGGTTTTTTTGTTTGTTTGTTTGTTTGTTTTTACTTTTACCCCATGCATTGTTGATTTTGATGATATTTATATAAATATGTAGAATACATCCATTTTCAATGTGTCAATTTTCAAGGACAGAAGGATCTTGCCTTGCAATTTCAGTCCATGCTATTAGTGGCACAGGAGCGTTTATTCTTTATTGTGAATTTTAAAAGTGCAACATGTAGTATTTTGCAGGATCTACGTATTTACAGACATTAAGAATAATCATCATCATCATCAATTAATATGTTTTCATTAATTACTAAAAATAGATTGAGTTTTCATAACCTTAGAATAAGCTGTTTATATCTACAAGTGGAATAGTTCCCCTCTCGTAGAGACCGCCATATTTCTACTGTAGCCCAGAAGGGACAAACAGAACCATGGCTATAAACAATCCACTTCAATGGTGAAGCAGCAGTTTGAATTTGGTGGCTCTGTAGCACCACTTGGGTTATATGTCAACATAAACTATTGACGATGAAAAATAACAATGAGGAAAGAGTAGTTGTTGATGCTGGCTAACCATTTTGTGAGAAGTCTATGATCCAAATTTTGCTTAAATAGCAGAACATACAAATCATGCTCAACAAGAAAAACAGACGGTATGTGTCTTCCATGTCAAATAAGCAAAAACATGAGGAGTAAATGAGATTTGGACAAACAAAGTCAAAAAAGTTTACCACATGGAAGTTGCTGATGAGTGGAAAAAAGTTTTAAAAGTGACGCTGAGGTTGCCTGCTTTCAGCTAGACAGCTTATGTAGCCAAATGTAATGTAATCCCTCTTCCTCTTTCTCTCTTACCCAGTATGTTACCAAGTGGTTCTGCTGATGGAAAAAATAATTGTATCCTCCAAACACTTTTTACAGTAAACTTTGTGTCTTGTCTATGTACTTAAACGAAAATGAAACCCAAACATAATAAAAGATTACATACACCGTACACGTCTTTTTTTGGGGGGGTACACTGTACTGCGAAAAGCCGCATGTGATTCATGTGTATGCCACGGTAAATATGGAAGTAATTTGCATATGAACAAACGGCGGTATATATAATTTATTCCTATAAATGATATGTGTATATATTATGTGTGAATGCCTACTTTTATTTTATTTAGAAGTTCACTAATATATATCTGATTTATTAGTTTGATATCTGTACACAGAGTTATTTTGCTATTTTTTTTGCCTTATATGAAGTGACAAATTCACGTCCTGTTCTTATGATTTTGCGGATTTCGCGAGAGTGAAGTGACACTCTTTTTAAACTGGCTAATGGAAACTAATAAACAAATATTAACAGATTACAATTTCAAAAATTTAACTACCTGATAATGATAATATTCATATGTTCATGTATAACAGAGAGTTTGGAAGGCCTTCTTTTCGTTTTAGGCGAAGTGTTTTAAAATATTTTTTTTTTTTATCTTTTTAGCAACAGTATACAGTGGCGGCACAGTGTGGCACTGTGCCACAGGTAGCACGTCTCCCTCACAGCAAGAAGGCCTGGGTTTGATTCCCAGGCATTTTTGTGTGGAGATTGCATGTTCTCCCTATGCTTGCATGGGTTTTCTTCTAGGTACTCTGGTTTCCTCCCCCAGCCCAAAAACATGCACAGTAGGCTAACTGGCTGTTTCAAATCCCCCCTAGGTGTGAGTGTGAGTGTAAATGGTTGTGTCAGTGATGGCCCTGCGATGGCCTGGTGAGCTGTTCAGGATGTACCCCGCCCTCGCCCAGAGTCGGCTGAGATGGGTGACCCTAATTAGGATTAAGCGGCTTAGAAAATGAATGAATGAATGAATATATAGTATAGGCTTAGTCTTAGTGGGTGGTTCCCCTCTTTAACCATGAGATTTGAGAGAGTTTTTATGGCATTCTCACTCTTTGTAGTTGTTTCTGTTTCAGTGTTTTTTGTTTCCCAGATGCTGCAAATGCTAACATAGCTAGCAACTCAGACTGATTCTTTACTCACGCAGCCAGCAACTCTCAGAGGCCAGATACAATAGAACACAAAATTATTCTTTCTGATATAGCTTTTTAAAAACAATTTCCTCTGGGATCAGTAAAGTTTTTTCTGATTCTAAAATAGCTTCCTAGAGTAAGTTTGTTGTAGTTAGTAATGTTGCATATTATAATAGTGTTAGTGTTATATATTAGCAGACGTGTTATATATTACAATTTCTAAACAATTACTAAAATTATTCTCACCACTTGACATATCAGTGTTCCTATATGTGGTTTACTTTTCTTTTTATTATGAGGGTTTCTGACAACTGATTGCCATCATAGGTTGTCATTCAGTCAAAAAAAAACACAAGAGAAAATATTGAAGGGAAAGGAAAAGTATGTGGAAAAAACTCTCAAAATGAAACACAAACACAACAAAAATTATAGCAGTCACAACAATCCATGCTTATTCATTCATTTATTCTTTCATTTACTTGCTGAACTACCTATTCTTACTAGGGTCACGGGGAGGCTGAGTAGGCTCAGCCGACCCTAGACGAAGGCAAGGTACACCCTGAACAGCTTGCCAACACACACATACACACACACATGCACACACACCTAGGGGCAATTTGTATCAGCCAATTAGCCTAATGTATATGTCTTTGAGGCGACGTGTTGGCGTAGTGATTAGAGCATCGGCGTAGTGATGATCGCATAGGCCTCACAGCAAGAGGATCCTGAGAACATACAACCTTCACACAAAAACGTCAGTACTCAAACCCATGCCCTTAACTTTTTCTCTTCTAAAAAGTACAGGTGATGTAACAAGCCTGGCGGCTACAGAGTGGAATGGAAGATGAGTAGACTGGAAACACTGATCTAAAAATGACTGGATTAAGCACTCGGCCTATCAGCCCACTTAGAAGTGAAGCTAGCCAACCCCGGCCGGCCGCCATATAACTAGTCCCAAAACATTACAACCACATCAATTATGTGGATAATAAGCGTGATACCTAGAAAAGTGGTCAAGATGGATCTTTTTAAAAATACTTGACAATTGAATTATGTGTAGCTAGTGTAGCAGTATAGCTAACTGGGTTATCAAAGGCCAGTTATCAAAGGCCGGCCATGTCTCTCACTGACTATGGAGAGGGGCATGCAAAAGAACCATTGCTAATTTTCGTCAAGAGTAGGCTGCATAGCCATCAGCGTGTTTCTGCCATGTGATGGCCTGGCGAGCTGTCCAGGGTGTACTCTGCCCTCACCCTGAGATGGGTGCCAGCCTCCCCTCGACCCTAATTAGGATTAAGCGGTTCAGAAAATGAATGAATGAATGAATGAATTATGTAATATTTTACTGTCAAAGTTGTACTCGAAGTTGAGGATGCCATCATCCACCACTTAACCATGTCTACACCAACCTGGACCAGCCAGCGAGCACTGTGAGGGTCATGTTTTTTGACTTCCCCAGTGCATTCAATACATCAGGCCAACCCTCCTGGGTGAGAAACTGACATCGATGCAGGTGGATGCCTCTTTGGTGTCCTGGATTGTGGACTACCTGACCAGAAGACCACAGTATGTGTGCCTGCAGCACTGTGTGTCATACACGGTGGTCAGCAACACCAGAGCACCACAAGGGACTGTCCTCTCCCCTTTTCTCTTCAGCCTCTACACAACTGATTTCAGCTACTGCACAGAGACCTGTCATCTTCAGAAGATTTCTGATAACTCTGCTGTAGTTGGATGTATCTGTGATATCCCGTCAGAAGTGTTAGGGTTATGCCTGTCTTATGATCTGTTCTGGCTCTCCTCTCGTTCTAGGTTATCTGACTTCCCCTTGTGTGTGGTGATTCCCTGCTCCACCCTAATTAACTCTACCTGTTCCCCATTCCCGCTCGTGGATAAAAGGCCTGCGCTCCCCCTGCCCTGTTGCATAGATCGTCTTGTGTCACCACAGAGAGCAAGAGTGTCTCACCGAACATTCCGTGATCTAGCCTGTCGTCATGAGAACGCATTTTAATCCAAGTCTGCCTGTCCGAATTATTAATAAAAGGAACCCTTCTAATTCTACCCTGTCTTGTCTGTCCTGCATTTGGGTCTGTTCTTCCTTGGTGCCTGCGTAACATTACAATCTGGCCTGACATGGACCCAGCGGACAGAGACCCGGTCAGTCATGTGCTGACCTCTCAGTAGCAAAAAAATTAAAGCTCATGAGAGGTCAGTCATGTGCTGACCTCTCAGGAGCAAAAAATTAAAGCTTATGAGACCCAGCTAAACACTATAGCCACTGGAGGGCAGCAACTTGTGGATCGCCAGGACCAGTTCCAACAGAACGTGTGGGCGCAGGTGAATCAGCTGAGCACACAGCTGCGGCAAATTTCCATGCAGTCAGAACAACTAGCTTCACTTCCGCCAACCACGCCAGCGTCCCTACCGTCAGCCTCAACCCCGCCACCTGCCTCGACCCGTTCACCTAGCCCTGCCTGAGAAGTATTCAGGAGAATCTGGGAAGTGCCGCTCATATCTAGTTCAGTGCAATTTACACTTCAAGAATGATCCGGCAGCCTTTTCGTCAGAGCAAGTTCAGGTGGCTTTCATGATTTCCCATCTATCAGGAAGAGTGGCGATGCGTGGGCTACGGCGGAAAGGGCTTGAGGCGCGGTGATATGCCAAAGCTACCCACAGTTCGCACAAACACTCACCCACCTGTTTGATCACTCCTCCCCAGCTTGCGAAGCTTCGAGGGCCCTGCTCAGGCTGCGACAAAGGTCCCGAAGGGTAAACGACTATGCCATAGAGTTTCGCATGCTGGCAGCCGACAGTGGCTGGAATTCCCCGGCCATCAAAGATGTCTTTGTCAACGGGCTCAATGATGAAATCAAGGACCACCTAGCCCCACACGAGACTCCAGCCGAGTTCGAGGATCTGGTCGACCTGGCGATTCGAATCGATAACTGGCTTCAGGAGAGGGAGTCGGAACATCGCTGAGCCGCCAGGGGGACCTCTGCGCACTGAGAGCTTCATCGTGGGTCTTCAGTTTCTTCACCCCCAACGCTGAGTGAGCGCCCTCTCCCGGTCAGGAGGAGCCCATGCAGTTGGGACGTACCAAGCTGAACCCGGAAGAGCGCCAATGTCGTTTGAGAGAGGGAGCGTGATTTTATTGTGGACAATCTGGTCATCGTGTGGATTCATGCCCAGCCAAAAGATCCGGCTTTCCGGGCTCGAGGAGCGCGCAGGTAAGCCAAGACCACCCCCACCCCCCCACCCCCGCACACTGACTGTGGTCACGCTATTAATTAAAGGCAAAGCTATTCCCATGCAGGCATTTATTGACTCAGGGGCTGACGAAAGTTTAATGGATTGTTCTTTGGCCAAAAAATTGAAAATCCAGACAAAACCCCTCTCTCAGCCTGTCTCCGCCCAATCCCTGGATAACAAGCTCTTAAGCAGAGTCACCCACAGGACGTAAAGTCTCACCATGATTATCGGCAAAACTCACACTGAGCCCATTTCCTTTCACCTTTTTAGCTGTACACATCATCCACTAATGTTAGGGTTTCTGTGGTTGAAAGCTCACAACCCTTACATAATCTGGGAAACGGGGAAGATTAGGAGCTGGGACCCTGCCTGTAGTTTGTCCCGGAAAAGAAGTCTAACACGGATCCTGCACCGGCTCTTAACGAGTATCCCGATCTTTCGAGAGTCCCGCCATGCTACCACGACCTGAGGGAAGTCTTCAGCAAAACCAAAGCCATGTCCCTTCCTCCTCATCGGCCTTGGGACTGTGTGATAGACCTCTTGCTGGGCGCACCCATTTCCAAAGCTAGACTGTATGCCATCTCTGGTTCTGAATGACTACATTGAGACCTCGCTGCGAGCTGGCATCATTTGCCCATCTTCTTCACCGGCAGGAATGGGCTTCTTCTTTGTGGGAACAAAGGATGGCTCGCTTCAGCCATGCATTGACTATAGTGCATTGAACAACATCACCGTAAAGAACCAGTACCCACTCCGACTCATTTCCTCTGCCTTCGAGCTGCTCCAGCAGGCCCGAGTCTTTACCAAGTTGGACCTGTGGAACACATACCATCTGGTCAGGATCCGCAAGGGAGACGAGTGGAAGACTGGGTTCAATACTCCCATGGGCCACTACAAGTACCTTGTCATGCTCTTTGGGCTGACCAACTCCCCAGCCGTCTTCAAGGGCGTAATAAACAAAGTCTTACATGAGTACTTAAATTACTTCTTCTTTGTGTATCTGGATGACATACTTCATGGATTGGATACTTACATACATCTGCAATTTCAGTTCCGTGGTGGCACCGCTACATGCACTAACCTCTCCCAGAGTTACCTTTCAGTGGAGTCCAGAGGCTGAGGGGGCGTTCCAAAAATTAAAGAGACTGTTCACCACAGCACTGGTCCTGAAGATACCCAACCCCAAGCTTCAGTTTATCATGGAGGTGGATGCTTCCAATGTGGGAGTGGGGGCTGTTCTATCCCAGCGATTCCCAAAAGACGACAGGATTCATCCATACGCCTTCCTATCCCACAAGTTATCACCAACAGAGCGGAATTACGACGTTGGGAATCGGGAGCTGCTGGCCATCAAAGTGGCCTTGGAAGAATGGAGACATTGGCTGGAAGGGGCGGATCAACCTTTTCTGGTGTGGACGGATCACAAGAACTTGGAGTACCTCAAATCGGCCAAAAGGTTGAACTCACGGCAAGCCAGGTGGGCTCTCTTCTTTAGTCGGTTTCAGTTCACCCTCTCCTACAGGTCGGGCTCTGTCCCACCTGTATGAACCAGAATCGGCTGCCAAGGAACCGGAGCCTATCCTACCTCCCGACCGTGTGGTAGGAGCGGTTTCCTGGCGGATAGAAAGCAATGTGCAGCGGGCGAGTCAGAGGATACCCACCCCAGAGGGATGTCCTCGCAACCAGTTGTTTGTACCGGAAGCATTACGCTCTCAGGTGATACATTAGGCCCACACGTCCTTGCTAACCTGTCATTCTGGGGTCAAAAGAACTGTGTTTGTGGTCAAACAGCGGTTTTGGTGGCCCTCCAAGGACATGGTGGAGTACGTTGCAGCTTGCTCTGTCTGCGCCAGAAGCAAGGCGTTGAGACAGGCCCGGGTAGGTCACACAGATCTTGGTCACACATTTCCCTGGACTTCGTTATTGGTCTGCCTCCATCGAAAGGCAACACGGTAGTGCTGACAGTGGTTGACTGTTTTTCCAAGATGACCCACTTCATTCCGCTTCCCAAATTGCCTTCAGCTAAAGAAACCGCTCAAGTCCTGATTTCACAGGTCTTCCGCATTCATGGTCTCCCCAAAGACGTTGTCTCCGACAAGGGTCCACAGTTCATATCGGGTTTTTGGAAAGAATTTTGTCAGCACCTTGGTGCCACTGTCAGCCTATCATCCGGCTACCACCCGGAGTTCAACGGCCAGACAGAGCGGCTGAACCAGGAACTGGAGACCTGCTTGAGATGCCTGGTGGCACAGAACCAGTCTACCTGGAGTGAACCCTTCACATGGGTGGAGTATGCCCATAACTCGCTCCCCACTGCAGCCACCAGACTCTCACCTTTTCAGGTCGTCCATGGATATCAGCCGCCACTCTTCCTTGCCAACGAAGAAGAGGTGACGGTTCCATCAGCCCATGTCTTGGCCAGAAGGTGCAGGAAAATCTGGGCCACGGCCAGGCAGATGTTCCTTAGGGGGTAGGCCCGTATGAAGACGGCAGCAGACTGTCATCTCTGACCAGCACCTGTCTACACACCTGGCCAAAAAGTTTGGTTCTCCACCAAGGACCTGCCGCTACACGTCCACACCAGGAAATTAGCTCCCAGGTGTGTTTGTCCGTTTCCGGTGTCCAAGGTGATTAACCCTGTTTCTATTCAACTCCCCAGGTCCCTCCGAGTGCACCCGACCTTCCATGTCAGCAAGCTTAAGCCAGTCCGAGAGAGTCGTCTGGTGCCGCCCACCAAGCCCCTACCACTGCCCAAGATGGTGGAAGGTGGACCGGTCTACGCAGTCAAGAGTCTTCTGGTGGCACGCAAGAGGGGTCGGGGGAGACAGTTTTTGGTGGACTGGGAGGGTGATGGACCTGAGGAGCGCTCCTGGATACCCAAGAGCTTCATCCGATAGTGGATTTTAGGAGATCCAAAACACCAGCGGCCCCTGTTTCCATGGTACAGAGCAACTGTGTGCACACAATTTCCTCCAGGATCAATTAAGTATTCTGATTCTGAAGTATTTAACTACTATTATATATAGACTTAGGCCTATATATATATATATATATATATATATATATGTGTGTGTGTGTGTGTGTGTGCGTGTGTGTGTGTGTAGTGAGGGACAAAATGTCATATACTGAGAATATCTTGCAAAACCCTTCTTAACCTCAACACGTCTAATGTAGTTCAAGCCTATATTACCAAAGAAAAATCTAATATAGGTTAAGCCTATATTAATAAAAAAAAATTATAAAACCAGTTTAAGTTAAATATATAATCAATTTATTTAGTGCCTTGAATTTAAATTTAGCAAAACAAAGTACAAAGAATGGTAAATATATACATATTGACCAAACAACTACTTTATTTAATTTTTAAGATAATATAGAATATTCACAAATATAACATAATTCCTCTTTATATTGTAGGCCTACAAAGAAATTTGGAAATATGGAATATAAATTTACAAATACATACATAGTATACAAAATTTGTCTATATAATAGGCTATTCCGATTACAAATATAATACTTGTACATAAATTCTATTTATATAATAGGTCTACAGATAATTTACTAATGTAATTTAATAAGAAAGTAAATAACTACTGTTTGTATGCATAAACTTACAGTATCTGATGTAGAATGTACATGTACTTCATGTAGTATTTTTACACTTAATTACACATACTGTATATGATACATGTACAATTGTTTCAATATCCAGATAGTTTAAAATAATAGTATCTAAATATCACATGCATGTTAATCACAATCTAAATATTTTATATTAACACATTCACAAAATAATAAACATAAGTACACGTGTGTATAAATTCTACAAAGATACTTAAAACGCTAGTTACACATAGAATGGTTTCCTGCATCCTGGTATTTTTCTGTTTGTACAGTTTAACGCTGCACACGAAAGTATAGTTAAAAAGTAATAGTAGACTATAAAAAACGAAGAAGTTTAAAAGTAAACGTGAGATGCTTCAATTGGAATCAGGCTTTTAGGACCACAGCAGGGAATGTATTGGATCTATCAATATGGCTGCACGAGCATATCCACGGACTTCAGCCTCAGCAGCCCAGTCCGATATCCAATTATTTTTAGACTAGATGTTTTCATACAGAAGTGGAGTGCTGTGAGGGGCAGTTAATGCAAGTCTATACAGTCCGCTTGTACGCATATTTTAATCTCTACAGACCCGTTTATTCCTGCATCGAAGCTACCGAGCCCAACCAAAGTGGCTTTCTCAACTGTCCTATAATCGCTACCACAAAAATCGAGTAACCCATGGAATTCTGGGAGGGATACCGAGCCCAACCAAAGTAACTCTCTCAACAGCTCAACCTTCCTATAGTTGTGGTGTGCATGCACTACCACATAAATGGAGTAGCCCATGGAATTCTGGGAGGGCTACCGAGCCCAACCAAATAATAGTTTTAGCATCCAGGCGGGAAAGCACAATAAGTGTTGCTGTCCCTCTCGCTGCATTCGCTTCCCAGCAATCAGTGGTTGGAAGTGGATGGATAAGTGGCATGAAGACTGCATGTCCCAGAATGCAACATCACATCCGTTCAATCATTCTTCTCTGGCGATTTCCTTTGATCTCACAATCCGCGAAAACCCATCCATCACTGCAATAACTCCGTTGAAAGACTATACAGATCATCTCCAATATTTTTTTTTCATTCTGTAACTGTCTTCACGTTTCATTTATTTCACCCACAAAGTCTTATTTCGTGCGTACAAGATTCAGTCACGTGATGTCTATTTTTAACTTCTAAGCTCTGATCACCTTAATAGTGTAACTCCGTTCCACTAATAAATAGTGGATTTCGAAGTTTTGGACCCCATCCACAAACACGCCATCCCACCAATCAGCTCAAACTGAGAATACACTCTCCCAGTCCATCACAAGGTGCCATGCACTCATACATTCATATACTCATTCATGCCCAGAGGTAATTTGGCAAAGCCAATCCATTTACTTGGTGCAATGTCTTTTGCAGACGAGGTTGTGGGAGGAAACCGGTGCACGAAGGGGACACAGGAATTACATCGATCTGGTGACACTTGAGCTGTGACAAGGCAAAGCTACTCACTGCAATACATAATGTAGCCTAAAAAAATAAATCACTCATCAAACTATCATTAGAAAGTTAGATCAGCCGAAATAGGGTTTTTTTTCTTTTTGATTCTCGTCATCACTTCTGCCCCATAACCTAAAAAATGGGAAAACAGTAAAACCCTTGTGGTGCAGCAGGTAGCATGGCTTCCAGCTCCAGGTCTGTGGGCTCGGGTTACTGTGTGTAATTTGTTATTTATTTTGAATGTTCTCCCTGCGCTCATGTGAGTTTCCTTCAGGTTCGCTGGCTCCTTCCTCTCGCTTTTTTTAAACGCAACAAGCAAATTCGTCTGTACCAAACCCCCCCTAGATGTGGATGAGTGCGTTCATGGTGCATTGCAATGGATTGACATCCTATTCAGAGTGAATCCTCTCGCGTCCTCTCGTGATCCCTAACTGACTCTGATTCACCGTGACCTTTACTAGTGTTTATTACAAGACGAATGAATAGACATGTATTTTGGCAAGTGAGTAATGAACCACACTGATGCTGGTCAACCTACTGGTGTCTCAGTGATCTATAAGTTAAGCCAGGTGAGCGCGATTTAAAAGCAGCAGAGCCAGGGAACTGATCCAGCACACGTTATCCTCGTGGTAACTTTAATCATGTGTGCTGGAATAGCAAACACTGTAAGATCCGCAGTAGGCTACTACTTAAGGAAACGCGTCCGGGGTCCAGCGAACGAGTTCGCGAAAGGAGAGAGAGAGAGAGAGAGAGAGAGAGAGAGAGAGAAAGCGGAAAGAGAGCAGAGCTGCCGCCCGTCACACGGAGAAGCGCGCGCACTCGGACGACTGAACATCTAACCTGTGTTTCCTCCAAGGGACCTTATATTCGCGTTTGAGGAATATAACTTGAATTTGCATGGGGAATTTTCTGTCTGCTTCGGTACTCTGCTGAGAGAAAACAGTGCACGGTGGAAGAGAGCGAGGACGCGGTATCTGTGCGGAGCGAGCGTGCGCGAGAGATACAGCGGACAAACCTCGAGCATCAATGCATGGAGGGAGCGTGAGTTTAAAATGCGCACCGCTCACACTACCCTGCTCTGATTTTAGGAGAAAAAAAACACTTCAGGTATCTTGTTGATTTGTATGCATGGATTATTTTGACACACTCGACTTTCAGCAGTTGCATAGGTTAAATTACCATCTCCATTATTTCTCAAGTAAATTTTTTTCCTCCCTTGGGGGTGGGGGGGGGGTCTTTTTTCAGATCAATAGAACAATGCAAAAAAAAAAACAAAACAAAAAAAAAAACCCTTTCCATTAATTTGGTTGCACAGGCTGTGTTGCAAATCTGTTGCATTCAGAATTGCATAAGAGGACATACATGACTCAGACTGGATGCAGCAAGTCTTCAGTGTCAGTCCTGTTGCAAGCATTAAACATGACACATGACAATAAACTTTAGCCTGTCAGATAAAATCAGGATGCATTCTGCAGTATGTTAAGTAGTATATAATGTGGGACAGCAGTTGCTTGAGAACAAGAGAAAACACGATGTAGGTTTAATCTGACGTGAAGCCGCTGCAGAGATGCGAGTGTGGTGCTGCATTTAGTGAACCACCAGCTAATCACAAACACAAGGAGCTTGATTTAGAGAATGGCCACTGTGTTGTATATGCGTGGCATTAGTGTGTTCAATATTGCCCCTGATCAGGGATTAATATAGAGAGGTATTGGTAACCTTGATCAAATCTCACTCACGTCTCAAACTCACGTTCAACGACGAGACAGAGGGAGATGCAGAGCAGCAAGGAGCATTCACTAAATTCATGCTGGGATTTCAGGAGTATATTTATTTTTTCCCCTGCCAGTAATCACTACCAAATGCCATGAAAGTAAGTAGATTTATGATGTAACAAGAATGATTGTGTTATCCTAAAAAACCTTTAATATTACCACCACATTAGGCATGTTTCGCATTCAGACTGGAAATCCAACATGGCAGTCTATTGTGATTTAGTGCTTCCTATTAAAAAAGTTTTGAGTTTGAAAGGGGAATAGCAAGGCTAAATGTACTAGATGTACTTATTCAGTTTACACCAAAATAAGTAACTATGATTTATCTAATAGATTATTGTGTTTGATAAAGTGCTGTTTGCTGTTCTGACTCATGAGCAGTTAGCGGTCAGGTAATAATAAAACTTTTTTGTCTTTAAATATGATTTTGTGAACGGAATTCTTCCGAGAGATGGCTGCTATGTGTAAGCTTAAAGTTTCTTTGTAATGCATCTCGAGAACGTATAAAAAAAGTAAGCATTGAAACATGTCTATTTTGCACAGTGTCTGTATTGTAGATATTGTGATAAACTCTGCATTTGCAGCTGCTAGCAGTAATTTCTTGAAGTTAAAATACACTCTACTCATTATTAGAATGCAATGAAACTTTGTCAGTTTTTAGAACAATTTCCACCTACTTTAAATGTCCACACAATGTAATATTCCACATCCATAGTTGTTTAGTCCAGTGAACTGTATGACTATGGCAGTAGCCTCATACTGGGAGCTGTTTAATGACATTCATGGCACTGATTGCAGTGTGATTGCTGTTGGTGGACACTGACGTAAAAAACTTCCGAAGCTTGAAGTCCTAGACCAGTCCAGTTTCTGTATCAGTACCATCAAGCTCAAGCTCTCCAGCAACATTTGTGTACTCATCCAAAATATTGTCCAAGTTCAGCTCTTCCCAGTGTATAAAGCTGATGTTGTGTTTCATTTTGAACCAAAACAGTATATTATCTCTATACTGGTACAGATGTTGGCCATTTTTAGAATGTATATGTTCACCTGAGTGTGTCTCAAAGTGTCAGGTGAGCTGAGAGAAACTTGCCAGGCCAATGGGAGGCCAATATTAATCCTAGGTCTGATTCAGGGATTTTAAAACGTCACAATGATGGGTGCTTAGGTGTTTAATCAGATACCTCAGACTGTTCAATTTTTAATATTAATTACAGTTATGTATTTTTTCTGGAAAGAAAATAGTTTGAAAAAGCCTGTCTAGATAGATTTTTGTTTCACTCCAGTTTACTAGTAATGACAATGTAGCATGTCACTTCTAATCCAGTAAATAGATCTTTTCTCCACTAATATAATCCCACTCAAGTGTCAATGCCGAGGCCTGATCAAAAACAGAGTAAACACATTGCTGATGATTAGCTCTCTCTCTCTCTCTCTCTCTCTCTCTCTCTCTCTCTCTCTCCCTCCTCTTTTGCACAATACCTCTCAGTCATTCTTTCCTCTTAATACTGATCATTAACATTGATAAAGAGAATAAGAACTTCGCTCTCTCGTTGTCCTGGTTGATGGTCATGCCTAGTTGGAATATCTTGGTAAATTAATTATAATTTTAATGACAGGGAATACTATGTAAAGCATGAATTCAGTATGTGTACATAATAGATCATTATTGAGTGCTTATTGTTATTGTTATTGTTATTGTTATTATTATTATTATTATTATTATTTCTAAGTGGAAACTGGTTCATTTTTCAGGCACACTTATTTGCACTTGCCTTTCTTTTAGTATAGCTACAGCTCATCAGGCCATGCAGGTTTGATTAGTGATAAATCAAGTTCTAATCTGAGTTTCAGAGCTAGCCAAAGTAGGCTGGCTTCTGTCTATCACCCAGCTGTTCTAGCAATTATAAAAGACTTGAGTAGCTGAGATAACACTTAGAGGTGATCCACAGTTTTGCTGCATCAAAAAGGACTAATCGCACACCAGGATGCACCATACACTATGACATGGACAAGTACTCTGCTCTAACGGAATTTGAAGCATGACTCATATCCCTGGCAAGGGTTGCCTTCTTTACTATTAGTCCCTAACCTCTTTGGAGTAATGATGCATTTATGCCTATATGGGGCATCTCTGAGCTGTTTTCACTTTTATTCATTCACCAAGCATTTGCATGCAAAATTATACTCCTGTGTATTATGGGCCTCTGAGTCATGTTGACGTCTTTTGGATAGTGATGTAATTAGGTGATTGAACATGCACTGGAAAGGATGTAAATTATACCAGAAAGAAAGCCCATATTATTAAGCACAATGTGATTCTGGTGATTGAACATGTTCATGAAGTACAGTTGAAGTTTTTGTTTTATTTGGTTTAAAAAATGTATAATTATGGTGTCAGTGTTGAGTCAAATATTTGTGATAATTAATAGTGACAATCATTATCATGCTGTCTTATTGATTATCAAATTACATTTCTTATGATCAGATTCATTTTTCATGGTTTTTAATCAACTTTCTTTTTAATCAATGAACATTTGTTTCTTCCACCCACATGCATCACCATCTGTTATGTTAATTGTAGCTTTGTGGTATGAATAATAAATGTTGAATTACAAGCATGGGGATAAAGAGCAAACTTGGCTCAATATTCATAAAATTAATATTTGTTTAATTAACTCTATTTATTAAGTCACATGACTGTCCCACCATCTGTATAGTTTATTTTAATTTAAAACAAATGTAGCCCTGTAATAGACTGGTGACCTGTTCAGGGTGTGTCCATCCTCACCTGAAGTTAGCCATCATGAAATACAAGAAGAGTCTGGATGGCAATGCGGCAATTTTAAAAATTGGTGGAAACACAAAATAAGATACACATTATGAGCAATAACAAAGGTCGTTAAATAAGACTGTTGCATGAACAAAACACCACTGAAAAGGAAGGGTTGCTGGAAAAAAAAGAAACTAAAATAACAATTTATTTAATCAGGGACAATGTGAAACAGGTGCTCATAATTTGAGACATGTGACATGCAAGGGCTGATGGGATTTGCAGTGGAAAGGTTTTAACTGAAAGTGCTGCCTCCAGCATTTTGTGACACAGCCCCCTCTCTATGGAACGGCTCTTGATGTGCTCAATTTGGCTATGAAAATAGCTGGCATATGTGCCCCATGAAGCAACTGCAGCAAAGGACTTACTCTTGTCTATGTGCCCCATGGGTGTCATGACCTCCAAAGCAGAGCACCAGCTGGGAGTGATGGCCACTGCAGAGAAACATGGGGAGCAAAGCCCAGGGCGGAGTATGGGGGGAGTGACATCATCCCTGCATCCCAAGGGGGAGATGCATTCCCCTGAAAAGTCTAAGGGATGTGATAATGACTGCACAACACAAGGGGGGCAGACACACCCAGCAAAGCAGGGGGAGGACCAATGTCTGAGGCAGAGCAAAGAATCACATTAAGTCAGATCCAAGGTGAAGTTAGGAGACGGAGTGATGTACAGTGCCGAGCAGGGAGGCAAAACAAAATCATTAACTGGGCCTGAAAGCAGAGCAGCATCCATTGCATGGCTTCACTCAGAAGGGCAGGAAGGGTTGGCTGCAGTATCCGCCTGGTCAAAGGCTTCTTTTCCTGAATACCCCAGGAGGTAAAGCATGAGCCAATTCTTCAGGGCCGTAACATAACTCTCCCTACATGTCAGGTGATCTTTTTCCAAGTGAGCTTCTTGGACTCTAACGAATTCCGCTCCATGTCGGTCTAACAATCTTCTTGAAAACAAGATGCTGAATGCAAATGCAGAGATGAAAAAAATATATGTGGAAACACAAAACAAACATACTATGACCAATAACAAGAGTAGCAAAATAACACTGTGACATGAACAAAACAGGACCAGTTGCTGTTCAAAGGGAAACCAAAGTGACACTTAATCAAGTACAATGTAAAACATGTGCTAATGATTTGAGACATGTGACATGAAAGGGCTAATGGGATTTGCAGTTTGGAAGTTGCACTGTCTTCAACATTACCTGAAATTAGCTGGGATCGGCCCTGGCAGATAAGTGGTATAGAGGATGGATGGATCTATGGATGGATAGATGGATGGATGGATAATTATTTGATCTTACGTCGAACCAATAGTTTGGGTAAAATAAATAATCACACAAATAATTAAATCTTTGCATGTTGTATGTGCAGCATGGCATCTACTATCTCATTATGGTGCACTGGATGATTAATTTAACATACTTTTCACGATCATAAAACTGATTGGAAGCCGGCCATGTGTGTCTTTCCTGTCCTGTAGGACTGTATACTGATTGAGTCCATCAACATTTGTCTCTCTGAAACACACAATAACAGATTCCCGGAGTTACAGTTACTCTCACATTCGTTGTTCATTCGGCAGTGATTTTGTTTTATTTACCATACCAAGAACCTGACTTGATTAACCAAGCACAGGTAGTTCCTGTCACAAGAAACAAAAAATAAATTTAAAATTATTAAATAATTTTAAAAAATGGTTCCTCCACCAGACACAAATAGATTATTATAACTTTGAATATTTATGATGAAATGTCTCCCCCAAGTGGACATTGGTTGAACATGTAAAACAGGGGTGCCCAATCCTGTTCCTGGTGATCTTTCTTCCTAAAGCTTTTAACTCCAACCCTAATGGGACCCTTCTGACAAATTCAACCATCACTTTAAGTCTTCATTTTTAAGTCTTAAGTCTTCATTAAATGATTGGATGGTCAAGTGGGCATAATTAGGGTTTGAGTGAACGTCTTTGGGAAGGTAGATCACCAGGAACAGGATTGGGCACCCTTGATGTAAAAGATAGGGATTTTTCATGATTTCTGTTTATTTTTTGTATTTTTTGTTTGTTTGTTTTTGTCAACATGATTTCATGCCTGAAACACTTAGAAAATGTAATTTTGTTTCTAGGCCCAGGTGCACCCCTTTACCAAATAATGGACTGGATAAAAATCAGATCAGTAGTTCTTATGTAATCCTGCTAACAGAAAAAAAATCCTTCAATTAATGTTGGAAAGCTTTTACTAAATTTTTGGATCTGGATCTTGGTCTGTATATGCTCCAAAATGTTACAGATTCTTGCCATCCCTCCAATAAGTTTGGTGAAAATCGGTTCAGTAGCTTTTGTGTAATCCTTGTAATCCTGCTAAAAGACAAACAAACAAACAGACACTAGCAGTGGAGGCAAACTGTAAGAAAGCTAAAAAAAAAAATATGTAAGACATGGCCCATTAGGGTGGTCCTTATTTTCGAACTTTTGAATTGTAAAGCGGGCACCCTCTAAAAGGGTTTCAAACATTGAAAAAGGAAATACCTAAAAGGTTTTTTTCAGTCAAATAATATTTAAGGTATGCTCATAAGTTTCTCTCCTATAAATGCCTGGCATGGTGTAGAAGACTGCCTGCAAAGGTGATAAGTTCCCAAACTACATATATATCAGGCCCTACTATGCCATTGCTTCATTGGTAAGAATGCAGCTGAATAATGTTGTAGTTCTGATCCTAGAGAGGTAAACTAATCATGAGTTCTGTAATTTAAATTTGTATGGGATTGTATGGCGCACTCAGCAATGACAAAATGCAAGTAGTGTAGACGGTAGACTGTGTACCATGTGTAGAGAAGTGCAGAATACTTCCTGAAAGTAACCTAATTTTTCTTTATTAATCTGTAACATTATGGTAGTTAATGCATAGATAGCAGTAATGCATAACTTCATCGGCGTTGAGCATACCAAAATATCATTCAAAATTAAAAATAGTGTTTTTACATTAAATGTAACCAATTTAATGGGCGCCTGTCAGTTTTACTCAAACTTAATGTTTTACCACCAATAAGGACCACCCTAATAGCCCATGAACAGTGTGAAGGGCCATATGGGAAAATATGCCACTCCTTGTGGAACCAAATGATGACCTGTCTCAATAGGCATTCATGAACTTCATGAAACTTCAGTAGTAGTATTACAATTTTCCATATCCTGGAGATTGATGGAACTATATAGGTATAACAATACAACATAGTAAGGATATCTGAAATAGTTACATGAGTAACTCAAAGGTAACACTGGTGGAAAATTAAAATAATGTAGCTTGATCATTAAAAATTGCATAAAATATGTAACATATATGAAAACACAATGGATATTTCTCTTTTTATTATTAGATCTTTTTTTAAACAAATGTTTAAACAAGATTGTTTAAAACTAATTTCATGCTTCAATTTGTCTTATTCTTGTTTTGATTACAAAAAAATATATTGCTAAAATACTCATTCCAGTGGTCGGTGGAATGCTCAAATAATTAACTGCAAAAACAAATGGCGGTAGAGAAGCTTTTTAAGGAATATGAGCGAGAATCACTGTTACAGAAAGTGAATTTTTAAGCAAATATTCTGAAGCTATTCTGAGACTATTCCGATACTATTGCAAATGGACACATCAGCAAGCAAAACTCATGATTTTAAATTTCCGGGCAAGTAAATATTTTGTTGTAAGCAAATGGCATGCTGAAGAACATCTTACTGCATTAAGCAGGTCTCCCACCTTGCATTTATCATAGAATTCTAACAATAGATCATCAAACAGTTCTTTATATTGAGATGTGATAGAATTCCTTTCTTTCATCATCTATAGCAATAAGATTTGCTCTTTAAATGAAGCCGCACTGTCAGCTAATATTTGAAGGGGAACCCTTGTACTTTTCAGTAAGATGGTAAAATAACCAACCGTTTAACTCCAGAACTTTGCTCCTTTAGCAGCAGCTGAGGTGAAGCTTGCTGCAGACCTTTTTTGAAAACAAGAACTTCAGTAGTAAAGTAGCTTGCAAATAATATTTTATTTTCTTAACATTTACAATTTTACTCATAATAAAGCTACATATGTAGATGCTTTATGTTTGTGGGTTGGAAATATGATGAAATTTATTGAGATATTGATGACATCAACATATCAGTTTCACTGAAAAGTTAAGCAATGTTGTCCAGCAAATTCTGATATAAAAATTATTTCAAAGTAAATGAAGCTTATTTTTTATAAGAGAACAAATACCTATTTTTATACCTGAATAAAGATTAGGATTGTGTGTTCTGCCTTACTGGTGTTAATAATCCTTATGAGGTCCACTTGGGTCTTACTTCCTGGTTCAGGCAAGTGGGTTAATGGCTTTCTGAATATTATTTGTTGTTGCCTAATAACTTAAATTAATTCATCTAGATGAATAATTTAATATAAACACAGTAACAGGTGCTTTAATTAGTATGAACAGTATAATTAGCATTATGAATTCTCCCAACAACTGTAGAAAGATAAGTTTATTCTGTCTATACAGCATGTCTGCATATCTTTACTCTGCTGAAGTTGTAAGACTTTCGCAATTGACAATCTTTGTAGAAAACTCTATAGCTATTAAGAAATGCAGGAAAAGTGGCCAAAGCAATGTGTTTAAAATGCCATTGCTCAGAATAGAGCATTGGCATGGCACCTGTTTCAGCAACAATGGGATTGTATGGATTTAGATGGTGACCCGGAATCTCAACTTAGATGTTTGTTGGTATTTCATTTTTCAAGCTTAGATTAAGCTTAGGTCTACACAAAAAAGATATTGACAAGCATTTAAGGGATGCTTTCGGAGTGGCGAATGCATTTTTTAGTGAGTCTCTGTGTGCATATGCTCTTTTCAGATGGTCGACAATGACTACCAAAATATTAAAATTAGTGTTTTTACGTATCTTTGAAGTGAATTCCGTTGACTAACCTGCTACTTACGGTGGACAGCTTCGAAAGCTGGATATGTGGGCTCATAAAGTTAAGGTGTATTGAAATGTTTATTAAAATAGATATGTGAAGGTTTTGTGTTATGTCTGTCTGCTGTGGCCATAAAATTAGGACATGGAATGTTAATGGGTTTTTTAAAATATGAATTTATTTGAATTTGTGTTTTTTGTTGTTTATTTATGGCAGGCTTTTGAGGTAAAGTCTGAGAATTTATATCAAGTAAGTCCTACTTAAAATAAAATCCTCACCTTAATCTGTTTATCTTATCTTCACTGCAAACAAGATCCCGTACAATATGCTAGCTTTTTCAGTGAGAATAGTTATGTTATATGAATGCACTTGTAATTATGCTACGAGTGAAGTATATAAATAAAAATTAATGCATAATAGATACTGGTAAAATTTCAAGAAAAATATTTACAGTAATATTTATAGAATATTTATCGGATTTTAGTGCTGTTTGTTTTATCCTGAATATCCTCCAAATCTCTAATAATATTATCAATACTATTGTGGGAAGATGCCACAGAGTATTGTATGTTTTCCACCTCCTTGGGCTTGAATGTCTGCTCTGTCAAACAGCATCCTGATTAGATCATCTCGGCAAATGAGAATCAGTTGACACTTTGTTCATATTTATTAATCCCCTGCTTGGAGAGACAGAAACATTTTTATGAAATTGAGATCCTTGTTTGTTTAGGGTTGATCAAGTACACCTGTGGATTTTTTGAACCATTTTTTTATTGAGAGTCACTCAGGTAGGAAATAGGTTGGTGTTTGAATTAGAGCCTCTGTAAAATGATCCACCTTGACATGTTCCATCTGGTTTTTCCTATTGGCCCGAACCTTGTTCATACAACAGGTTATGAGCATGATTTCTGTGTGCAGTGTTCTCTTCAAAAATACATGTCTTTTGGTTGCTCATATGTGTTTTGAACTTATTTAAAATTGTACTGCCTCAAAAAAGAAATCTAAACACTTAGTACTGTTGACTAGTTTATTTTTTGTCAAATCCGAGTGCATGGGAAGATGTTTTTAACTAGAGGATTGGCAACTGAATTTTAAATTACTAACATCATTAAAAAAAAAAAAAAAAAAAAAAAAAAAAAAAAAAAAAAAAAAACCTGTGTAGTGCATCACACATTGTGGCCAGTAGACTGGCCACCATTAGCTTCACACAAGGAATGAAGAAGTTCTTATTAATGCAGTCTTTAATACATTTTCTCATAAATTAGTAATTTTATGACAAGACAAGAGCAAAACTTGTTTGATTGTACCTGGCTGAAGATGTCACCTTGGCCAGTCAAAATGAAAAAACAATATCTATGCTCCAGAATTTACTAATCCCTGTCAGCCCAGGCAGTGTGTATATAAATAGAAGTGCTGGACGGAGGGATTGCAGGGGCTGCCATGACTACAATTTACTTACCCCTGACTGCCATGGTAGTGTACATAGATTTAAAAACAAACAAAAAAAACATATACGACAACATAAGTTCTGCGAGACAACAGCCAAAATGAGATAATTATGCTAATGCACTAAAACAAAACACGCAAGGATTGTTTTTGTAACCTACAATTCTGCTTAAAGTTGCCGGGGTTCCACAGTAAATAACAGACAAATTATTTCCATTATGATCATGACTTCCCGCTGGAGGAGGAGTCTCTTCAACAAGTAATATATATACAGTGAGAGTAAAAAGTATTTGATCCCTTGCGGATTTTGTTGGTTTGCCCACTAATAAAGACATGATC
>JAQMYF010000006.1:15929992-15947472 GCA_030014195.1 Neosilurus mollespiculum
CCCCCCCCAACCCCCCCCCCCCCCCCCCTCTCCCCACTCATCCCAGCAAACACACATACTCACTTCATTCTAAACCAGCTCAATGGGTTTACGTCTGGAGAATGTGCTGGCCATTCCATGGTTTTAAGCCCATCATCTTGTTTTTTTGTTCTAAGGTCTTTCTAACATACCACTTACCTTTGCCATTTTCAGGTCAAGTAACTGGACTCAACAGTTACAGCTTAAGTTTCAGTAATACTAGAAAAATGGTGCTCTGGAGGTGTTGACCAGTAGTGTAATGGAACATTACCTCATCCAATAATCAAAAATTTCAGTCTAACTAAAATCAAACTAAAAAAAAGGTTTAATCATAACAGTAGAATCACACCTGCCAGAGGTATCATACTGTTTATGCAAGCAATTAGACAGTATCATGTGGCCAGGTAATCCAAATGCTGAAAAAAAGGTTTGTCTATAACAGAATTGGGCAAATATAAACCATTAACTGTATTCCAAAAGATTGCATTTCTGTATCAAGAGAGCTTGTAAAAGCCCTGTAAGTTGTACTGTTTGTCACTATTTAATATTAACGTTCTTTCAGTATGTAGGCTATAATAATTTGTTTACTGTACTGAAGATCAGGACTAGAAATGTCTGTGTGTGTGTGTGTGTGTGTGTGTGAGAGAGAGAGAGAGAGAGAGAGAGAGAGAGAGAGAGAGAAAGAGATATTCAGGTTGTATTTCTGCCTTGATTATTATTACCAGGATACATACCAGAACCAGGTTAAAGCAGCTACTGAAAATAAATAAAGTAATTAATAATTATATTGTCTAATTAGTTTCGTTACTTTTATCTTTTCTCCTGATACCCTCTCTTTGTTGCTTTCTTTCTAAAATTGATTTCTGATAAATACGCATGGCTATTTGTTTGAGTATTACCAAAGTAACTACAGTGTGACAGAAGAAATAAACTATGAAATTAATATATTGCCTATAAACAAATGCTGTATAAACTCTAACATACTAGCAAAAAAAATAATAATAAAAAATGTGCAATACATTGCCACTGACATCTGTTCTTTGTTATCCTGATATTAGTGAGATGACTCAGTGAAGAAAGATACATGTCCACCACTCCACCTAATGTGTTCTATGGACATTTTTTCGGGAATCCCACAGGTCAAAAGATTCCCGTGGGGGACTTGTTTATCAATCACTTGTTTACGTGAGTTATCAATCACGTGTTTAGGATGGTACAGGTTTAAAAGGTTAAAAGCAGACGGTAGCGAGAACCAACCAATAGGACAAAAAAAACTAACAAAAAAATAAAAAAATAGGACAGACGCAGCCATTTCGTAGTTTTCTTTTAATAAGCTTACACTGTAATGCAAATCAAAAGAACTACATGGCCCAGAAGCAAACAGTGCTTCCGGCTGCTGCTTTCTGCCGGAATTAAAAGAAGAAAAGCAATGGAGGGACCAAACACCAGTAGTACACAGTGTTTTTTTTTTGTTCAAGCAATTTAAAACATAAAAGCAATGCCACTGTTTAAAGTGCTCAATAAATTGGTAAAATGCAACTTTATATGTTATATTTGGGTTTACTCAGCTAAGGTAGGCATAGTGTGACCCATGTACTATTTTCTGGTTGTTGTTTTTTTTTTTTTTTACTGTAACCATGCAGCTGGTCCTCCATAGAAAAACTATAGGGACAACAGTTTTATGTTTTGTGCCTTTAAGTGAAGGTTTTTTGTTTAGATTAAGGCAATAAATATTGTATATATTATATGATATAATACTATATTACCACAGATGAAGTGTTCCTGTTGCCATATCTTTTGAAATAAAACTGCAGAACACAAAGTAATCTAAAATAGAATGGGGAGAAGGTCAAATCAAATTCAATGTATTGCCTAAAGACTAAAAAAAGAAAAAAAAATGGGAGCGCTACAGGAGCGGGAGTCACTCTGAATCTGAAATGGGAGACATTTTACCAGGAGTGGGATGGGAAAGGAATTTTTTTACTCTGGCCCAGGTTTGGGATGGGACAAGATTTTTTACTGTGGGAGTAGGATGGGACAGGAGTGAAAATCCACTCCTGTGTCACCCTCTACTCTGAACTTGCCCTGGCCCATGAAATTATAGAACACACAAACTTATCGATTTTTTTTTTTACTTGGTACAAAAGGTTACTGCCATATACTGAGTTCATACCCCATAATGCTCTCACCACTGTCCTCATATGCTTATATGATAAATAAGCCAAACTTCTTAACCTACGATGAGCCCAAAACAACAAATGCAGATGTGTTTGAGATTCAGTAGGGACTACATATAATTTTACTGAATTAGTAATGTGTGACTAGAAATGGCCAAAGTTCAGGGTCATTGCTTACTCAATTAGATCTACTTTATAAGCTGCATAACATGGAGTAGTATAAATGTTGTTTGCTGTACAACATAGGAATGCATAATTCAGAAATGTAATTAACATTTTCTGTAAATCTACAGTTTAGTATCAGTAGTTTAAGTATGAACAGTGTTTGCATATAACTTGCTGTTTTCAAAGAGAATGACAATAAATGCAATATAATGCTTTAGCAATAGTAGCACCAACAATTTCTAAATGGAAAATTATTGAATATTATTTATATTGTTTATATATGTTAAAAGATCACACTTACCCTTCAGCTGTTTATCTGAACAGTTTAAAAATTTTGGGTTTTTTTCATATTTCAAGAAATGCAATGCAACTGGGAGTATTATATGTTAATATATTTTTGGGGGGTTGGACAAATCAATTCATTCCTACCTTGCCTTGGTTTGTGTTTTTGCTGATAGTTTCACGTTTTTTCCATTTTTTATTTAAACTCAAGTCATGACATATTGATATTTGTTTATGTAAATCCTTAAAACAGACCCTAATAGATGGGGCAATCTTATAATAACTATAGTAAGCCTCTCCATGGTGTCCAGCAGGTTAGGCACAGTTTCATCAATTTAATCACTTCCAATTTCCATATCAGTACATTGTACGTCATTCTATGGGTGTACCAATGCACACTTAAATAAGGCAGTAGAATGCAGCACTTATCATTAAATATAACAGACTTGATAAGTTTATTTGTGTTGATAAGCTGGAGCTGCCATTTTCACTTCTAAGTGTCTTAGCTGTGCTTTTGTCTAACAGGAGAAAGAGCATGTAATTTATGTAATGCAGTTACAATGCAGATGACATATAAATGGCAGACTGCTTGTCTACAGCAGTAAGAACACACTAAATATGAATCCATCAAAAACAACAAAAAAAAAACTTTGTAACATTTAATCAGCCAATCTACGAAAAAAGGACAGAAAATAGCACATTTATAGACATATAGTAGTGAAACTTTTCTAGACTGATTCTATTTTCTTGATCATCACAGCTTGTCTGTAAGCTGGGCTCAGAGCACAAATTTACCTAAGAGAAAACACAGAGAGAGCAGAGAGGGGTACTCAACCATTGTGCCACATGCAAGTGTAAATGGAAAATGTACAAATGTACATATATACAAATGTGCAGACTTATATAGTCACAACCCATTTTGCAAATAAATGCAACATAATTTGTATTTTCTGTACAACATTTGTAAAACAAGCCTATAAAACATGTTTTAAAAATAAAGTGTAGAGCAGGAATGCATACCGAAAACACATGGCTACAACATGTACAAATAAAACATTTGCACAAAAAGAAGACTTAAAGTGCTGCAATGGCCTGGCGAGATGTCCACGGTATACTCTGCCCTCGCCCAGAGTTGGCTGAGATGGGTGCCAGCCTCCCCGCGACCCTAATTTGGATTAAGTGGTTCAGAAAATGAATGAATGAATGAATGGTTCAGAAAATGAATGAATGAATGAAGACTTAAGGTGCTACTAATAAAAGTGATCTCCCCTTAGTGTAAGGTACTCTATAGCATCCCCTGAAGGACTCCTGGTAAAGAACGGGATGGATTTGGAGAAATCCACCAGATTGTGCTAATTTGGTACCCTCCATAACTGTCATTCAAGATATTTGTGAGTTGAACACCTCCACAAGCTGTGGAATTACTGTGTTATCAAGGTTCCCTCTCTCTTTCTCTCTCTCTCTCTCTCTCCCTCTCTCTCCATGCTTTTGTATCTGTCAGCTTAAGCAATGGCAGATTGCTGTGTCAGTGTGCCGGTGTGTGTATGTAAGTGTGTGCCTTACATCCATGTGTTTACCAAAGCAAAATGCTGGGCAGGATTTGAGTGTGCCTCCTGTTTACCATCTGTTCTCACTGAGCTTGCTGTGTCCTAATGAACACACCCCACAACACAAACTCCACTGTTGAACACCAGATAGAAAGCATGACATCTCTCATAGGATATATCAACTTTAAAGGGAGACAACGACAAACTGCCAGAACAGCAAGGACCATAGCAGTTGACTGCTATGGCTAATACATATGATAGGGGTGTAAAGTCCAACTCCGACATCCTCATTGCACACCCTGAAAAGCTCCAAGGTAGGGGACTGCCCACCAGGATGAAGTATAGTTGGGACTGCGTGTGCCCTTGATCGTTGCGGTAGCCCTAAAGGCCTGGAGGGAACTTTGAAACAGAGTGGGCCCTGGCAGTGGTGGTGGACAAAACCAAAGGTGAGCATCAACAGACAAATGTCTCAGCAGTCCCCTGCAGCCCTCTTTGGAGCAGGTTCATCCTGGATTCCTCCAAGCCACCTGGCCCTTCGAAGATGGCGAAGATGGTTGGGTGGGTCCACCGTAAGCGCTCCTCACCTAAAACCTCACGAGTGGAAGATTCACCCAACTCCATCACCATTCACATGGTGGTCTAAAAATTGCCCCTTTCACCCCAGCCTGGACAGGTTGCCGTGCCTGTCAGGTCATCCCCCATGTGAATAAACACCAAAAAATCTATTGCTCCCCAAGTCCCCCCAAACCCCACCCAAGCGACCCCCCAAGAAACTACACCTCAAGATTGCCTGCTGGAATGTTCGCACCCTTAAGGACCGCAACCCGACCTCCGGTGTTGAATGTCCCCGTTGTCGCTCTGCCCTAGTCGCTTCTGAGCTCCAGTGGTATAATCTTGACATCTCTGCTCCCTGACAAAGGCTCCCTCACAGAGACAGCAGCAGGTTACACCTTTTTTGGAAGGGACTTCCAGCAGCCAACCGGCAGATCCATGGCGTAGGATTCACTGTGAAGAATCTTTTCCTCCCAAGGCCGCTGGAATCCTCGGTGGCAATCACTGAACATCTCATGACCCTCCACATTCCTCTCACCAATAATGACTCCCTCCACTGCTTCAGTGTCTAGGCCCCCACTCTTGACTCAGAAGAGGAGATCAAGGACTCGTTTTATGAATCCCTGGACACCCCATAAGTGTTTCAACATGTCAGGCTTGAAGGACCCTGTGGTTTGCGCTGATCTGTGCCGGCATGTTGCAGAATCCTTGACGTCACTCCCGGAATCTCCTGACGTCTTGGAAGAACGGAACTCGCTCTGTGATGCCCTTCTCATGCTGGCCTCTTCATCTCTTGGATTTGCCGACTGACGTAACCAAGATTGGTTTGACGATAACACTGGTGAAATACAGGAGTTGAGGACTGAAACAGAAGCCGGAAAGATCCAAGCTCAGACCATTCTGTCCCGGCTCCTTACAAGCCTAGTGAACCGTGTTCTACCTGAGTCGCAGTGTGGTTTCAGAAGGGACATGAGCACGATCAACATGATCTTTGTTGCTCGTCAAATCTAAGAAAAATACAGAGAGCAACAACTCTTCACTGCCTTCATTGACCTAACAAAGGCATTCGATACTGTCGATCGTGCACTACTATGGTTATCCCTGGAGAAGCTGGGCACTCCTCTGAAACTCCTCACTCTGATCCACAAATTCCATGATGGGATGACCGCACGTGTGATACCACATCCCAAAGTATTTTATTCCTTATACTAAAGCTTATTATCACAATTTGTTTTATTCATTCATGAAAAAACAACATGCTTTTCAACTATTTATAATTAAATGTATGTATGTATGTATGCATGTACACTCCTGGGCAAACAAAAAAAAAATGGGCCAAACCTAAACTGGAAAAAAGAATAAACTTTTAACAGCACTTAGAACAAATCACTGGTCAGAAAATTAGCAAAAATGAAAAGTATCTCTCATGAGGCCAGTACCACCCTTTGCTTGTCACACCTCGTTGCTGTGGCAATGTGTTAGGGGGAAAAAAAAGTGGTAAAATATACTTACCGAACATAGTCTTCTTGTATGCAAACATAAAATAATGGAGAGATTAAACTAACATTAAACTAAAAATTTTTCAAAATATCTTCCGGTTATAAAAATTTTTTTTTCATTATTTGCTAATTTTTCACAACTAATATAGCCCATCATTAACCTAACAAGCTACTGAATAGAACCAGAAGAGACCGACATCTACAGGTACAATATTACAGCATTTGGCAGACACTCTTATCCAGAGTATATAATGTGCATTTTTATTTAAATAAATTTATCTATCTATCTATCTATCTATCTATCTATCTATCTATCTATCTATTTATTTATTTATTTATACTCGTTTGTGTGTGTGTGTGTGTGTGTGTGTGTGTATGTATGTATGTACTGTATATATGTATGTATGCGTGTATGTATGAATATCCCATATAAAGTGTATGTATGAATATCCCATATATAATTTTGTGGAATATGCACAAGCCAGTTAATTGCTATCACCTGCATTATAACAGCAAGTAACAATCCTGTCTATTCACTTTCTGAAATTTAATGAGAAAAACAAAGCATGCTTTACTCTAGTTACCTTGTAACTAGAAAGTTTAAAAGTCTTCTGCGAACTCATATTGCTCACAGTCACTTCAAAAAGTTTTGATCATGTCATGGTAATTGAGTCAAAACAGTGACCATCCTTATGCTTTTTCACAAAAATGGGTATTGTTTTCTCACTGATACTCGTACATGAACCTCACTGACCCAGTCTCATAAAGACTAGCCTTAGTTAAAGCTACAGATACGTATATTTACATGTTCCTCTGGGATTTATCATTTATAATTTCACATCCTGGATGAATGGTAGTTGTGCATTTTGAGAGATTTTGGCAGACTGTCCTCTCCTGGGAAGCTTCACCACTCTCACTGTGGTTTCATTGTAGAACACAAGACATTAAATTTTTTTTTTTTTTTTTTTTTTTTTACAGTTTATTTCAATGTGTCTTTTGATCTTTGCTGGAATTTGCTTTGATTGTGGCATTGTGTGCTTGGAGTGACTTTGTGATGAAAACATCACTTTGATATTAAAGTTCTGTTGCATGTTGTTTAGATTAAGTGCTGAATGCAAACAAGCCTGGCTGTTTTTAGTCTGGAAACCTAATTCTTAATTAAAATGCTGAATTTTATAAACTGATACACTGAGCTTAAAAAGGAGCAGGCAGTGATACATGTTCTACAAGAGTATATATCCTGTAATGACATGCTTTGTGTGCCTGTATATTAATATTTGAATAATGAGTCATTCATATTGGATATTTATGTGTTCTCATTATCTGTACTCTGTCAGCATTGTGATTGGGTCTCATTTCCTCGACACTAGAAAAAACTAGATGGACTATAGTATCTCAGCCAGCTGTCAGCATAGAAACTTTGGAAGTTAGAGATTTTTTTGTTTGTTTGTTTGTTTGTTTTCAACCATTGACTGCAGTTTTTAAAATAAACTTATGGTGCTGTGTCTTGTGCTTGGGGCTTCTCTTCCTGGCTTCACCCTGATATGAGCACCCTTTATTAGTTGTTTTGCTCCTGATGCAGATCCTTTCACAATGTGAGGCAAACAACCTCCAGAGATGTGCACTTTGTGTGTATTAAACCCATTTGCTCTAGTCAAGTGCCATCCAATCACAAGCAGACCTAAACAGAGCCTAAACAGAGCGTAACAGACCTTGATGCGCCATCATAGAGGATCTTGATGAACTTGGCAAGTTGATTCCTTCCCTTGGATGCACCCTGCTGCCTTTTTATATCGTAATCGTGCTCCAAGCATGCACATAAATCATGGAGTTCCTACCTTTTTTGAATCGATGCCTCTGTATGACCATGATACCCTTAAGTAATATATACAAATAGAAATCAGTAATTGTTTATTGTGGTATGCTTAGTATTTAATCTAGTAAGGAGAGAAGAAGGAAAAGGGTCCCAGAACAAGTGCTTCAATAAATTCAGTAGTGTTGAATGCCATCACTGACCTAGCAGCAATGGAGTAGGTATGACATAAATACCTCACAAGTAGCAGTAGTATCTTAGACATCTGCATGCTGTCAAATATCACTGAGTTGCCATTTTTAAGTCATAATTAATCATTAAATTAATATGGAATATAAAGTTTTCATTATCATTACTTATTACATGGGCAAAGGCAGGGTACACCCTGAAAAGCTTGTAAGTCCATCGCAGAGCCAACACACACACACACACACACACACACATACACACACACATATACATATACAACCATTCACACTCACATTCACATCTAGGGGCAGTTTGGCACAGCCAATGTGCATTAGCCTAATTTGCATGTCTTGATCCCAGGACATTTTTGCTTTGAGGCGGACATGCCAACCACCATGCCCCACTTAGTTTACCAGTTAAACAACAAATTTACACCATTATGTACTCAAGACTTAACACAAGCCTTGTGTATATCATTTGGACACTGCATGATAGTATTTTCTATTTACAGGCAAAGATGTTGCATAGCTAAAAATATTTGTAAACCTCATTTCGATGGTTCACTGTCTTCCCTAATAGTTTGTAGTTTAAAAGCATTCTATGAACTTAGATAGGTATAGTCTGGGCTAAATTTTAAAGTTAAAAGTATAAATGACATGTCACTGAGCCAAACTGTATTATTTAAAGTAAGGGTGTGCTTATTTAGACATGCAGTTTGTATAGTGCTGAACTAGATGCCATTAACTTTCCTTACTCATTGACATCATTACCTATAAACTTTACTCTTGGCTTGTTTCCTTCTTTCTTTTTTTTACATAACACCTGGTATTGGCTCAGTCTCTATTAAGCCCCATTTATGAGGTCTTGATTAAAATATTCAATTTGTATTTGGTTGCATAGACAGGAATGATTTTTGGCCAGAAGTAAGCCTATTTCATTTGGAAGGCAACATTAGAATGGTATGTAATGTCATAGTGAATAATGGTTTAAGTCCATTATCATGATATGAAAATGTCATCAGTAGAGTGTGGAAGTACCAGTAAAACACACACACACACACACACACACACACAATCTTTCAATAATTTTTTGACTTAACCAATAACAACCAAAGGTTTGTGCACATGTACACACTCAAACACACTGGAGATCTGAGTGTTTTGTGGCCATGCAAATCACTCGAGCTGTATGCTAATGGCTCGCTTCATCTCTGTGATGGATGTTGTAATCCATACAAATGAAGTCAGTAAAGATTATCGTTAATTGCCAGGACCTGATATGTATTATATCACTACAGAGGCCGTGTAGCCATATTGAACGTCTGATTCCATTTATCCAATGCGTGAACAGTGAATTGATGAGGGCTAAAAACGTATTTCCTGTTGCAAACGAGATTTAACTTCAGGTCTGCAATGTGACCATGAAATGCCTGTGAAAATCAAATTGTATCTCCGGGCTCTTCTCTTTTCTTTTCACAGAGAACATAATCACAGTGTAGATAATTGAGGGCAGCCCTTCAACAGCAACAGTAAAAAAAATGGAAGCGGATTGGTAAATTGTGTGTGGATGAGAGCGAGAGAGAGAGAGAGAGAGAGAGAGAGAGAGAGAGAGAGAGAGTATGTATGTTTTTGAGTATAGGGGTGTTAAGAGGTCTATCCAGTATGTTTTTCTGTTGTTCACCCAAAATTCAGTATATATTACCATTTGCCATTCACTCATTTGCCACACCGATTAATCCTACTAGGGTTGTGGTGAGGCTGGAGTGGTCTCAAATAAACATTAGGCAAAGATGGGGTACACCCTGAACCACTCGCCAGACTATTGCAGGGCCAACACACACACAACCATTCACATTCTCACAAGGTACCTTGTTACTATGAGGTGGGCGTGCTAACCACTAAGCCACCGTCCCGTTTTTCTAAATATGTATAATTAAAAAAAATATTATATCATATATTTTATAATAAAGGTATATTTGTGACCCATCACAGCACAGTGGGTATTGTCGTAAATTTTACATTTTGAGTTACTGGTACCATTTTGTACCTGATATTCTATTAAGATTTAAAATGATACAAAAGTTTCTAACATACAGTCATGTGAAAAAATGAGGACACCCTATGAAAGTCTGTGTATTTTTGTAAAAAATTTGGATATATAATTATTTAATCTCAATTTTAACAATACTGAGAAGCTTTCTTCAGACAGATGTCAGAGACTGGTAGATGGCTACAAGAAGCATCTCACTGCAGTTATTTCAGTCAAAGGGTGTAACACTAGCTATTAGGGGGTAGGGTGTCCTAACTTGTTCCTCAGGTAAAATATGTATTTTTGTAGAGTTTCATTTTACATAAGATCTTGAAAAGTATTTTATTCAGTTCCAATTGTTTTTACTTGTATCTCTCAGTATTGTTAAAATTCAGATTAAATATTCATAGATCCAAAATTGTTACAAAAAAATACAGAGGCTTTGATAGGGTGTCTTAATTTTTTCATATGACTGTATGTTGCAGGTTTGAGTAACTTACCAAATCCTGCCAGGAATTTTCAGCTTTTCAAGCATGCAGATGTGGAGAAAATTACATTTAATTTATTTATTTAATAATGAATTAATAATTAAATTTAAGTATTTAATAATTTTCAACTTAATAATGGGTCACATTTTATAATATGTTATTATAATTTAAAAACAAATAAATAAATAATAAGCAATTTCAGTAAATTAAGTTTATTATAAAGTTTATTATTATTAAAAAAGGTATAAAATATACATTATCAGGCAGCCTGCTATGGTGCATGAAGTATTCAATGTAATAATTTAGTAACGTTACAAAGCATAATCAGGTTTAAAATATCATCAAACTCCTAATAAGGCCCTAATGGGTAGATGGTTATCATCAGAATAAAATTAGTATTACTAAGAAAGAAAAAAATAATAAATAAAAAAATAGAAAAATTAGTTTTTCAATTTGGGTTTTTTTTTTTTGTTTGTTTGTTTGTTTGTTTGTTTGTTTGTTTGTTTGTTTTGTTTTGTTTTGAATGGACAATTTTCCAAACCTGATAGAGAAATTAATATCATACTTATAACAAAGACTTCACTAAAGGAGACAATGTCTGAAATATAACAACTAAATTACATTCATGCTAATACAATACAGCATCAACAATTTGGAAAATGAAATCCTACACCGAATACTGTGCATAAACAGTATTTAGACGGTGCATTTTACTCTCTTCAATGATTTATAGGCTGGAAAAATGAATTCAAATAGCATACATTCAATTGCTATAACAACTATACGCTACTAAGATACAGTACCATCTATTATTGAGCAGCACTTATTATATGTATTAGCAACACTACTTTTTTAGTCAACAGTAATGAAACCAGGTTGAGCCCGCTAAAAGACTGTAGTTTAAAGAAGCACTTACTAAATGTCATGAACTAAAAGCCATCCTGTGTTTAGGTTGACTCCATAATTTAATCAGGTTATGAGGTTATATGCAGATCTGTTGTAGCATTTGCTGTAAGATAATACTGAATGATGATGGTGCAGTATATAGCATTGCATTTTCCTATGCTACTATCACTGCAGTCCATAGTGCTATGTTACACTATGTAACACAAAGCCAAAACTGGGTTGGGCAATGAAAAGTTTTGCCCAATTTTATTTTACAACTCAGACTTGTTTGAATTATTACATTTCAAGAGATATTATTGTGCTGTCAAAGTTTGTAATTTGTTCATAAGGCACAGATGGCTGGTAGCTGTGGCCCTATCTTTGTATATAGCAATTAAATGCCTAAAGAATTATGCCTGAAACTGAAAATAATTTCTTTTTGCACAAGACAACCAGGGAATACTTCATCATACTTTAAGAATGGTATAAGAATGCGCTGGCAGAATTGTTGTAGGGTTGAAGTCATGCAAAGTACAATTAACACTTATTTACTGAAAGCAAGGTGGATTTAGCTGAGTAGTCCTTCAGATGAAACATCAATGAAATTATTCAGTTCAGCAACTTTTAAGAATTCAAGAAGCTGGCACCTTGTGTATGTAATATGTATTTAAAGGCTTTTACACACTGGAAGTGATACAAAAATGGGGGAAAATTGTGAAGAAATGCTTGCACACAATATATATACATCGACTGAGCTGCATTTTCTTAAAATATATGTATTGCTCTTTAGTTTGTGCTCGTTTCACACTTGTCTCACAATGTAACTATGTGATAAAATCGTTAAGTAGTTATGACATAATAATTACAAATATGTTCTCAAGAAGAACGGTGATCTTGTCAACGTGATCAACGTTCTTGTCTCAAGAAAGTGAAAACTTTGGGTATACCGATTGTTGGAGTGGAATTGAAATCTTGGAGAATCTCATTCAAGGATTAAGACTGACATGCAACTTTACACACACACACACACACACACACACACACACACACACACACACACACACAGGGACGAGAACCAGGAAGCATACATTTTCAGCTAATCGTATGAAAAATGCTCTATTGAAGTATTTGCCTGGGTGGCAATGCCACAATCTGCCACAATTCTGAGTGACAAGATCAACATTCTCAGGGTGGTATGGCTGTATGCAAGTGTGGATAATGCTTGAATCAAACTGATAGGCACTTGCAATTCGTCTCTGTCACTTGGAGCAATATCATTGACAGCTAAACTGAATACCATTTTGATTATCTTATTACAGTGGCACCTTCTGAGGAATGGGATATTTTAGGCAATTTATAAGTAAACAGTTTATTCATAAGTAAACAGTCAGTTCTTACATTTACTGCATTTGGCAGATACTCTTATCCAGAGCGACTTACAATTATCATTTTTATACAACTGAGCAACTGAGGGTTAACTGCCTTGCTCAAGGGCCCAACAGTGGTGATAGTGGGGATTGAAAAGCTGTACTTTGGATCAGTAACCCATTGCCTTAACCTTCACTTCCCTCTTGAGCAAGCATAACTGAGTGAATCGAAAACAGAAGGTCTTGTGAGATTTTCCTAGTATGCAGTAGTAAGTACCTACCAAAAGTGGTCCAAAGAAGGACAACCAGTGAAGAGTGTCATGGGTCCCAAAAGCTCATTGATGCGTGTGTAGAGTGAAGGTATTTACATCTGCTCTGATCCCACAGAACAGCTGCTGTAGCACAAACTGTTAATGCTGGCTATGATAGAAAGGTACCAGAACACACAGTGCATTGCAGCATACAGTGTCTGGGGCTGCCTAGACACAGACCATTCAGGTGGTTTTTATATAGGTTTACCTGGTAACTTTAGCCTTAAACCATGGCTGGTACTGTACCAAACCCAAAATACTGGTTTTGAGTCAACCCTACAGCTGAAAGATCTGCTTTTCCCATCATTGATTTATTCGCTGATAGCATAGGTATATTCCAGGACAACAATGTCAGGATTCGGTGTCTTCAAACTGTGAAAGTCTAAAATGTATGCGGTTCACTGTGCAGTGTGAAATACATACCCTTCTTATGCATGTTTAAGTGAAATGGAGATTTAACCTTTCATGAGCAGAGCTGATAATATCAGGGTAATGATAAGATCAGGGTAAGGATATGTCATGTGTTGACAGCTATGTGAACCAATACAGTATAGTATTTCAATCAAAAGCCATCAAATGTTTTTGAGTAGATTTTGTTATAAAATGTAGATTTTAAAAGGCTAAAGTCTGCATGAACTGAAGGAATACTGTAGAAAACTTGAAAATAATACTTATGAAGATGCATCCTTTAAATAACCTGGTGCACCACCTAATCAATGGTAACCTGCTTCCAAGTTCCTCAGAAACATGATTTGCACATGGAATTACCCAGTGTTGCCTATTCTACTGAGTGACTCTGTTATAGTCAGTTATAAACTTTAGTAGGAGTATTTCTAAGAAAACTGTACTGTATGTTATGTACATGGTGTATTGTCTTGGGGATGAGGCAAACACACAACATGGTCGTTGTTCAAGCAGCTACATATGACAAAAGTTCTGAGCTCAAATTTCTTGAACAATTATATAATTTATCTTTAAAATTTGTCCAGAGATTCCTAAAAAGTATAATTACAATTTGTTACACTAATGTACATCCACAAACCTTAATGGTTTCTGTCACATTGAGAAATATCAGTGTTCTGTCAGAACTGTAAAAAAAAAATTGTAAAACAAAGTTTAACTTCTGCAGTAAATAATACCAAAAAAAAATAATAATAAATGGATGCTTCAAATAGAATCTTCTCAAGAACATGACCTGCTTTTTATATAGCATTAAACAAAGTGTTTCTATTTTATTTTTTTTACCTTTATTTAACCAGGAAAATTCCATTAAGAATCTCTTAAAAAAAAAAAAAAAACTCAAGGAAGTCCCATTGAAGAATTTCAGTTATTTCAGTTTTCAGAATCTGCACCTGAATCTTTCATTTTTCACTTTAATTTGTTTAAAGATAATAATTCATTAAGCTATTGGCTCTTTTTGCAGCATGTTTCATGTCACAGATGCTATGGAGTAGACAAAGGCCTTTCTTCCCATTTCTACTCAGACATTTGGAACAGAAGCAACATAACATTTTGAGAACAGTAGCTTGCAAATGCATATGGTTTATAAATAGACAAAGAAGATATGAATTATAAAGAGAAAAGGTTACAGTAATTAAGATCCATGGCAATAGCATAACAGGAAATGACTGTGACCACATAAGGAAAGTAATGGAACAATAGAAGCTTTATAGAGCTTGGTAGGTCAGGCAGGACAGAATCAGGGCAGACATGACAGTTTGGTTCACTGGAATAAAATGTCTGAGTTGTTTTAAAACAGCCCCTATTCTAACTTCCCTAAAAACCCTTGTGTGTCAGACGTTTTGTTTATTATCCTCCCTCGTATCCAGGATCCATGTTCTTCCTGTCATATCCCACCTGTAATACTGTCTCACTGACTCACACTTCAGGGGTGGGCTCCAAGGACACACACACACACACACACACACACACACACACACACACACACACACACACACACACACACACACACACACACAAAATTACAATACACAAGGGTCCTTACCACCATAACGGGAGGCTCCATCAATACACCCTGATCCCTTCATCTTTTTCCAGCCGTGTGTGTCTCGCGCCAGGGAGTGTGTGTAGAGCAGGCCCAAGCATGCAGCGTGCAGGGATATGAAATAGTTGAAATCTGACACACTGGGTAATGAGACACGTCCAAGGCCACCTACAGTGGTGCTGTCGCAGCTGATACAAAAGCACTAAAAATATTACTGGAAATTTTTTTTTTCATTGGATTTTTTAATTATTTTTTTTAAATAAATCTAACAATAGTGGGTAAAGATCAATGGATTCGTGTTATACAAGACTTTTTTGTGGCTTAGAAGTGGCTGTCTTGTTAAAAAAAAGACAGTAAGAAAATAGAAGATTAGAAAGAAATAGTAAAAAGTAAAAAGACAGAGATAAAATGAGAAAGAAATATGGAGATGGAATAAATAAAGAAAGAAAAATAGAAAATGAAAAACAGATAGCGAGAGAGAAATAAATGATAAGTAAAAATGCATGGGGGGTTATTTTGTTTTTTATTTTTATAAGTCCTTTTCTGAAAAATTACAATAATTTTTTTTGTTTTTGTTTTTTGCATGTGCCTTAATTCATACTGGGCACTTTACTTTTTAAAGTGTGTACTGCTTTGCTATATATCGCACTTAAAAGCATTATAATGTTGAGAGATTTTCATCTGTGCATATTTTCTATCCCTCAGGTTTTTATGTTTAAAGTGTATCTCTTTAACAGCAGTGGTCAAGAAACAAGCAGAGCCTTGCTTATAGCACGTAATTGTCATGCCATTGTTTTAACAAACTTAAGCAACATAACATTTATTTCCATCCAGTGTTGGGTTAATTTTTCATCGACATCTTAATTTGATGAGGGAAAAACTGAACCACTCCATAAAGTCTTCTCCAGCACATCCTGAAAACTTTCAATAGGGTTAAGGTCAGGACTCTGAGGTGCCAATACATATGTTAAAATGATTCCTCATGCTCCCTGAACCACTCTTTCATTATTTGAGTCCCTATTTTATATCTGTGCCATCAGATAAGAAAAAGTCCATTGATGTGATAAACTGGTC
This sequence comes from Neosilurus mollespiculum, assembly GCA_030014195.1. Lineage (NCBI taxonomy): Eukaryota > Metazoa > Chordata > Actinopteri > Siluriformes > Plotosidae > Neosilurus > Neosilurus mollespiculum. The sequence goes on from JAQMYF010000006.1 coordinate 15,946,393, forward strand.
ATTCAGGTCATCAGCTGACTACATTTTATTGCTCTATCAATGTTGCTAAGCATCAAGCTGACCAACTGGAGCAACAATGCCATGGAGATTATATATTGTAATCAAGGCTAAGTAGATAGATAGATAGATAGATAGATAGGATAGAAAAAGAAACCTCCAGTCTATGAACTATATTCAGGTAATTTAAGTGATCTGGATTGATTCATGCAAAATACAGAAACATTTTCCAATCTAAATATTGAGTTTGAATATAGTTTTAATTGAATTTAAGTTTTTATGACCTTATGTTTTTATTCAACATACTGACTATCTAACACCTTTTTTCATAGGGCAGTAATATCTCAAATAAAGCAATAACTTTGCACTAAAAAGAAATTATCTAAATTCTACACAATCAAATCACTGATTAGTGCCAGAACATACCCAGAGCTTCCACAGAAATAGTCAGCTATGTACAGATGGATGCTACTACTGAATACAGACAGTGTCCAGCGTTGTACACTTAAACAAAGTCCAAAATTAATCATGACTTTTGGCAGATTCTGTAAGGATCTTGTGTAATTATGTGTTGAAACAAGCAGAGAGATTGGGCATGCACTATCAGTGGGAGAAATTAAACCACATTTTGTGCAATGGAACAGTTCTAAGCCTTGAATATATGTATGTGTGTCTATATATATATATATATATATATATATATATATATATATAATCTTTATAGATAGTAGCCAAAGTGTGGAAGATACCACAGCAGTACTCTGACTCATGTGGAGTTTCTTTGCAGCATCAGTTGCCTTACAATGGGGATTTTGCAACAGTCTGCTTGAACACACAAAGACATCTATCAGAGAGCCCAGGTTGACCTGAGCATGATGCTGTTGATTTCTTGCCTTTGCTGGTGAATTGTACAATCACTCTGATGACTGTGGCAAGAGGAATAACAAGGTTTTGTATAATCTGACGCTGGTTAAGTCCACCTGCAGATTGACCCACAATACGCCATCTTTGAAAATCTCTTTTGCTTCCGGTGTTATTTATATATGTGTGTGTGTGTGTGTGTGTGTGTGCGTACACATATAT
>JAQMYF010000006.1:15955619-15973044 GCA_030014195.1 Neosilurus mollespiculum
TATATACCGCCATGACCAATATAAATGAAGCCAGTCCTAACTGATGTTGAAATTCCGCTTCTTCTTGAATAGGATTTTTTATTTTTGTTTTTTTATTTTTGGTATGACAGCTCTGACAGTGGTTCTGGCTACAAAGCACATAACAGGTTTAAATGAATTTGCTTGTTCAAATAATTTATTATATCTAGTGGCCGAGTCACAGGGACTTGAAGGATGGACGCTCCTCATAATCTACATTTAATAAGTAATCGATAAAACAATGCTGTCATTTTGCAAAAAGATTTCTATAATAAGTGATCTGGTGCAGCTTTATGTAAGGTCAAATTTATTGAACATGTATGGAAGAAGTTTTGGTTGTCAGTACTGTGTAATAGATAATAGGAGTAGATTTTAGGTCTCAGGGGAGGTAAAATTTGACAAATTTTTGTTTGTTGTTGCTTTTTTTTGATAACATGGCAAGCTGCTTTTTGCAGGAGGGACTCAAAACATGTTTATTGATGCCATAATTTGAAAACGATGCTATATGTACATGTTTTCACTCCCTTCTATATGTTGGAAAGCTAAATGCTATTTCTGGTTTTAACAATACACAATGAGTTATATTTAGTTTGGCTGAGGCTGTAGTTTTTCACTTTTCGCTATACTAATGAGCCACTAAAACCACACACACGCACACACACACACACACACACACACACACACACACACACAAACACACACACACACACACACACACACACACACACACACACACACACAGAGTGCTTATATGCTAATGAAGGTTGTGAGTTGAAATGGATTGGATTATCTCTGATTTGTAAGCCACTTAGAATATAAACATCTGCCAATTGAAATCGGAAGTAAGATGACAGGGTGGCTCAGGTGCCTGAGTGTGTTGAACACAGGAATGAGCATGTCTGCCTGCAGACTGCTATGTCTGCTGAAGCACCCTAACACGCACACACATACATGCATGCACACGCACACACACACACACACACACACACACACACTCAAACACACACACGTTCATGCACACACAGACACACACACAATCTAAGGCTGCATGAATAGAAAACAAGTGCATGATCCCAACCATTTTGAGGGACCAGGGATCACTTGCTACCAAGTACAAACCTTTGTAGGCTTGATATTGAAGAAGCGAACAGCTTCTTGATACAGTGTTTATGCCAAGGTTAATTAAGACCAGGTTGGCAGAATGATTTACAACTTCCACTGTTGTGCTAGGTCAATGCAAGCCTTGCTATTTTAGCTGATAATCAAACTGAGAGCAAGAAAAATATTTTTCTGTATCCAAATTTACATATATACACTTTGTAGGATTCAACTCTACTATCTTGGAGATTACCATTTCAGGCTTTCAGCTACCAAAGTATCATGCATCAAGCTGTTGGTTATACAACTATCATTCAGGACCAACTGCATTAAATATTTTGAAAACTTTTATCTTGATAGGAGTGTTGTTGCCTATGGAGATAGATTAGGTTCTCTGAAATGTGCTTAACCTCTCTGACTTTTTGAGCCCCAACAATGCTCAGACACTCCAGCCTGCACTGCAGGGTGATGGGTGTTTTGTGAGAGTATGTTTGTTCGTGTTAAATTAAAGCACATTAGTGTCGGCTCTCTGGGTTTTGTCCAGGAATCTGTTTTCAGATCCAGACTTCACTCTGTGGTGTTTGCTCTGTGGCTCGCTGCTGTTTGCCTTCTTATTGTTTACTGCCATGTTGTAACTGATTACTGTTGAAATGTGTCTTGAGTTGTTTTGTCAAAGCTGTGTGTTCCCAACTGTTGACTGGTTGGTGGCTATGTACCAACACACACACACACACACACACACACACACATGATTCCTGTGAAATATGGCACCGTGTTTCTACTGTATATGGATGAAACCCGGGAACCATTTAGTGGGCTTTCTAAAGCGCGTCACTCTTTATTTCTGCACACTTTCATAGTATACACGGTGTCTCTGAAGATGAGTTCCAAATAAATTTAATTACACCTCTTGTGTTTACAGTGAAAGTAGTTTGTCTAAAAAAATCTTTACACAAAAGTGAGGGATTCTCAGAAAAACCTTTGCAGTGCAATAAGCTTTTAACAGTGTTATTTTAAATTGCTGGATTCCATGTGCCAGTCTCAAAGTGCAGTTTCAAAATGAGCCTCTTTTGTAACTTAAAACAAATAAATAAATAATAACATCTACAAACCCTTTGCTTCTGAATCTTTCAAGTTTTTATGGTTGTCTTTTATCTTTCCTTGTGATATAGGATGATATAGGTAGTAATTTCTACTGACTATAAATTTTTTATGTTGGGGGATTTGACTTTTGGGGGGCAATATGCAAGATGGCTGCCCATCCATGAACATTATGAACTTTGTTTGTGGGATCTACACTGCTGCTTTATTGTAGTGAGTCCCTGCTGGCCTATTTTAATGCTCTCGCTCATGCGCACTCTCTCTCTCTTTCCCTCTTTCATGTGTGACTTCTCAAGATACAAGCACTGACTTGCCCTCAAGTCTAATGTGTAATAGGATGTGAATTCTTTACCTCCAAGGTGTCTCCCCTCTTTCCTGACCCTTGAATTTTCTTGCACATTTATGAAGTGTAAAATTCTAAAATCATGGTGTAAATTAATAAACTAGTAGAATCTAGAAACTCAAAATGGTTGAAGCCAGCCATTTAATATCAAAAGGTAGCTGAATTCGTTTAACGGAGAGCATTAGCTGCTTGATTTTCTATACATGAGCAAAGTGATGCCTACAGTTGACTGGAACTGCAGAATTTATTCAGCAGGGAAAAGAGAATGGAGAACATCCCACCCATACTTTAAACATATCTTTACAATGCTTGTTTCAGTCACAGATTGAGTGTGGCTTGGCTTCTGGGCTAGTTAAAATGTTGCTTAATTCTATAATGTCAAAAGCATTATTATTGATGTGTTAGATGTAATTACTGAAGCTGTAATAGCTGTAATTTAATAGTATTTCTGTTGTATAATTTTATTGTACTTTCCAATAGTAGTTTGATAGCAATACACATTATTCTTTTGTGCTTTTTCGAACACTTTCAAAACTTTCAAACACTATCTACTATTTTACTATCTATCTTAAAACCCAATTGTTTAGGTTCTATATTCACATTATATGTCTATATTCACATTATAAACAAGAAATTACTTGAATATGTGACATACTTGTCTATTCAATGAAATATTCTATTCAAATAATTAATAAAAATTTAAAAAAAAGTTAACCCCAGAATAACTGATTGCCAGCATTATTCTGTAAATACAAGTCAAATCACATACTAGTAGACTTTTTCCTGTTAACAAACATGACTGTTAGCCAGGTTCTCAGCAGTATGGAAATATCCTTACAACAATATTTTAAGAATGTCACTGTGTGGTTTGCAGTGATACCATCTACTGTCCATGCTACTGTCACGCGCCACTCATAATGTATGTGTGAAGCTATGCACCAGTGGCAGCTGGTGGTCTGTTAAGTAGGGGAAGCATTGCATCTTATAATGTGTACATTATTGCATCATGTTATTCATATGTAAATTGTAATGTATGCCCTGTGAAAGTTACAATGCTAGTAAGGTTCATTTTTTTCAAATACCATTGTTTCTTGGCTCAGTAGTTAGCACTGTTGGCCCACTGCAATAAGGTTCTTGGTTCAAATGTCATGGCCAACAAAGGACTTCCTACGTGGAGTTTGTATGTTCTCACTACTTACATGGGTCTCCTCTCCAGGTGCTCTAGTTTCCTCCCATAGTCCACAAACATGAACATTAAGTGAACTGGCTACTCTAAATTACCCGTAGGTGTCTGCGTTGCCCTGCGTCAGACTGGTGACCTGTTCAGGGTGTACCCCACATGTCATCTGAAGTCAGCTGGGATTGGCTCCAGTTTCCTCCGTTACCCTAATAGATAAGTGGTGTAGACAATGAATAGATTGTTTCTTTTTTTTCTGGAATTTTGTGTCTGTGAAATCAACAAGTATATTAGTTTGGTATTGCACTGTGTGGTGTGAGTTATAGTGGAAAATGAGTGGTGACAGACTAAAGTCCGTGGTACACCTCCTGTATCGCTGTAAGACTCATATACTTTTACTTAGCAAAGTAAGAAAGTGGCAGTGGTATATTTTAAATGACTGAACTCATGAAGGTTAGAGCACATTACCTCAGAATTAATTGTGCTACACCAGATGTGTCTTATGTTCCTGCCCATGAAATTTTAAGCTGAATTGCCTATCTTGCCGATCTCCTGAAACTGTATAGACTATCCCAAGCACTTCACTCAGCTGAGGCAGGGCTACCTTTAATCCTAACAATTAGTCACAGCTCAAATGATAAAAGATAATTTTCTTGCACCACCTGTAAACTCTGGAATAGTGTTCCAGAGAACATTAGGAATTAAATACACATGCAGATTTAATACACATCTGTTTATCTTGGTGAGTTCTTAGTTTTGGGACTTGTTTTGTAAAATGAAGGGGGGTTTTTTGGTTTTGTTCTCAGATTTACATTCAATTATTTTGTAATCGCTTCTTTGCTTTGTCATGAACATATTCTGAGCACTTTTTGGATTTGGATCTCAAAAAGAATAATGTTATACAGACAAGGATGCTGATGATGATTGTTAATTATTGTTGGAAGGGGTAGTTGTGGTGGCAATCATAGCCTGCTAAACTCCTCATTTAGACACTCCTTCAGTAGCATTTTTCATTTTCTTTCTGTTTTTAAATTTTTTATTATTATTATTTGGGTGGATTCATTTATAAGAAACTACCTCTGAATCTAATCTGAGAATTACCCTGAGATATGCGACAGCATGTCATTTATTAAGCAATCTCCGCTCAGCAAGTAGGAGCTTGTCTTCTTCACTGGAAAAACACTTGAGTGAGAACAAGAAGCTAATCCATATTCATCTGCTGGCCCTTAGTGACCACATGCAAAACAGTCAATTCAGACATGCCTGTCTGCATCAGACAGACATGTTCTTTTTTTCCTTGTCTTCTCTTGTGGCATGTCTTTTTTATGGTCTGAGACACCAAGAACATGCACACATAGCAGGATTCAAAAGCCACCTCTTCTTTGAGAGGTCTCTTGCTGGGGCCATCGCAGAGTTGGAGAATAATTGCCTCCCTTAACATGAACATCAGATACCTAAACTTATGCTTTTAAGGAGCAGAAAAAATACAATCATTTGATGGTTGTGACTCTTCTTTTAATAGTTAAACTTGAAAGTTTGAAAATAGTCAGGTTATTATCCCAGAACAATGTAGAGACATAAGGTAGTGCACTAGTTTCTGCCCTTTGTCTTGATATAAGGACATGCCTGTAAATGTGATATTATTGCAGCCAGCAATAATAACATGAAATACCAACTGATCTGAAAGCTTTTATATATGCTATTAGCTTTTTAATTAAATTTTAATTTTAAATGTAATTTTATTTTTTGTAGCGTACAAAATAAGGATAAGAAATTAATAAACTGCACTGCAATAAGAAAAATTAATATCAACAGAAAACATTGAAAATCTGAATGGATTATTCAAAGCGTAATCTTGCATGTGGGGAAAAAGTGTGATCATTATCTTATCTTGTCAAACTTGCCTAAAAGCTGTAAGGTATCAAATTAGTTCTCGAGGATTTAAGATTAACCCAATTAAAATAATGTTTAATTGCAGAAAGTTAAATTTAATTTGCTGTCAGAGTCATTTTACTGTTATGAATTAAGTGAAATTTATTAAGTGAGGGCAGCCATTTTTCACTACATTTAGTTAGGATGTTGATGTCAGAGGCGGGATGCTAATAAGATGACTGATATGATGGCTGATCAGTGGAGAACAGCTCAAAATCACATAGGTGGGTTTTGTTTGTTTGTGTGTGTGTGTGTGTGTGTGTGTGTGTGTGTGTGTGTGTGTGTCACAGTTTTTCCTACAACTAGCGATCTCATTCTGGATTTTGGACAGTTGGTTAAAGCTCAGTCTTAATAGACTATTCTGCCTCACTTACATATGCTTATGGATGAAAGCATCTGTTGTATGAATGAGCATAAGTGTAGCAAACTAAATCTGTGTTTCTCACTTATTTATGTGTAGCATTAAATATAAGGATTAAATCCATACTGACACAAGCTTGAATGCTTGCTTTGTGCCAAATAATGAATCTGACAGTAATGATTAAAGATTAAATTCAGTCTAGAAGATAATATGCAGCTTGTTGTACAGCATGGGCTAAGCACAAATAGAATTTCCGAACAGAAAATGTAAACAAACATTTTATGTTAGGATTGTAATGAAGAATGTTATTCTGATTATACATCAAATGTAGAAGTGCTAATTAGACATTTTTCTATTTTTCTTTTTTTCTTGAACACATTTTTTGTATTTTAATAGAATTAAATAGAAATAATTTGATAGACTTTAATATAAATAATTTTTAGCAGCAACTATCCTTTTTATATGAGAGGGGGCTCTAGTTGGCCTTGAGTGCAGTAACCACTGAACAATATAAATAGTATTTGGGTTAGTTGATTCTGTTTCAGCTACTTTTCTAGCTTGGCTTGAACCTTTCCAGCTCAGTGCCAGGTGTATTAATTAGCACTAAAAAGCGCTAACATTTTCTACATAAATAAACAGAGTCTAATAATATTCACAGACCTGGATTCTGTGTTCTCCTACCTCCATTGGCCTGTAACTGTCTATATAAAAGACTTTACTAAACAAATTATCTCACATTGATATACCCCAAAAAGTAATACTGTATTTAAAGTAAACACATCATGACATCAAATATTTGGTCATCTCTAATGAACATAAGAGATAACTGATGAGAAAAAAAGTCTACTTATTTAACTGTCTTCTGTTCTAATATTCCTGCCATAAATAAACATCTGGGGTAACATGTGTTCCCCTCATCTGTGTGGGTTTTCTGCAAGATTTCTGCTTAGCTAAAATATGCTAACTTGCCGATAGGTTTGTATGAATGTGTGAAAGTGTGTGATGCTTAGGGTTTATTCTAACCATGTGCTCAGTTTTCCCAAGACAGGGTTTTTGTATATATATATATATATATATATTAATAATATTATTGCCTCTGCGTTTAACATATTCCAAAGTGAGCACACACACATAAACAGTGAGCACACACACTTGGAGCAGTGGGCTGCCACACACTGGGACACCTGGAGAGCAGTTGGCCATGGCTGCCCCATATAGGAGTATTTCTGTGTAATAGGGGCTTAAGTCTGTTTAATATTCCCTATAAAAGTATAGGGTATTATGATAAAATCTGTCATGGGATGTTTATAAAGCAGATATGCGTGTAATGGTCAGATGTCTACAAACTTGTGAGTGTGTGTGTGTGTGTGAGTGTGTGTGTGTGTGTGTGTGTGTGGGTGTGTGTGGCCAAAAAGCTGCAGAAGCATGACCAGATCAGCTCTCTTATCACACTAGTCAGAATTCTGCTGAATTGATAGGCTCTAGACTTTCTATTAAAGTTTTGCACTATGCACTACATTAACTCCAGGGATTAGGAATCAAGTGAAGCGCACTCCCATCTTGTCTCAGCTCTCAGCCTGGTCAGAAACTTATCAGTATGACACACTCCCACACAGTGGAATGCCACACTTCTACTGACTGTATCGATTAATGCCTATTAACTCCTCCACTTCCTTGTGCTTTTGTGAACTGATTCACACTGAAATAAAAGTCCACACACTGAATTCAGCTACTGGAACAATCTGTAGCTGCATGAAACAAATTGAAAGCTAACTCAATTTGTACTTATAGTGTACCTGTGGTGAATTAGTGTTACTAGCTATTTAAAACGATCACGTTCAGTTCAGCCCTCGCTTTTTAAATACCTTTCAGATTATGCTGTAAGGATGACCAATACCAGTAATCTAAATCAAGTTAAGCCAACCTTTATTTCATCCATCAAAATTGTTGGCTTGTCCCATGTACATTACAGCACAGCTAAGTTTTGCACATATCTCAGCTTGTAAGGAAGTTAGGGTCAGTACACACAGAGCAAAAGAAAAAGAGAAGAAGTAACTTAAAGCTGTCTCAAAAATCTGGGATCCCCAGTTCAGTCCTGAGCTCAGATTACTCCCTGTCTAAAGTTTCACATGCTTTCTTTGTGTGTCCAACAACATGCAGGTTGATGGCATGGCTCTGGGGTAAATGATAATATGAGTGAATGAAACAGTTTTAGTCTGACTTCTGTGATGCTATGGGTGTAAATGCATGATAGCCCTTTTTAAAAGTGTTAAATTGCACTTATGCCCTAGTTGAGCAATTTCAGTGAAGTTTCAGTAAATCTCTTAGATGAAAATGAAAAGGCTGTAGATGAAATTTAATTGACTATAATTATGTATAGGTGGTCTAATTTTACTTTGTTGAACACACAGCTGCTGTAGTATGTGGTGGGTAAAGTAATTTCCTTCCTTGATCAGTAGTTATAGTCATCAACAAAATGGCTGCCCTGGAGCTGAGACAAGTAGAAAGCAGCTACAATTCAGGAGCTGCCCTGCTCATAGTCGTTTTGGCTGAAGCTCATTATACCATCTGCCAAAGCTGAAGTATACATAACATTCTGTTGCATTTGTCATAAAGTCTCTCTCTCTCTCTCTCTCTCTCTCTCTCTCTCTCTCTCTCTCTCTCTGTGTGTGTGTGTGTGTGTGTGTGTGTGTGTCTGCAGTGAGAACTCGCTGTGCTGGATTAATGGCATCCCAGAGCACTTTTTTAATTGACATGATGTAGCATTTGCTTTGACACTGAGAAAGCAGAGTTCCCTTTATCTGCATCCAACATAACAGATAATATGCATTAAAAGCACTGTCTCCCTCTCACTTTCATTATGCACTTTAGACAAAAAAAAAAAAAAAAAAAGACTTTTTGTGTGTATGCATGTGAACACAGCTTTTTTTACACTACAGTGACACACCCATCAAAGTACACAGCCCCAAACTACTCTTGTTCATAGTGATGTTTTAATGTGTGCCAACCAAGAGAGACTGTAATTAATTCCTGCTCCAAACTACGGCGCCTTACCAGGGAAGAAATGGCCACTAGGCATCCTCAAGTCTGAACCAGATCACCACACATGGCTGACTAGGTTCCATCCCAGGATGCCTCTGTTTAGACAGTAAATTGTGTTTGCTTGCATGCTGAGTGTTGTTCAAGAGAGGATTTAATAGTATTTAAAAAATACCAAATTAATTATTTGGACTCCACTACCAAAATAAAAAGAACAAGAACAGAATAGTTTTCTTTTCGTGTGATAACTTTTTTACTGTACGGTACTCTATGCTTTGCTTGCTACTAAGGTTACTGTTACATAGAATTGCTGTCGGGCAGAAACCTTGTATGTCCAAAACCATTACTTTTCAGGAAATTAAAAAAAAAAACATTGAACTTTAATTGAACATTGTCATTGTTTTCTGTTCAATTCAAGGCTTTGTCACAGATGGTTTTGTATCTTCATAGATGTTTATTTATTTTCATATATTATTATCTTATTAACATGTTAGCAAAATCAAGCTGATTTTTGTCCAGCAAATGTGGATATATGTGTTTAATTCATCATCACAGGACCAACACACACACAAACCATTCAGCCTTACACCAGGGGTAATTTGGCACAGCCAATTAACCTGTTGTGCTTTGGATTGTGCGAGGAAACCGGAGTACCCAGAGGAAACTCACAAAAGCATGGGGAGAACATGCAAACTTTGCATAAACACCTGAGCATGGAACCTTCTTGTTGTGAGGCAGACATGCTAACCAGTACACCACTGTGCCCTATATTTTATTAGTTTATTTTATCAATTCAAAAATTACAAGGTTTATTGTAGGTATGTACTCAGTTTTCTCCTGTTCATTCATTCATTTTCTGAACCGCTTATTCCTAATTAGGGTCACGGGGAGGCTGGCACCCATCTCAGCCGACTCTGGGCGAGGCCAGGGTACACCCTGGACAGCTCGTCAGGCCATCGCAGGATTTTCTCCTGTTGTTTAATGCAATTATTAAAGATTAAGTGCCATGAACAGAAACAGAATACAGAAATTCCATAACCAGACTGCAAAAGCTAGACTTCCATTACCCCGAATTACAGGGTTTGCTGCCTTGCTCTCCCCCACGTCTCAAATTATCCTTTATAGACAGAGACCATCTACTAATAATTGTCCACTGTCACTGCTGTATATAGTCTTCTACATATGAATGAAAGTATAAGCCATCCTGGCTCCATGCCGCCATTTACATGTTAGCTGTATAAAATAGCATTAGGGCTTCATTGAATAGAAAAACCAGGGGTGGCACGGTGGTGTAGTGGCTAGCACATCCGCCTCACAACAACAAGTTACTGGGTTCAAGCACCATACCCTGCAAGAGTATTTCTGTGTGGAGTTTGCATGCTCTCTCATTTGTGTAGCTTTTCTCCTTGTGCTCAGGTTTCCTCCCTAAGTCCAAAGACATGCACATTGGGCTAACTGGCTGTTTTAATTAGCACCAGGTGCGAGTGAGTCTGAATAGTTGTATGTGTATTGGCCCTTTGATGGACTGGCAAGCTGTTCATTGTTGTACCCCACCTTCACACAGTCAGCTCAGTATGAGCTCCAGCCTCCCTGTGACCTTGTAAGATTAAGAGATTTGTCAAATGAATGAATAAAATTTGCATGTTTGAAAAAATGTTTCAAAGTTCATTTTATCTTTTCACAACAGTTTGTTAGCAAGAATCAATTACCAACCATTTATTAACAGTCCATTACTTTGTTTGTGTATGCATTCCAGCATCAAATGTGAAATGTAATTATTAAAAACAAATATATAAATATATAAATATTTAAATAACCAACCAATGGCCCACCAATAATTGTTGTCTCACAAAATATCAAATGGGTGAGCCACTAATGTTTATTGCACTTTGGGATGGAAGAAATGCGGTGGATGTGTGAAAAATAAAATGCATGAACAAAGGCATGAAATACATTCAAAACATATATAACCAATTACAAAATGTATCTGAATCTTTTAACAGTTAACTTTAGAATCTAAAAATGTTACTAGAAAAATATTAGTTTATAAAGTTTGGCATGTTTCACCTAGCGATGCATCAACAGACAAGCCAGAAACCAGAATCTGAGAATTTTCAGTGTTCATAGCCATAGCCCGGAATCGGCTCATCATCCGATTCTGAGCCAGTCCTTATGATTCCGGCAGAGGTAATTACGTCACAGTCATGTGCACGCATATAACTTCATAGTCACACACACGCTCAAAGCCACAGCCTAAAATCTTTAGTGTGGACGTTTTTCACTGTGAGCAAAGACAAAACCACCTCAAAAACTTTCTCAACAACAAACCTAATTAGACACTTAAAACAACATCTTCACCCAGAAGAAAAACCCCAGTGTAAATAAGCTAACAAGGAAAAGCTACAGAGATAAAGGGGAAAATGTGCATTTAGAAAAGGTTTGGTTATTGTTTGTCTATGCTATCAATTATAGCTGTTCAGTAAAATCTTAGAATCAGCTAAAATTGGTATCGGCCGGTCACACTTACAGAAAGAGACAACGATTAAAAATCCCTACCCCGTAAGGTTTCCTATTACATGTCTTTTGTCTTTGTTGAGTGACAGTAGAAATTCAACGATTTCTTAGAGGAGGATTCTCTTAACACCAGTAACCACGTTGATCTAATCACTCGCTTTATGAGCTTAAGGAGCCATATAAATGCCTCCTCTGTCTCACTTTTGGTATTACGTCTTCTGTAAAACTCAGTCAAATTCATCAATGGAAGAAGGAAAACTGTAGCTGGCGCTTTTACATCTGACCACTTTCTATTCCACAATAATCTCACATCTAAAGCCAAGAGTGAGCAATCCAGACTAAGACAACCCACCACTGTAGGGCTTCTGTTTGCTAGCCTATACCCAATACCCAATTTATGGCTAGTTGGTGTTTTACCAATTTTAATAGTATTGGTTAAACTTCTTTTACTGAGCACAGTACACATTATTGCTCATTCATGTAAAGTATCCTTCCTGCATTTATATTTAAAAAGTAGAATTTTTGTGGCATAGCTCTTTCATCATCGTTCGCTGTTTGCAGTTGCACAATATATCATCTTTGATTGAGCACTTAAGGGACTGCTACATTTGATCTGGAAGCTTTAAGGTTCACTAATTTTTGTTTGTACCTTCAGAGTTAGTGCTATGGCGTAGTCCCTGTTTCTGAATAAATATCTACCACTGTCATTTTACCTAAAAGCTTGCGGCTATTGTTACTGTTGTTCAGTTTTTTGTGGAAGTTTGGATAGGTATTTGGTCAGCCGAGAGGAGAGCTTCCAGCAAAATGTGGAATGGGAATCTTCGGCCTATGTCTGCCACTCTGATGGCAAGTTTCAGCATACAAGCTCATGATTAGCATGGCACTGTCTCCAATCGGGTTCTCCCTATGCACATCTCACTAAAGCCCCTACTAGTTCACTACAAATCTGCACACCCACCAGTTTTCATGCTCACCTTCTTGCTACTGTGATGAGCAAAGCCACTTAAAGGCTGCATATCCTGCAATACAATGTAATAGTGTTAGTGAGCCAGCAACTATTAAGAAGGATGTTATCTTGACATTGACTGTTACCAGTGTCTTAACTTTGTGCCTGCATTTAAGTTGTTTGTCTTTTCTGGCTATATTTCATTGGTAGTTAATGAGAAGCAGCTCACTGACATATTAAGGGCTATTAAAGCTGTTTAGTTGTTTATCCTAGAACATGTATGTATATGGATTAGTGTACTGACCATGATATCTGTTAATTGGCCTTGGAGTAATTTGTGTACCCTTCGACCCCTGTGTACACCTAGAAATTTTGTCTATGGAAGTTATGAACTAAATGAGTAATAATGGGCATCCCTGGTGGAGTCCAAATTTTACTGGGAACAGATTTGACTTTCTGCCAACAATGGGAATCAAGCTCCAGCTTTGGATATACAGAGATTGAATGACTCAGGCACTCCAGACATCTGAAGTAATACTCACAATACTCCCAGATTCACAGAGCTCAAGTGTTTCCATTAAAAGTTTAAAAATGTGCTGTAAAAATATACTGTTTGGTTTTAGCCCTTCTGATTTCTTTTTGGTTCACACTGTTTGTTGGCTGTTCAAAGTTTTGTAGGAGCAATGGTTATTGCCTGACCTGCTTAGCCTTGCCAGGGAAAATTAATCTTAGATTATATCGTCTCTCTTTATAAGCACTTCATAAGCAATTACTTTATGGCTGGCAAGGGATATAGCTAGAAATGTTTTGGGTTCCTCTCAGGCAGAAATACAGAAATGAAAACACATTATAACCAAAAGATTGATAAGCAGTAATTTTGTTTTTGGCAATAGATTTCAGCATTTTCAACAGTGTTCAGTCATCAGTCATCAGTTCAAGGTAGGTTGAGAAAAACTCAACCCTACTGTGCAACTTTCACTCTGGAATGCAAGCACAAAAAATGTTATGTGACTTTTGTCACATAAATAATGGTCCTTCTGACCATTTAACCAATAAACTCTTACAGTATTTTTAAAAAGCCTACTAAGGCTGTAACTGAGAGTTTCTCATTGCTGTTTTCAGATGATCTTGCACAACACTTATTCAGCATGATGCATGATGTCTCTTCCCCTATTAATTGTTCCTATCATGTCAAATATTTAAAGTGTCTTTCTAATTTTTAGCCTGTGTGTCTACATGCCAAATCTAGACTTAGACATCCAAAATCCTAAAAAATAAACATATGCTCTTTTATGTGTGTAGGACTGAGTGAATTGTGTAGGCTCATACTATTTTGTTGGTGCACTTGACCTACTTAAATGTTGGCAAGTTACTCCACTTACTCCACGCACATCTGAAATTTCCACTGTTAGAGATCAGTTCCTTGAGTGTAAAGTCACTGTTGGTGCTCGAGTAGGGGGATTGGAGGAACCGAGAGGGGGCATTTATTCTGTTTTAGCTTCCCTTTTGCAAAAATGCTATTGCTGCATGTTTTATGCAGACAGTTCAATATTTATATAGTTTTATTGAATGAGATTTCACTGAAAATTAGTGGCATGTCTGGTTATTATCTTTACTTCAATGTAGTTTATCCCATAATAATTTTAGGAACAAATCATTTTGAGAAGAAATAAATTAAGACATAAGCTGTAATGCTGTATTATTAATTTAAACAATGATCCAGAAACACTAAAACCTTAACTTCCCAAAGAATGAATATTATTCCAAAAATATACACAAATCTCATGAGATTTACTTACTCTTAGTGAAGTTTCAGACATTTGACTTCAAATCTTTAAGAAATATTAAATAAAACCTGCAGCCCCGAACAGAATTAACACAGGGCTAATTTGTAAGGTGGAATAAATTATCAGTTTACCATAACAGTGGTCATGTTATGTTTCTCATAAAATGGGCTTTCATTTAATACTAATTTTCTTTTCTTTAATAACATGAAGCACAATTTCACATTTTGCAGAGCCCCGAACACAATTGTGGTTTGCTCACTGATCAGCTGTAGTACTTGAAAAAAAATGAAATAAAATAAATGTGCCTTTTCTTTGCACACAGAACAGCCATTTCTTCTTTGATCTGCACACATTCACATTCAATACATCACTATTTAGGATGATGTTTCAGAGAGTTAACCCTTCAGTGACATGGGGGTTTTTCAGCTTTTTTACGTCTTTTTTAAGCTCTGAAAATTAATCCAGTTTATACGGAAAACCGTTCGGAGCACACTTCCAGATGTTTTGACACACAGGCATGCACACGTGCAGTTTAGGAGCAGATCCGATTTTTTTTTTTAATTAATGTTTATACTAGTAAACCTTGGTTTACACTGGGCAATGATGTCCATGATTTCCACAATTCAAAAAAGCGTGGAGCACTATTGGGGTATCAAAAAGGAGGCAGGGTGCATTCAAGAGATGAAACTTGAAGGAATTATGTTTCCGAGTTCATCAAGATAGTCTATAATGGCGCATTAAGGTTTGTTATGCTCAGTTAAGGTCTACTATGCTTTACTATGATTCCCATGTTCTATCACAATTGGTGTCAAATTGTAATAAATCGTAAACTTTCAATTATGTCACGATAATCACAAATTCCACCAAATTCCCTCAAGAATGCGATCCCACAACCCCCCATGATGATCACAATCCGCTAAAATTATGGAGATCGTGGACATCATGGACTCAGTGTAAATATGCACAGTGTAATTGAAAATATATTTTACTTAGATTATTACATTTATTATATCTTTGTTTATATGCATTTTTTTACGAATTTTTATTTTATGTGATCAAAATAATCACTGAGTTCTACTGTGCTGACTGTCAGCGATCACATAATATCTGTTCAGTTTTTTGTTCACCCCTTCTGTTCACTCTTTCATTTGTATCACCTGTCTGTTTTATTAGTTTGATTTACTGTTCAATTATAATAAAATTTTCAATTCAGTTGTATTTGTGTAGTACTTTTCCAGTTGACATTGTTGAACTAACTGTTTTGAAATTCTATTCAGTGTTTAATCCAGAGCAAGGCCTTTAAAGCACATTTCCAGGCTATAACAGCCATCCATTCGATCCCAGAACCTTCTTTTTTTAAAGGCGACAGTACTAATCACTGAGCAACAGTGCTGACCCAGACTAAAACATTAGAATGAAAATTATAGTTAATTCACAATCAGCAAGATTCACAAATAAACATCAACTTATTGACAAGCACCTAGAAATTTCCCCTTGACCTGATTGGTTGGATCATGATAGTTCATAGTATTTGCCTATTACCAGAAACCAGTTTTTTCCTCCAAAGGGATAATTTATTGAGAGCTATGAGAATGAAGAACTTTGCCAAATATTAGAAAAAAGTGTTATAATATGTACATTATGTGAATATCTATAGTCTAAAAAAACATTCTGTCAGAGCTGAAAAAATATTTTAGACATTATTTCTGCACTCAAGGGAATAGTTATTTGGACTGTCAGGGAGCTGCTGGCTCTGAGAAAATCTTGACATTGGTCCACAGGAGAGCAGGTACAAAATACTGGGTTTGATAAATCAGATGAAAAATACAGGTGTGTATGTTTTAGCTCTTTATGTCAAGACTGTGACTGTTATTTCCAGCACATCCTGTCTTCATCGCTCCTACCAGATCCACCAGCTCCCCACACAGGCCCTGGGGAGTGTGTGTCCAGACAGCCTGTGCAGTGTGCCTGATTGGCCTGGTGCTTGTTGGGAGATCTCTGCTGCTGTCTCGTTGTGCCTCTGGCAGCCTGACATTTGTGTCACACAGCTTTATTGTTAGGCTCTGATGGCCAGACATAGATCCCATTTTAAGTTTTAGCAATGTGATGACTTCAGGGAAGCAACAGTGGACTGCTTTGTCTTAAAAAGTGGATAGCTATAGTGTCTCTGACATCTACTGTAATAAACGTATCTATCATTTAAAGACACGGAGCATTTTCAGTTCACCTGGCTGTTGTTTCTTATCAGTTACAGCAGAACCAACAATTAACACAAACTCCTATTAGAAATTGACATGGTTTCTGTAGGGATATGTGTTTTCTTTTATTTCTTGTGTCAGTGGATGGGGTCACTCTCAGAATTCTATTTAGCTCCTCATGTTGTGCCCTTGAAGAAAAAACAACACCAATCCTTTCAAATGTTGCAGCAAGTGATGTTGTTCTTTTTACTCTAGGGTAGCATGTACACTCTAGCTCAAGTGATTAAGCCAGTATGAGATAATACTTTTTTATCATAACTTAAATTAGTGTATATATTACACTGAAATGACACAATCTGATTGACTCACAATCTCAGAGATATTAGACATTATTAGAAAGTAGCCTCTTGCCGTGAGGCCGACATGCTAATCATTACCCTACTGCACCACCCTGAAAGGAGAAAAGGCTCCCTGATTGTGGGTTTGAGTCCTGGGCTCGGTAGAGATGGTTCTGTGTGGAATTTATGTATTCTCCCCATGCCTGCTTGGGTTTCCTATGTGTGCTCTGGTTTTCTTCCAAACTCCAAAGACATGCCATTTAATGTAATCTGATCTTTCATTTTGCCTGTAGGTGTGTCTGTGAATAGTGTGTGTTCACCCTGTGATGGTATGGCAAGCTGATCAAAAGGTACCCCACCTTCACCTGGAGTTTACTGAGATATGCTTCAGCCTCCCTACGACCTTAAAAGGATTAAGTAGTTCAGAAAAACAGATGGCGTTAGCATTTTAGAGCGGTAGCTCGACCAAAGCGCAGAGCTCACCTGACCTGCCAGTGTTCATTCATTCATTCATCTTCTGAACCGCTTATTCCTACTTAGGGTCGCGGGGAGGCTGGCGCCCATCTCAGCCGA
>JAQMYF010000006.1:15987899-15999653 GCA_030014195.1 Neosilurus mollespiculum
TATGCTTTTTTTGTTTGTTTGTTTGTTTGTTTTTTTTGTGGTCAAACCATTCCTTTATTTTTTGACAGCTCCAGAGAGGAGAACTTAGTGTTCTTATACTTTCATATGTGATAAGGATTGCTGGGTTGCGTAATCAGAAAATTGTAATGTAGCAATAGACAAGTAGACATTTTAATCCCAACACAGGAAGAATTTCTGTATGTATTCTGAATGTATGCCTCCATTATAAGCACAAACACTTCCCACCCCCCACATCCACCCCACCCTGGACTCAATTCATATCCCTGTTGTTTATTGTTTTAGATTTTTCTTATTACTCTGTGTCATCAAATGGAGACTGATATCAAATTAATCATTCAACCTCACTCCATTTTACAATAATCTCTTTCACCTTTGCTTGTAAACCATTTAACCTTGTATCAGAACTCACATTATGTGCTTATTTATTCATTTGATTGCCATTAGCAGTAAGACGATATGTAAGTGTGTCAGGAATTAATTAAATGTTCTGGCCACTCATTTGGCGTCACCAATAAACCTGTTAAGCAAACATTTACAGCATGTGGGAACAGTTTAGAGACAGCTGCCAGATGGAGAATGAGGCAGAGTAATGCGGTAGTGTGTGTGTGTGTGTGTGTGTGTGTGTGTGTGTGTGTGTGTGTGTGTGTTTGTGTGTGTGCTATTTCATGTAGCCTGTTCCTATCACCTATATTTTCAGTCTGCCCTTTTTATTGTGGTAGCACCATTTTTATCCCGTTGACACTTTATTTCATTATAATAACTTGCTCCCTCTTACTCTCCCTCCCTTTTTCTTTCCCTCCCTCTCTGTTTATCATTATCCATCTCCTTATTTGGCTCCACCTTTCCCTATGGACACATGATCCTGAACACAAACAAAATGCATCTTCTAGCCCAAAGTGGTATGTTCAGAAGAGCTCTCTAATGTACAGTGCAGTGTAGATGAGTATATGGTGCTCAGTATCAGATCAAGGTCACGCTTGTCTGCTTCTTTTTCATGTTGTTGATGTGTGTGCTAATGCAACCCGTGCAGTTCTGGTGGCTTTAAGGGCTGTACACAACTGGATTGTACAAGAGATGAGGTCATTTAAAAGGTCTGTAGACTTGGTGCGAATTAAGTGTGGGTACATTTAACTATATGCTCACATAATTCATCGAGAGGTAGAGGAAAATGTATAATTTTCACAGGAAAACATGGCTTTAGACATACATGTATAGCCGTCACCTCCAGTGCATTAATATTAATATGCAAGTTTTTTTTTATTATTTTAATGTCTCATTAAATGTTATCATTTGCTGAATTGCTTAATCCTATTAGGGTCGCAAAGAGGTCGAAGCCTGTCTCAGCTAGCACTGGGCGAATGCAAGGTACACCCTACGCACAACCATTCACACTCACACCCACACCTAGGGGGAATTTGCCTGGCCGGACCTTCTTGCTGTGAGGCAGACGTGCTAACCACTTCACCACCGTGCTCCCTACTTCACCACCATGCTGCTTAGCTACCCGAATGACAATTTCATATTGTAACAAACTACAGAAGTTGTAATATTTTTGTCAGAAAGCATTCCAATAATGTTAATTTGTAGACTCTAAAAGCCATTGTTAAAACATTGCAGCTAGCATTTTCAATAAGCATCTTAAAAATAATGTTAAAAAGTTGAAGGTAACAGTTCAATAACAATAAAAAAAAATATTACAAAAATATTAAAATGTGGACAGTACCATCCCATAATCCAAATAATGCTCCATGTATAGAATATGCAGAGTAACAAAAAAGGAAGGCAGGGTGATTAACAAAAATCACTAGTCCATGCACTAGGGCTGTGTTCAAATCTCCACAGTGTTTTGCTATACACTGCGTACTGGCCGAGTATACACACTGCATGCTACTCTGGCCAAGTATGCACTGCATGGTACTCTGGCCAAGTGTGTACACTGCATGTTACCCGAGTGTACAGTATAACATGCAGGTACAGTAACATTCATGTAGTGTAATAGACTAAGAACTTTTTTTTACTACATTTTCGTTGTCATTGTCTGAATGACACAGGGGACTGGTGGCAGTAAATCCGATAAACCGGCAGAATGCTAGCAAACGACCTTGCTGAGGTATCTTGTATAAATGCCATCTGCCTCATCATCTATCTGGCAAGCATGTCATTCTGATACAATAGCAAGCAAGTTAGCTTACATTTGCTCTAAGTGAGCGTAAACAAACATAAAGACTGTTTTAGTGGCTCAGTGGTTATGCTTGTGGTTCAAATCATGGCCATTTATTATTTATGAATGTTATTTACTACATACTACTTAATACTTTCCATTAAACTCAGTAGATGTTCAATATCCAATACAGGGTTTCAGACACAGATTATGAGCCTTCTGTTTCATATTAGAAAGGTTACATACATGTACACATATAGTGCATATACTGTACATATAACATATGTTTGTCTTGCTGTCCTTGTAAGGGCCTTCAGTTTACATAATTATTAATGCATATAATGAAACCCATATTTTACCCAGATCTGATCCTGATCATAATCTCCATAACTAAAAAAGGAACTTGTTTGGCTCTTGTATGATTTTATTTATTTATTTACTATCGATTGACTGCTTGATTTTATTAAAAGCTGCACATTTTTGTTTTTCTAAAAGTTTTTTTGCATACCTTCTTTATAGGGACAAATCTCCACTAAGACATAAGAACACACACACACTCACATCCTTGCTTCAGGCACAGGTAACTCACTCAATGGCATGACACTTGAAAGACACAAATCCAGCAGGACTGTTTAGCTGCAGGGACTAAATGGAGAAAAGTAATGCACCTGGCTGCTACTGATGAGCTCTATTAGTTTCCAACATGGAGCTGTGTGTGTGTGTGTGTGTGTGTGTGTGTGTGTGTGTGTGTGTGTGTGTGTGTGTGTGCGCGCTCCATATTTTAAAATAAAAAGTATTCAGCATAACTGGAGGTGTGGCCAGAACCATTACTTAAGATCTCACTTGTGTCTCTTTATGGTTGAAATGCTCAGCACTTGACTTTCTCGCTTCCCATCTATTCAATTCAATTGAATTTTATTTGTATAGCACTTTTTGCAACTGACATTGTCGCAAAGTAGCTTTACATAGTATTACATAAAAGTAATTTAAAAAGGAATTTAAACATTTTTTTACAACCTCTAAACATCTGTAATGAGCAAGTCCACAGCAACAGTGGTAAGGAAAAACTCCCTCAATTGACACGAGGAAGAAACCTTGAGAGGAGCCAGGCCCAAGGGAAATCCTCATTTGGGTGAAACCATAAAAACACAATATAAGAAAAGAAAATCTGTGAATAAAAGATATCAGTCGTCTTGCACTCAACCCTTGAGCTATAAATGCTGCACATTGTTGATGAGAAAACAACATTTCATCTTAATTTATTAAATAAAGTCTTTAAAATTACCATTTATTGTTTGGCTGTAATCGAGAAGTGCACCTTTTTCATGTTGAAGGGAAGCCTTCAAGTAAAATCAGGCAGTGCTTACTGATTTCATAATTCAAATTTGTCCTGCTTAATTAAAATAAATAAATAAATATTTGAACATCTATTTTCTTAAACTAAAAACAGAAAGCAACAACTGTAACTGGTTAAGATTACATGTAATTATATATTAACAAACAGCTCACATTAAATACACGGAATAAACAGAAAGACAATACTTTAAGCAAAAATAAGTTATGCATGTGCACATTAATTAATTAATATCTGTGTCCATGTTAAGTTCATGATAAGGGCTTTTTTGCCCTATTGGAGGAAATCAGAGAAAACTGCATCTTAACCAGAGATATTTTATGTCAAGGACAGAATTGTTTTAAAGGCAGTTGTAAATGAAGGAGATCTGTGGTCCATCACCAAGCTCACCTCAACAACAAAAACTTGGTAGACTTCTAAACCTGTTCATTAAAGCATAATGTTCCATCCAAAGCCTCATCGCATTTAGTCATTTAGTTTGCATAATGTTTGTAAATGATTAAATTCTGCTTCGGCTGTAAACCCTATGTGCTGAATGAGTAAATGTAATGCATATAAAAGAGTGCACCTATTAACCCAATCGTTCAGAGAATGCTCTTGAGTGCTGTGAGTTACAGACCATTTTCCAGGAAATTTTAGAGTAGTGACTTTATCTTGTCTTACTTTTCTGGCTTGGCTTTCATTTGAAGTAAATGTCTCATTCAATTTGCCTGCAGCCAAGTACACTGGTAATTCCTGGTATGGATGCATTAACCTCCTTTTTGTGGGATTTAAATGAAGTGGCTGAAGCGATAGCTGAAGAAGAAGAATATTGACAGGATTAAATAAGCTCTTTACTCTTCACCCTTCGGCTCCTGTTTTATTTAATTTACTTAATTGAATATTGAACAAAGCTGGCTTTTTGAGTGCTGACTATCAAATATCCATATTAAGCAACAACTGGTACAATCACACAGATGTTAGAAGTGCACTTTTTATTAGAATTTAACAAGCACATCTTTAATTGTGTGTTAGATTTTTCTTTATCACTTAGCCTACAGCAAGCAGGTGTTTGTATTTAGAAATAGATTTTTTCCATTTGGGAATTATATTATTATGCAATTCTCAGTTAAAAACAAATGTTAAAGTAAAATGTTAAACTATGTCCACCAAATGTGTTTTTTTTTTTGTTTTGTTTTGGTTTTTTTTTGCACTGGGAGCATCTATTTTCTGTACATATCTTACTGAAGTTTATCCTTCACACCACTCAGCATCCTTGTGCAAAACTGCCCTCAGCATACAGCTTTTTTCATTCGCTGCACTCAGGGTTCTTTCAGTTGAAAATAGCTTAGATTTTAGAACACCACCATGCTCGTCAATATATCAGCTTTCTCACCACCAATCAAACTGAGAAAAGGGCATCTCTTACACTAGTCAGTAGGACTCTACTGCTGCTTTCTTGCATTATTCGTCTCATGCACCTAAACTCTTATTTTTGGTGATATATCAATTTCATGACAAAAACTGCTGCAGGTTAGCACGTCTTCCTCATAGCAAAATGGTCCTGGGTTTAAGTCCCAGGCTGTTCTCCCCATGTGTGCATGGGTTTTCTATCTGTATTCCAGTTTCCTCCCACAGTCCAAAGACAGGCATATTAGGCTAATTGATTGTTACAGATTGCCCCTAGGCATGAGTATAAGTAGTCATGTGTGTGCGATGGACTGGCAAGCTGTTCACGGTGTACCCCACCTTTGGCTGAGATAGGCTGCAGCCTCCCCATGACCCTAATAGGATTAAGGTCTTCAGCAAATGAATGAATGAATTAAAAGAACTGCTGCCAATGCCTGGACACGTTTCCTTTTTTATCATTGTAGCTAACCTTTCTAAAGTCAATAGAGACATGACATTAACAATGAAGGAATGCAGAAGTGGTAGAAGATTTTTTTGTAACCTAGCAACAATAAGCACTTTGAGAGAAGCACTCTGATAAATGGGCACTAGCAGTGCAAAAAAAAAGAGCATATCTGGTGGTCACCGACCCTGAATTGGCTTTTCAAAAGCAGCTGTCTCTCCGTATTCCAAATCCGTTGATTTATTAGAGAACAGATTTCGATTTGGAGATAAGTAATTGAAATCGAATTTTAGTCAGAGAATTAATACATTTCTAATATGAACTCAGTATACCCACACCAAAAGTAAACACTTGATGTTGGTCACTAATGTCCCTTCATAAAATTATCTCTATAGTCCAACAGATTACAGAGCATTCTTTCCACCACCAACCTGCAGATCTTTGGTAGCATTCACACATTCTGACTTATTTCTCTTCTCCCTTGAATTATGTATTTACTCAACTACTTATATCGGTGCTATAATAATGATGCTTTGGTATTGAACCCCACTATTGTTATTTAACATTATGGAAAGCAGAACTTTTGTGCTGAACTAATGGTCTGGGAGGAATCACACAAATAGGAATAAGATCTTGAACATTATTTTAGTATTTCCCTCTTGGTGAGGCAGTGTGAGGCTCCTTGCCATCTGTGTGGAGATGTTAGCAGAGATTTGCAGCCGTGTTATACATGCTCTCACTTACTTGTAGTCTCTTGCTTCCTCTCCTTTATGCTCTCAACAGATGCTGTGGGATCTCCAGAGCCTCACTTATTGTTGTATAAGAGAGCATGGTGTGTTATTTATGTTTGCTGTGTTTATACGGGCAGCTCTCATGAGACCAGTTCTGATTAAACATGGAGCATTGTGGGAAAAGGGGTGTTGTTGTCATGTAATCCTTATGACTGAAATGTTAGAAATCAGAAATGTACCAGTACTTGTACTTGTAATGCAAAAACTGTCTAACCATTTTTTTGCTTATTTACAATGTTATCACAACATAACCTTCAAACATATGTAAAAGTCTCCTCTAGTGCAAACAGTTATGGTATTAAGTGGTTTTGTCATCCACAAAGATACATAATGCTTCTTCAGATCAGTTTAATATGCAGTCCTTTAGAAGATAACTGTCTTTCTGCTAACTACAAATTAGGTAGCATTAATCCCAGGAACAGAAATGCTATGCAGCTAAAGCCAGCTTTACACTGTATGATTTTTGGAGTAGGTTTCTGTCATAGAATAAGTGAAATAATGAGTTGAAATTGGGCATTTTAGTTATACTGTGACCAAAACTAGTAAACAAAAAAGTTTTGGTGATGTCAGTAATTTTTTAATCTCAAGAGCATGACTCATCTAAAGTTACTGATATGATGATGGGAAACTCATGGCATAGTTACAAATAAAGATGTCAAAATATAAATGAAACATACCAATAGGAAATAAATGTCCCTATTACCCCAATCTCTCGTTGAAGAATGTTTTTGTTTATGTAAACCACTAAGCACTGAATGGCCAATTGGTGATTTGACAGGTACATTACCAGAGGATCTTCATTGTATAATCTGATATTGACACCATACCTGACTGTAGTCTGCTACAAAATTTTATTTGTTATAAACATTCGAATAGGATAATATCATAATAATATTAAAAGGACATGTGTAACACAATTTAAACCTCCTTAAACTGTTTCTGCTTAATAGAATCATGGATGCTGGCAATAATAATTTTGTGCATGTTAATTATAGCAGTAATTCAGTACATAATTTGTGAAAATTTATGAGCAATGTTGGGATGTTGCTGCATGTGTGATATCAGACCAATATTTCCCATTATTGTGTATACTCATTGCAAACATCTATATAAGTCTGTCACAATGCCGCTAGCTTCTGGTAATCTTCATCCACTTTTGTCTGAGATTTGCTTTAAATGGCATCTGTCTGCTATACACTTAATGGCTAATTCAATAAAAGGTTAGCATTTAGCACTTATCTTGATTACCTCTCTTGGATAATAGGAATGTGAGACATAGGGAGGAGGAGGGTTACCCAAAGGTTGTAACCCCTGTTAGCACAGACAGGTCCCTAAAGACAAGGCCAGCTGTGTTAGCAACACCCACGGGACCCATTACAGACCCATGTGACTAAGCTACACTTGCACTTAAAGCACTTTATTAAATTAGTTCAGTGACATCATTCAGTCCCAAATTTGTCATTTGCCTGTTTAGCAATACAGTAAATATAAAAAGTAAATTATTCAGAATGGTAAATTAAAAGGATTTCCAGTATTATTTAACTTTTAAACTGTATGGTTAATTTGAGACAAACATATATAAGTGGAAACAAATCTGCTAAATATAAGTGTGATTTGACCAGTCAGATGATGTCAATTAATTTTAACCTTCATTGTATCCTCTTATTGTTTTTATAATAACTGCTTATGTAAGGACTTGTATGGCAGAATCTGATAAAATGTTCAGCTTGACATGCAACAATTGCAATGCAATATGCAATAATTGATGTGGTGGAAAAAACAATTTTGGTAGGAGTCTTCACTATACTAAAGCTGTAATGTTAGGTTATGTTAGGAGAGATTGGTGAGGGAACACTTGTTTATAGCTGTAATAATGTGAATGATAACTGAAAATTGTACCACAAAAGTTTATGGCATGTGTTTCTGATCTGTATTTGTGCCTCTCCCTCGCAGGTGTATGTCCATGCTGCGGTGAGCTGCTAGGAGTCGAGGTGTGTGGAGTGTGAGCTCAGGTCATGGTGCCACATCACACACGATCGGCTCGTTTCCACAGCGCGGCCTGCCTGCTGCTGCTGCTTGGATTTGCTGCGCATATACGGGGAGACAGTGAGTACTGCAAACTGCCGCAAACATGCACATGATTCAAATGCAGGCAGACAGGCATAGCAACACAGACGGTCTCCTATACACGAATTTATCTCTTTGTGTGTCTGCATGGAGAGAACATTGGTGTGTGTTTGAGTGCTGAAGAATGACATCTCCTGCTGATAGCAAAACAAACTCAAATGACAGCCCTTGTGTGTGAGCAGTGTGTGCTTTCTCAGTGACACTGCAGAAAGCCATTTACTGCACATATAGACATAGAGCGTTTAGTATGGAAATGTATTTAGCAATCAATGCGAACATGAGTGTGTAAGACAGAAAGCATGGCACAAATGGAAAATGTTCAATAATGCTGCCTACATGTTTATACACAGCCTAATAATATAATCATCATCAGACTGATAGTGCAATCAGAATTAACATCTTGATAAACACACCTAAGGTCAATGTACTTTTTTTTTTATTATTATCTAAAGAGGTGTATAATCATTTCAATAAGGCTGAAATGGAGAAATCCAATTATTTTCACAAAATCATGTACACGCTGTGTTTTAGCATCATGCAAGTTAAACAACCCAGTGGCTTCACAAAGATTCTGATGAAGAAACAAGTTAAAATATCAATATCAATAAAATAAACTAATTAATGAGGTTACATTTTTTTGTTCAGTAAACATTTGGTGCACTTTTTGCTGGGGATACAATGTAAGACATGGAAAGAGGTGATTGGATACACAGCTAGTATGCCAAGCTAACATTAGTTCACTGTTACCTCTTATTATTACTGAAGTCACATGTTAAATTTAAATAAACATTAAATAGACATCTAGGTTTACATATAAGCTTTCTGAATAGTTCTATTTGGATTGATGTAATTTTGTTTGCATGTAAAAACACGTAGTGAGAGAATTGAATTCTACAGCAAAACTAGTATGGAATTAGTATCTTTAATGTCATTTGTACGAAAACCCTCAACTGTTTCCTTTAACTCAAATGTAGTCAGTCCCTCTCTGGTGTATCGCATTATTCATTCATTTTCTGAACCGCTTATTCCTAATTAGGGTCGCTGGCGCCCATCTCAGCCAACTCCGGGCGAAGGCAGAGTCGGCCATCGCAGGGCAGAAACACGCTGAAGGCTATGCAGCCTACTCTTGACGGAAATCAGCAATGGTTCTTTTACATGCCTCCCACCATAGACAGTGAGAGACACGGCCGGCATTTGATAACCCAGTTAGCTGCACTGGGGGGACAGCAGTGACATCCCGCTGATAGTGGGGCTTGAACCCCCAACCTTGGGATTAGTAATCCAGCACCCTACCACCAGGCCACCACTGCCCCATTATATCGCATTAATTTTTCAAATTACTTTCCAGGCCAATACAGATAGCTCATGAAGTGATTGTAAAAGTTCTGTTATCTTTAAATAGCGTATATATTATGATTACACCCCGACCGTTAACGACAAAATCTGGTAAATTACAACTTTCAGTCTGGTTTAGCATTTGACTCTTTGTAACTAGCATATACGGCTCTATCTATGTTTTAATGCCCTAAAAGTAG
This sequence comes from Neosilurus mollespiculum, assembly GCA_030014195.1. NCBI lineage: Eukaryota > Metazoa > Chordata > Actinopteri > Siluriformes > Plotosidae > Neosilurus > Neosilurus mollespiculum. The sequence goes on from JAQMYF010000006.1 coordinate 15,997,720, forward strand.
TAGTCTTTACGTAAGCACATTTCTATTATTCTGGAAATATTGGTGGTTATAGTTTGATGCAAGTTAGCCAGATGCAAAATCACAAAAAAATATCAAAAGGGCATAACAAGTGGCTAATTATCAAAAAGCAACATTAGTATCGAATGTCATCAGCACTCATTAGTCAATGAAAAAACTAAAATACAATTATAATTCTTTTTTCAAAGAATATTTTAGCTACAAAATAAACAAAAAACTTTTAATGTCCAGCCCAATGCATAATGCCTAATTATATTGTGATCTGAAGCTGCTAAATTGCAGAGTTTTGTCTCAAATTAGCTTCATCCCTTAATTATGCAAAAAAAAATCTGTGTGTTTTGTTTTTTTTTTCATATGCAATAGTGGATAGTTATTTAGGATGCGGAATTTCTTTTTAGCCTCTGGAGAAAGAAAAAGATTTCTCTGCATTTCCAAGCTGCATCATGCAGCATTTTAAGTAATAAAAACATAAACTGATAGTGTTGAGTCAGGTCAGTGGTAGCTGACAATGAGTAGCTATAATAAAGATGATGACAGCTTGTGTTATATTATCACGTCCCTGACCTGTGAGCATAGAACAACATGTCTGAATCAGCACATACACGTCACCACAACAACTTTTTATTGTACCTAAAAAGTTAGTGGAAACAGTGTCTGAAGGCACCTAATTTTTTTTTTTCAATTTCACTTTAACTCACTCATCTCTTTCTCTCTCTCTCTCTCTCTCTCTCTCTCTCTCACACACACACACACACACACACACACACACACACACACACACACATCATCCTCCATAGGAGCATTGGACTCTAGAGAAACATACACGCAGTTGTAGAATGCATCTCCCTTGAGTTTCTGATCAGCAGACCTAAGTGGATAAAAAAGCAAAATGCAACTAGTGTACTCATAACTATACATTCATTGATGAATTCATGGAATTCATGGATGCTTCACGATGTAGATGAAATATTTGGCTACAAGTTAGTTTGGAATTATAGAATAACGTTTAATGTTTTAAGGGGAAGTGGTGGCTCAGTGGATAAGGCTCTTGTTACTGATCAGATCAAGCCCCAGTGCCACCAAGCTGCCACTGTTCAACCCTTGAGCAAGGCCCTTGACCCTCATCTGTTCAGTTGTATAAGTGAAATAAAAGAAATGTGTGTTGCTCTGGATAAAGGCATCTGCCAAATGCTATAAATGTCATGTAAATGTGTGGGTAAGAAATCAATCATTGAAGAAAAATAAGTTATGATTATATGTTTGTAAGTAAATAAACTAATGGCATCAAAGTAAAAGCCTGTAGATTTGTGTGGTGTGACTATTATATTGATGCTAAGTAACATTTCAGCATGTCGTCTTGAACAAGTTTTTAACCCTTGGATCACATGATCACATGATACAATGTTCAGGTATTGTCAGAGTGAGCTCAGGTAAGAATTGCGCAGGTAATTGTGTTTTTTGAATATCTGCACTCCCCGCGACCCTAATTAGGATTAAGCGGTTCAGAAAATGAATGAATGATTAACGAGCCTATCTTCAGACATTTAGTTCAACCTGTCTAGCAAACTGACAATTTCGCTCTTCCATTTTCTTAACAAGCGTAATACATTGATTGCAAGACTTAGTATGTTTGGACTAATAAATAAATAAATAAATTGATGATTAGTGTCCTTAAAGGCCCCGATTCAAAGCTGTTGTGGCCTCTCTGTTGATTCAATCTCCGATCCCAATCTGTGCAGCAAGGAACTCTCACCCCCTGGGGTCAGAAATACCCAAATGGCTAGAGTTGATAGGTGATCAATTGTTACAATTAGGTGTTCCTAATTGTTAAATCAGCAATAACAAGCAACCCTTCATTAAAATCATGCTTTCTCTCTCTCTCTCTCTCTCTCTCTATATCTCTCTTTTAATTTCAC
>JAQMYF010000006.1:16051815-16057595 GCA_030014195.1 Neosilurus mollespiculum
TGAAGTAAATAACATTGATTATTTCATTGCAGTGGAACTTGCCAAAGAGTATTATGTAGAAAGTAAACAATCACTTCTTGTTCTTGATGTGTTGGCAGCAGGAAAAGTGAGCAAGTGTAAGGATTTGAGTAACTTTAGCAAAGACCATCATGTGATGGCTAAAATTCATGCCTAAAACAGCAGGCCTTGTGGGGAGTTCCTGGTATGCATTGGAAAGTACCTACCAAAGGTGGCCAAGGAAGAAAAACCACTGAACTGACAAGAGTGTCATGGATGCCCAAGGCTCACTGATGCACATGGGAACCGAAGGCTAGTACGTCTGCGTCTGATTCTGATCACACAGATCCAAAGAGCTGCTGTAGCACAAACTGCTGAATAATGCAAAAATAACATAATAATACAATAAAATGGCTTTGATAGAAAGGTATCAGAACAAAGAGTGTCATGGACCAGTCAGGTGGGATAAATCTTATTAAGTCAGATTAAGTAAGTCAGATATCAGATTAAGTAAATCAGATTAAGAGAAATGTGATATGTCTGTACATACTGCTAACTGTGTGTGTGTGTGTGTGTGTGTGTGTGTATACAGAGGACCAGATCCCTCATGGGTTCCCTACCATAGACATGGGTCCTCAGCTGAAGGTGGTGGAGAGGACCCGCACAGCCACCATCCTGTGTGCAGCAAGCGGGAACCCCGACCCTGAAATCTTCTGGTTTAAAGACTTTCTCCCTGTTGATATCAACGGCAGTAATGGGCGAATCAAACAGCTGCGCTCAGGTATCAGAATTTTCAAAATGCACACACAGTTCAACATGAAACATTATCTGTTACAGAATATTATCGGTTAAGATTTGTTTAAATGTTCCATTAAACTTACAGCAGTTACTGTTGATATGACCTCTGTTGGTGGAAGGTTCACAGAGATCATTAACAAGGTTAGCCTCTAGCTTCACCCTTGTGAAAGTCTGAGTGCACTACAGAGAACTTTTCACTACTTCAGTGATGAAACAATGCATTACTGGAGATGATTCCTGTTACTGAACAGTCCATTATTAGGGAAATCTCACGGTGATCCGCTGTCGCATAATGTTACCGCATTCAGCTACATGGTATATTTTTGTTAGTGAAAGCAGATTTAAGTAAAACATACTAACATAGTAAGTAAATAACCTTACAGAAGGGCTGCAATTTGTTTTGTACAGTAATCTTGTGTATAAGTGATGTGTCTTCATCACACAATTTTTAAAATTTGATATTGCTAAAGAATAAGAATAGTCCCTGCTAATACCTTCAAACGTGTTTAGGAGCCAGGTTGTTCATTTGTTGTTTTGTTTATGGGTGTTGTGCACGTTTTTTCAGACAGGTGGGAGTGTCTGTTCAGGTCTGTGGTTGTATCGGTTTAGTCAGGTTTAGTTTGGTTGTGTCTTAATCAGTGCACGTGCGCACGCTGGGGAAGCCATAAGGTTTTTAACTGTGCCATGGTGTTTAAAACACCGCAGGTCAAAGTGTTGTTTATTCAGGAATTGTGACTATGAAAAGTGTTATTGTGCGTTGATCGGTTTGGTAAAGCAGTCTATTTTAACCACGAGTTGTGTGTAATAAATCGGCAAAAACAAAAAGTAAATTTGGACATTTTGCTGTGTTTGTGCACTTACAGTTACATCTGCAGCTATACACTATCGGCACATACTGGTCTGAGTAAGCCATTATAATGTGTATGTCGCCAAAAGTGTAGCCAAGATAAACATTTCAATTCAGTGGCTTTACAAGCAAATAAATTTTTCTTACCTTCTCTAACACAGATTAGGCAATACCCAATTCTCTTATTTTGATCAGTTAGATTGTTTGGGAAATCCCCAATCCACTGTGCAGTGATTGCACTTTTATGTCTTTTAAGTGTGTGATTTTTTTTTTTATTATAAAAGATAGGACTTTAGTCTAAAGCCTTTTCTACCAGAGAACGATAACTCCATTTAATATATACTTAACTTGGCTCCCATTAAATAGTTTCTATTTAGCCATAATTAGTGGATTAGTAATGCCTCTTTAGAAGTCGATCAACAACTTGTTTACAGTCCTGCAGATATGTGATACGCAAGAGAGAGAGTCATAGGCAGAGCCAGGAATAGCAGGCCATAATAAAAATGTGTGACATAAAACATAGGAAAAGAAGAAGGAGCAGGAGCAGGAGGAGGAATAAGGAGAGGGTAGAGAAGAACAGAAGGAGACAGCAAGAGAGAAAAAACAATATTTCATGTCAGTAATTTTTTTGTTTGTTTGTTTGTTTGTTTTAAGGAAAGTGAATAGCTGAAGTACAGAATCATTTCACTAACTGAATCTTTACTGCGACTATGCAGAAAATGTACACTTAGCCAGAAGCAGTAAAGTCAAATACTAGACTGTTTCTATGGTAACCTCTTTTTAACATAATATTTTTAATCTTTAAAAAATGACAGCCCCATTAAGTTACCATAACTTGCTTGCTAACATTAAGCAAGACCCTGAGTCATCATATCAGCATCCTGCACTTTGTGTCATTTTTGTACAACATAAAGATATTGCAGTACCTTGCTGAAAAATGATTTACAGTTTTCTGTTTACCAAAACTTTCAGCAATTTTTTTACAGTGTGAGCTAATGTATGCAAAAAATTGGGTGAAAAAATTTTGGAGAAAATGTAGCATTGTCATTTTCAGCTGCACATCCTTTTGGGTTTTCCCACATAGAAATTATGATTATTTGTTTAAAGATTTCTAGTTTATGTATTATTTTTAAGTATTAAATTATCCTTATTCTGTTATATATTTTATTTTTATGTATTTGAGTACATACAAACCAAAACATACATTAGCTTAACTAAAAGGGTTTTTTTCTACTTTTGTTTTGTTAAGATTACACTTTATTTGCATTGACCAGAAATTTTATCTCAGTGAGTTGCACCATATAATTATCATCAATGCCTCGCTTAGAATAATCTTTTTTTTTTTTTTAATTATGTTCTACGTACTACAATAATTGGCCATTCTGAAAATTCTTGCTAAGCACAGTGAATTCATATGGCTATTTGAATCTAAGAAATGCACAATCATGAAAATGTTCTTAATTGTTTTAAAAGCGGATAATTTAAGGAATATAGCAAACACTGCTATTGGCCAAGTGCTTAATAAAAACAGCATGAAAACAAGTCTGCTCTTAGAGTTGTGTGATTATAGTGCAGCATGGGAGATCCCTTTCTCTGTGTTGCATCATGTGTGTGTACGCGTGTGTATGTCTGATGCAGCAGTAGAGCCACTGCAAAATTTAAAGAGCACAGTAGAGCTGAGTGAGAATATGGATCAGAGTGTGGGGTGAAGCATGATCTCACACACACACACACACACACACACACACACACACACACACACACACACATACACATACATACATGTGCGTGCGCGCACACACACACACACACACACACACACACACACACACACACATGCAGAGTGCACTTTTCCTGATAGGAATGTATCATATATTTGCTTTTTTCTTGATCTTTTCTTTCTTTGCTCTTTTAATTAATTCTCTCTCTAATCTGCTTTGGGTTTTTATGACCTCACCAGGTGGTACACCAATCAGAGGTAAGATTGCTGGAAACACAAAACATCTGATCGCATCATCGCCTCCTCTTCCGTTACCACAGAGTCCACCATTGCTTCTGTCTATTTGTCTGTCAGTCTCTCTCTCTCTCTCTCTCTCTCTCTCTCTCTCTCTCTCTCTCTCTCTCTCTCTCTTTCTCTTTCCCTCTCTCTCTCTCTCTCTCCCTTTCCCTTTCTCTCTCTGTGATCCGACATTTCAGTGCATGAAGGCTTTGATCATCTGCCTGATTTATTCACTTGAGAAGCAGCACACGAAGAAAGATAATTGAAAACTGTTATATAGAAATATATCTGGCTTCCAGTGTAGTTCGGGCTGAAAGTCTGAGTGCACTACCAAACCAATTTCATAAATTTTGAAACTTAGTTTTGATTGTATTGTTTAGAACTGAGACAAAGAGTTTACACTGAATGTTTTATGTATGTTACACTGGATGCTGCTAATTTATAGTCTTAATTGTTTTAACAATCAATACTTGATATTGATACAGGACTCAGACTGTTTATGAGTCATTCTAAACCTCCAAATCTCCTTTCCTTATTTCACATATTGGGATTATGTAAAATGTGCACAAGTCTCTGTGAGATAGTCAATGTGTGCCTGGGTATCAGCAACACTCAGTGACTGTTAAAAATCTATAAAGGATATAAGGAAAATGGAAATGAATCAAACTAATACTTTGCATGTGCTGATCATCACGTTTATGTCATTGTGCTCAGTGTAAACAGTCATTGGTAAGGCATTTAGACTGTTAATCCCACCTGAAGACACCTCATGTCAGAATCAAACATATCTCTGCAGTCAGGTGACTCAAGTATGCTTTATATGTAGAGAAAAAGAAACAGCAAAAATCAGTATTGCTTGAAAAGGATTTCAACATCAGTGATCAGTCCAACAATGGATCTTGCAGTTACTCTCTGTATCTGTTTACTGCAGAGTCTAAACCAAAAATCTAAGATAGAAATAAAAGTAACTAAAAAAGCACTCAGAGAGCGCAGATCTCTTCCAAGTCCGCAAAAAATCTTTCAAAATTCCCTGCATCCAGACAATAGTCTGGATTCCTGCCAAAATTTAATCAATTGTTCCTTGTATGATTTCTGGCTCATTCTGGAAAATTTCATCAAAATCTGTTCATAACTTTTTAAGTAATGTTGCTAAAAGACAAACAAACAAACAAACCAACTAATGGCGGTGAACACATAACCTCCTAGGCGCAGGTAATTATGGAGGGATGGGAGGTAGGAGGGAGACATAAATAAATGAATGGATTAAAGTAAGCTGGGAAAATAGTAAAAGAATATATATGTGTGCGTGTGTGTGTGTGTGTGTGTGTGTGTGTGTGTGTGTGTGTGTGTGTGTGTACAACCTGAGGTGTTCGTCAGAGGCCTAGATGTCTGCAAGAATGAACCAATATTGATAAAATATGAAGAGATTGGTATTAAGATATTAATACTTTTAGTGTAGCTCCATTATGGATACTCCACAAAGTCAAATTTTTCGATGTGGACATTTATAACCATCCCATTATGCATTTCCGGGAAAGGTTCTGCAATCCAGCACCAGAACATGGCTTCTTTTAATGTGTGCTTCCATCAGTCTACTGCATGATGTGTGTTGCAGTTTCACAGCGTTACTACACTAAAACATCACGTATATTCATCAGACTAACTGACTGTCACAATTACACATCCACATATGTTGTGATGTTAAAGGGAAAAATCCAGTTTTCAAGATTTAACCAGAACGCTGGGATTTTTGCTAGTATGTTGTGGCTAGTTTAACCTAATGTCAGAAATATTGCTCATTGCATGAGATTACACATGCTATGTTATTCATACACCATTTAAAATAATATCTAACATACAGACATTGACAAAGGTCTTGTAGCACATGTGAACATTCGTGTATAAAATCCCATATCTCACCAACATATTAACTGATTTTAATCAACAATGACTTAAAACAGGGGTGTCCAATCTTTTCCGCAAAGGGCCGGTGTGGGTGCAGGTTTTCTTTTCAACCCATAAGTAGCCACACCTTCCACCTGTTTCAATCACTGATTTAATAAAAAAAAACTAGAATGCACATTAGTGTTTCAATTTGAAGCCAGGTGGCAGCCATCTTGGTGAGACCACCTTGCTTTA
>JAQMYF010000006.1:16058281-16082740 GCA_030014195.1 Neosilurus mollespiculum
CAAACAATAGAATATACGATCCAATCACTTTCTGAGATCAGTGGCTCACACAGGTGGAAGGTGTGGCTACTGGTTGGCTGAAGTGAAAACCTGCACCCACCCTGGCCCTTTGCGGATAAGTTTGGACACCCCTGACTTAAAATAACCTCTGATGGTACTGAATAATATTTTTTGAAAGCTGTTTTAATACCTGTATTTTATGTATATTTAGTTAATCAAGCATTTTTCATTATTTTTTGCTAATATTACTAATTGTATTTTACTATTATGAATTATTTGATGTTACATGATTGTGACAAGGCTTTTGTCCAGCCTAGAATGGATATGTTTGTTTTTATTAGATATAAAAAGGATAAATAAATGTACAATTTCCTGCAATTACAATTTGTTTTCACTAAACAATCAGTATACTTGTAGGATTAAAGTAAGGCATAGTTGATGAAAATTGGTTAATAGGTTGGTGAGATATGGGATTTTATACATGAATGTCCACATGTGTGACAAGACTTTTGTCAATGACTGTATAAGTACAAGTTGCTATTAAAGAAGCTAGCATCCAAACATTGCACACAGGCACTGTCGTTGTAGTATTTTTAGCTCAGTATAAATAGCACTTCCATATACAGTAGTTAGGTACTGAAGTATTGTCAGATAGCTAAACATTAGGGCAATCTGGTTGTTAGCTATTATCACTCTATAAAAAAATAGCCTAATGTCACACCGAGAGCTGTCATCACAGTAGATAAAGATTATCTATAGAACCCACATAGCCAGCAAGTACAACACAAATGAGATGTGTCCTCAGAGGTCTAGGAGATCTATTCAACTCAACTAGGAAGTTATCCTTGGTCACAACTGCAAGGCCTGGTTTTCATTCTGTATTTGGTGTGTGGATGATAACATCATCAAGAAACTGCTCCAGTTGAATGAATATGCACTTTATTAATAATTGCTGTACACACATATCATAGGTTTTAAAGTCCCAGAGAATAAAATTACAGCCATTTGGTATTTAATAACTATGATCCTGGACTTGGTGACAAATCTTTGAAGGGAATATGCAGTGTAATATTCTAATATGCACACATGGTTGACATCAGGACTACCTTCCTGTATCGGCACTCAAACAGAAGTAATTCTGAATGATTATATGAGAAGAATCAGTATTCTTTACCATAATTGTGTTATATAAATGACCTGCATATCGTTTTTTTAATTTCCTTCTAAATACATACTTTATAATGTATCCATCTAGAATTTTATAACAATTTTAAAACTTTTAAATATGACTTTGAAGACCAAATAATGTGAACATGCTTGTCCTCCAAATCAGCATACACATATTGATACATATTAACCTGAGTCATTTGTGTCACTAACAACAACAGAAACGTCATATTTGTGAGATGGCTTATGGTAGTAAAACTGACAAAATGGATACAGTAGTTACTAGTGCATGCATCACATGGACGATGGCAAACAGTTTGTTTGCTTGCGCATGCACTTTACCCTTTCTTTTGCAATTGTTTTGAACACTACTCAGTTTCAGTAGGTTCATTTTAGCTTAAACTGATTAATTTATTCAAAGATCTAGTAAATAACCTGCACCTAACCACTGCTCTCAACAAATGCATAAAGTAAAATAAAACAAATAGTGTGTGTGTGCCCATTTTTATCTAACACTACTATAAATATGGTCTTAATGCAACTGTGCAGGTGATATTCCATCTAGGGTAAATTTCTGACTCATGTCCAATGAGCTTAGCTCTTTCTGACCCTTTAGTTTACAAAACTTACTTAAAAACTTGCTTAGACACATCTGGCCTTTTTAAGTTTATTGCACAGATATTTGAAAAAATAGTGAAAGTACTGTAAAAAAGAAAAACAAATCAGCCATGTGATTGGACAATAATGTGAAAATATATTCATATTTTTTACATGCAGATAATTGAAAGTTCACTTTTTCACTGTTATTGTCGAGTTATTATAATAGGTTTTAGGTTCTCTGGGACTTTAAAAAGGACAAAGAGTGATGATTACTCATATATCACTCCATGTACAGCTTATATTTACATGTTGGCAGCAGTCACTGTCCTTTAAAAAAAAGGCTGCTGGTGTCTTTGTTCTAAGCCAGATGGATCCATACAGCATCACAAACATGTTGAAACAGTCTCTAGCATAATACAGACATGCTGGACTAGAATGAATGCATAACCTTTTTTAGCGGAACGCTGTAAAGACACGGTCTGCTTTTATTTCAATGGTACATAAATAGATTTGTGACTTCTACCTATGAATCTGACTCAGATGTATCAAAACTCAAGTCAGGGCCTGACTGTGGTTTTCGTTTATAGCTATTTTCCTGTGGTTGTGTGACCTGCTTTGTTGTTTTTCAGGTGCACTGCAGATAGAGAACAGTGAGGAATCAGATCAGGGAAAATATGAGTGTGTGGCAACAAACAGCGCCGGGACACGATACTCAGCTCCAGCTAATCTCTATGTCAGAGGTAAGCGATGTCCAGATTGGACACGGGACAAAATAACAATGCACAGGACAAAATGTTAAATATCACCACGTGCAACGTGATAAATAACTAATTCATAATGTCATGCTGTTCTTCCTCCTCCTGCCCTCCACAGCTGTAGCTTTAATCAAACCAGGATGAAACACACACACACACACACACACACACACCTTCTGTGTAAACTACAGTCACTTATTTCTTTTAGGAAGGATCAGTGCAGTGTTCATATTCAGTATGATTTTATTGCATTTCTTTTTAAATCAGTGTTTTTAAATCCAGGTCCTGGAGGACCACCAACACAAACCATGAAGTAATTAGCTGAATCAGGCGTTTTTAAGTGTGTACACTTGATCACTAAATACTGTTGTGCTATGTGCCTACAGAACTGAAGTCTGGTATCTGTGCATTAAATTGGTCTGTGTGTCAATGTCATTAACCCCAATCACTTTTTGACTGTACGGTTGATCAAATAGAACAAGTTGTAATTTTCAGAGCCCTCTGCCATCTGACAGGAGAATCGTGATTGCAGTGAAAACAACCCCAGGCCTTAACTTTTTCCCTGTCCCAACCATATCATCTCTAAAGCTATGCATGTCTTGTGAGTTGCCCATTTTAGATCCAGGGCATGACAGTTTAATTACAAACTACTTATGTATTTTAAATATTAGAGACTCAACATACAGGTGATGGTCCAATACAAGCCCATAATGGTTAGGTAATAACCCTGTACACGTTTAGCTCATGTGCATGGAATATAACGCTCATATAAAGATGAGGATTTTGTGGGGTAAAAGATAATCATCTGCAGATAAGGTTCACATTTAAGTAAGATTCATTGATGATGCAATACTTATGCACAGGTGTGGTATTCTCTCAGAAATAAAGGTATAAAATTGTCATTGGAGTAGTTCCATGAAGGATTCCTTATCCCTTATACCTATAGTATATATTTGTACATCCATTTCCTGGAGCCGTTCATGTAGAGTACCTTTGATTTAGCTGTACATTTAAAGTCGTAATACACTGTCCGGACAAAAAAGCTTGTTTGACCATCCTTAGGTCTGAGTATTGCACTGACTCAACAACCTTGTGCAATGTCACAGCATTTATTTCCATCTAAAGTTTCATAAATATATACTTTTAAATTTTTTTTTACAAAGATTGTTTTCTGATGTAACACTGAGTAAAATCTTCTTGAGATAAAACTGGAGATTTTCCCAAAGTCTTTCAATGTCAATGTCATGCAAAAGTAAAAAAAAGCAAATGTGGTTAAGGTCAGTGCTCTGTTCTGGTCAATTCCATTCATGTTTCTATTATTAATTACACTTATCCATCAGGGATGCAGGGAAAACTAGAGCCAATCACAGCTGACTTCGGGTGAAAGGAAGCATAAACCCTGAACTCTTTGCCAATCTGTTACAGGGCTGGAGGCCAGTTAATTTTACCAGAGTCATTGTTTGGCACGATGGCATTGCTCAGTGGTTAGTACTGTCGCCTTACAGCAAGAAGGTTATACGTTTGAACCAATGGCTGATTGTGTCAATGGGGGACAAGCTGAGTAGGACCCAAATGCAGGACAGCAGAGGTAGAGTGGGGGTGGAAAAAACTGAGGTCTTTATTAAAGTTCCAAGGCAAACAAAAATACGAAAAAAAAAAAACAGAAGGAGGTTCAATACTACTGGTAGGCTGGGTACTTTGCTAATGCAGAGCAGACAGGAGAACAGGTAATCCATGAGCATCCAGAGCTGGTGTAGTCAGAATCACAGGTAGCAACAATGTCAAGGAACCAACACTGGAGAGAGTTTTGCTGGAGTATAAGTAGGAGTCTTGATGAGCAACAGGTGTGTGGAGATAACTGGAAGCAGGGGAGGAGGCAAGGCCATGTCTGTAGCCTGGACAAGCACATGGAAAAAAAAAACAGGAAAACAAAAACACACAATAGCTCCCCTAGTGGTGAGATATGCAGGATCATGACAGATTGAGTCTTTTCTGTGTGGAGTTTGCATGTTCTCACAATGCCTACATTGGGTTCCTCCATGTGCACACTGGGTCAACTGGCTACTCTAGATTGAGTTCTGTGTTAATATGAGTGTGAATGGTTATTTGTGTCTATGTTAGCCTTGTGGTAGACTGACGACCTGTTCAGGGTGTACCCCACCTCTTGCTCGACGTCAGCTGGGATTGGTTCCAGCTTTCCTGCAATCTTGGCAGATGAGCAGTACAGATAATTGGTGGATAGAAGGATGAATAGATGGAATCCTGGCATTATTTCCTGGAATATGCCCGTGCCATCAGAAAAGGAAAATATCCATTGATTGAATAATCTGGACATTCACTCTGTCCAGTTAACCACTTGACACAACCCCAGATCATATCTCTGTCAACAGAAGCTATTTACTGAATTAGTTATGGTTAAAAGAATTGTTGACAGCATGAAAATATTAGTCAATGCAGTAAATATCCCATCAAAAGCTGTTAAGTATTTACTTATTTAAATCCAGTTGGCTGTTTTCTGGTCAGGCGGTGTATATTCAGGTGTGCCCTTGATAGTGTCATTATAACAGCAATAAGATTATTATACATCTGAGAGTGGACAAGAGAAATGCTTATAGATCAAAAAGTGGTATGCTATGACTGAGGTTGACATTAAGGGCTGGAACAGGTAAGGGAATAGTCAGCAATGGTGTAAGAACCATATAGAAAAATAGACCACAGGGGTCCAGACAATCCTGCCGGCAGGAGCATTTAACAAGTCCAATATAATATAGATATTTAGGCACTGCCTAAGACCAGAGCTCCGAAAATGTTTGCATTTATTTTTAGTAAAGTAACAGCGATAATATTATTATTTACTGTTTTATTAGTAGTATTTCAAAACTTATTTCTCCCCGAGAAGAAAAACCATTGATCAAACAAGAAAATTTTCTGCAAAGCTCTAATGCACTCAGCACTGACAGTGGTGGCGCATTCGCGTTGGGTTGCCTGTGTGGGCATGTGAGCACGGGCACAACAACAAAATCAAGCTCATGGTTTTATGACATATCCAAAAGTATGGAGCTCAAAAAAAATTTTTCAGCAAGATGCATATTTCAGAACTGTAACCTACCTGGAGTACCCAGAAGTACAAGGTGTTCAGTGCTCAGAGACATGACCAGGGTAAGGAAGGCTGAAATGTGACCACCATTGAACAAGACATATAAGTTAAAACGTAAAGACTGGGCCAAGAAGCACATGAAGACTGATTTTTCAAAGGTTTTATGGACTGATGGAATCAGAGTGACTCTTGACGGACCAGATGGATGAGCCCGTGGCTGGATCAGGGTTGGGCACAAAGCTCCACTTCATTTCAGACGCCAAGGTGGAGGTGGGGTTCTGGTGTTCTATGGGGTTCTTTTTTGGGTTGAAAAAGGACTTAAAATCAACTCCCAGAACTGCTGCCTGTTTTTAGAGGACACTTTCCTCAAGCAGTGGTTCAGAAAAAAGCCTGCATCTTTCAAGAAGACCATGATTTTTATGCAGGTCAGTGCTCTATCACACGCATCAAAGTACTACACTGCATGGCTTGCCAGTAAAGGCCTTAAAGATGACAGGAAAATGACATGGCCCCATTCCTCACCTGACTTAAATCCTATTGGGAACTTGTGGGCTCTTCTTAAATGGGAGATTTACCATGAAGGAAAACAGGACACCTCTCTGAACAGTGTCTGGGAGGCTGTGGTTGCTGCTGCACAAAAAGTTGATCAATGAATAAAGAAATTGACAGACTCCAATTCATGGAAGGCTTGTGACAGTTATTGAAAAGAAGGCTGGCTATATTGGTCACTGATTATATTTTTGTGGAAATGTTAGAGATGTTTATTTGTAAATTTTCATTTGTTTCTTCATTATTTTCACTTTAACAGATGAAAATAAACAAGTGAGATGGGAAAATATTAGTTTTTATTTAGTTGCCTAATAATTCTGCGCACCAATATTTGCCTAATAACTGTGAACACTGAGATATTCTCTTAAGAAAGACAAATCCTGACTTTTACCTTCTTAAATATTCAGGTTTGAGCTTTATTAACATTTGGATTGAGTGAGAGAGCTATAGTTTGTAAAAAAATAAATAAAATTAATCATCACAAACTTGCCTAATAATTAACAAGATATTAATAAGACATTCCTGAGAGGAACCCATCTACCAAATTTGGTGATCCTATGTCATTTCCTGTCAAAGTTATCACATTAACAGGATTTGACAAGTCCTATATAAAACGTGACCTTGTGACCTTGAAACAAGGTCAAGGTGTTCCATATACAATCCCACCCTATTCGTCACAGTTTCTTTGGTGATGGCGGAAGCTAATTAGACAAAATTTGTGTCATGAGTCAGGAATCTGGAATCAGGTTAAGAGGTTGTACATTAGGGAATGTAATGGAAGTAGTCTTGCAGTGGTGAGGTTATAGTGATTGACAGGAAGTTGAATATAAAGTGCAGCTATACAAGGCATGTGTGTGTGTGCATGTGTGCGTTGTGCCTGTAAGTCATGCTCGTAAAGTTGCTGCAAGATAAAAAGGGGAATTTCAGATGAGCAGCAGGATGAAGTTTGAATATTTCAAAGGGAATTCTGCCTTCACCTGCTTCCAATTTACACCACAATTTAATTCATAAAAAAACTCTCCACTGATGCTGTGATCTCAAATAACTCTCAGAAAGGGATTACTTTGAGGTAAAGTGTACCTTTAGGTCTGGTTATGTTTCAAATACAGATACAAGAGTTGCAATGAAACAAGTTGCAGCCAGTTGTAAATGTTGTAAAACTAGGGAGTTAAATAAACACCAACATGGACTGAAACTATGGATACTGTTTCCATAGCAGTATGCTTTGTTGTACATATCACCTAGTAATTAATGAATAGCTACCTACAGTGCCGGACTAACATTTTTGGTTACCATGTATTTTAGATTTGTTAAACAAAAGGCTCATTTTCTGTTCTATAAATTTGTAAAAGCTGTAGGTATTGAAGTTAAAAATATTTGTAATGCTTGAATTTTATTAATTTAATCATTAACATGTGACATTGATTGCATATTAGCTAACCACAATATTTTTGATCATTTTGCATAATCGTTAGAATCATTTTCATGCATCTGTATGAAATAGCTGGATAAAACTAATATGAATGTCACATTTTGATCACTATTTCTACATAGTTTTTCTCCATTTGAGGTTTAAATGGGACTGGTTTAGTTGTGCCCCCAACTCCTACTATGGTTTAATAGCCCAAGTGGAGAATTAGCGACATCATCTGTTTATCTTGGGGCGCTTAGTTTCTAATATAAAAGGTTAATCATTCATCACAATAATTTGTATAACAACCAAACATCAAGTAAAATGTCATAAGCATGAGAGCTCAAATCATGAAATAACTTTAAAATGACTAAATAAGCAATTCATTCCTTCAGTTATCTTTGTTGCTTAAACTATTTATGTAGCATCAGATTATCTTGAGAGGAGGGCTCAGAGGTCATGCAAATATCCATAATGCTAATGCTCTCTAGCTGAGCTAACATTACTGTTTTTATAAAATTGTTTTATCAAACTGCTTTTGAACCTACTCATTTCTAAATATGTGATGGGTGTGTGTGTGATCTCTTGGGATCATAGATGGAGAATCCATATATGGATTTTTAATATTTAAAAAATGAGACAGACAGACCCTTAGTTTTGTTTGTAGCATGGAACAGTAATATGCATAAGAAACTTCAGGTTTAAAATATACTGGGAGTGTACCTTCTTAAGAGAGATCATGTTTCTTGCTGATAAATAGACAGAGAGAAAGCAATGGTACTTGTCACAGTGGAGACAAATAGTGTATTCTAATCTGTAATGAGAATAGAACAAAGATAAACCAACTTTTCTAATTTACTTATTGTCTTGTTTGCTAATATTTCAAACATACAACTCCTGTCTGTTTGTGGAGGCACAAACCTAACTAGAGGTAATGTACTAGAAATCAACCAGGAGTTGGCTAAAGATTCACTGGTAAGATGATGTGATATGACAACTCATTAACTCCCTTAGCCATTTTAAGTGAATTATTAAACTTTGCAATAATTATGTCTCAGTGAAAATATTGGGCCTAATTAATAACATTTAGTGCACAAAATAAATAAATAAATAAATAAATTCTGAAAAGGACTGTTTGTCTGACCTTGGCATAAATTCACCAGTCTGAAGAAAGTACATATCTGTGGTGTTTGTTTGTTGTATCATATAACAAGGTTTGTGGTTGTTTTGTGTGTGCGCACCCTGGAAGAATAGAATTGTGGCTCTTTTCTCATTTATTCTGCTTATTTACCCTGATAAGAGATGAAGCTCCAATAAAACACGCAGAGCAGAGATCATATCAGTCAAAATAGAGACCTTCTGCTTTTGATCTAAACTCAGACCACACACCTTCAGATGTGGATATGGATGGAACACACACTCAGAACCTTAGCCTTTTGATGGCATTCAATATATATTTATGAGTCTGTAATCAGGATCAAATTCCTTATGTGTAACCTGTGTGTGTGAGTATGCATGTGTGTGTCTGAATTATAATTCTTTGCTTTAGGTATGCATATAGTATATATACTGTAAAATACATGGCAAACCATATGTATGATTTTATTTTATTCTATTATGTGTACCCTTATATGAACCTCCTCTTTCTACAGGTGTGTACATTTTAAATCAGTGTATGGGCTACTCTGTGTGGGTGGCCTCTCTCCTTCTTTTTGCTGGTGCACTTCAGGTTTTCCCTCTGTTTTTTTTTTTTTTATCTGTTTATATGATCCAGATTTCTTAATTCCCACCTCTGTATGCAGGCGTGTCTCTATCTGGGTGTGTTATCTACTAGCTTTCCATATCTTCAGGTTATGTTCATATAAACTGTCTGTATATGACGTCTGTTTGTTGCTGAAATGCTTATCCTGTTTCATAAACATCTGTGCATGGTCACAGTCATCCTCATGTGCCTTAACCATTAGCAAGCGCACAAACAGCTGTTTGTGTGTGTGTGTGTGTGTGTGTGTGTGTGTGTGTGTGCGTGCGTGCGTGCGTGCATGCGTGTGTGTGTGTGTGAGAGAGAGAGAGAGAAAGAACTGATGAATAGGATGATGGAGTAAAAACATATACACATAGAAAGTCATGCGAGTAAAGAATAATGTACACTGACAGTCATTAAAAACTTTGAGACCATAATTTTCGACATCATTTTTATTCTGGTGCCCAAAACTGGATTTTTGTAATATAAATAATTTGTTTAACATGTTGGCTTCAAAAAACAACAAACAAAGTGTCCAAAATAATTTATGCACATCAAAAACAACAAAACAAAATGGCACCTGCCATTGCTACAGGCAGTAATTTGCAATGATACAGGCGGGAATTTGCGGTGATACAGGTGGTGAATTGCAGCGATACAGCTCCGGTTCCACATGTGCTGCAACTGGATGTAGCGATCCTGTTCGTGAGTCGTCACTCTCTTTCACGCTGGACATGGCCTGTGATCATCTGATCCTGTCATGCTGTGGCGGTCAATCAGGTTACTGATGGTGGGTTGTGTACAGCCCATACACCTTGCTACCTCACTATAGCTCAACCCCTGTTCATGTGATAGACGTGGTATTATGACATGCCCTAGTCTAACAGTAGTGGACATTTTTGAGCCTTTAAATAGGATTTCCAAACCACTCCTCAAATTGTGCAGATACAGATTGTGTTTTGCTCAAACTACATTTGGTCCACTTTTGCAAAGTGACCTACACATGTGCAATAAATTGTGACAAAATGACAACTCATCATTTTCTCAAGTGCCCGAGTACTTCCATCAATAAATCCACAGGGTATACAAACCAGAAATTTCTCTTGAAGTTTTTAGTGAATGTCAGTATATAACGATAAAGATTTATTTACTTTTATTTTACTGGGATCCCGATTAAAGGTGATCTCTTAATTTTTCCATAGCTGTCTTGGTGTGTGTGGAGGGGGAGTGTATGCATGCTTGACTTTGCTGTTTTAGTGCTGTGTCATCATGTTCTTATTGTTCATCTCTTTGATGAATAAACAGAATATTTGCCTGTTTTACTCTCTCTGTTTCTTCTTGTCTTCTCGCTCTCTCTCTCTCTCCTTTCTTCTACTCTCTCTATCTCCTTCCCTTCCTCTGTCTCCATTGCATCCTGCCATCAAAACACACTCCACTCCCCACTCTCAGACCAACGGGAAGGTGGGTTCCTTTCTTTCTCCTTCTCTTCATCTAATGTACATGGAGGGCCTGTGGATCGCATTCAGGCTCTCTTCTTCAGCTCTACCCAGGGCTTCTACTACAACTTATCCTCCCTTTTCTGCCCCTCTTTGCCCCATTTCCCTACCTTGTTTTTTTTTCTTGAGAACAATTCCAACCTTATGTGCCCCAGAATTTTTCCCAACAACTTTTGTATGCTGCACGAGTGCTCTGCTTTTTAACCGTCTGGCCATGCCTGATGAATTTTTGTCTTTTGTACTTCATAATTTTTTTTTCATACTTCATTTTTATTTTCCTTTTATTATGTGTGTATTCATCTTGTATATCCTTCTGAAACAGAAAATAAGAGGGGGCTTTGCTTTCTCAAAATTTGTCAGACAGCGATAGCACAATATTTTACTCTCTCTTGAGCCAGACTTAAACAAAAAAAATTGTGTTTACTAACTCCATAGTTTTGAAACAAACTCATTTCCAAAAATCTAAAAAGTATTGTCTTAAAAAGATTTTTAAACATAAATTATAGTCATGGAAATAGCCACCATAATATTACAATTTGATGGACACTTTAATGCAGTAATGTGGGCCAGACTGTTTTTTTTTTGAGTCCTTACATACAGTTACCGTGTACAAAAGTTTCACTTATAGTATGTTATTTCTTTATTTTATAAACAGGGTGCCTTTGCAAAGTCATAAGGCATTAAATCTCCAAGGTCAAATGGAAAAACATGTTTACGGATGAGTCTCTAGATTGCAGAGTGTAATTATCCTTCCTTTTTCATAGCTTACAGCGTTTGTGGATGGGACATATTATTATCTTGTGAGTAAAAGCCAAAGAGCCTTTTGAGTTTGCAAGTGTTTAAGCCGGATAAAGAAGAGCCAATTGTTTGATTTGGAAAGGGCTTTATTGGTTCTGGCTCTGGCTATGAAAAAAGCAATCCGGAGACAAATACAGAGAGAAAACGGCTCCGTTGCCAGTCAAGTTTTCGCAAACATATGCTAATATTCTTTGACTTTATAAGCAATGTTAAAATCACATCTATCTTTTGAATTACATGTGGGATGACACAGAAAATTGTCAGAAAATTAATCAACACATTCTGGCTATTACAGACATTAATGGGTTAAAGCTGTCAAGTATCTGTACAAAGATCAGTCATTAAATTCATCACTCTTAGTCTTTAGATTTATCTCATTATTGTGATGTGATATAATATTTCAGCTTCATGATTTTACATTTGTTATGGTCTCTGTAGTATTAGTCTGCAGTTTAGCATCTCCTAGAAATGCCTAGTCATTGCATGACTCAAGTTTTGTTTTGCCTTGCTCGCTGAAGTTCAAGGCTGTTTTATGATCAATTTTCATTGGTGTCAATCTGACTTCTGTAGCTCTAGTCTCTGTTAATGGGCAGTTTAGCTTGTTTATTTATTTACTCCCCCCTTTGTTCATTCTCTGCTCTGTTGATTGTAGGTTGCTTTCCTTTCTGCTTGCACTGCTGCCTAACCTGCTGTGTGTGTGTGTGTGTGTGTGTGTGTGTGTGTGTGTGTGTGTGCACATCTCCTTACAGCATTTCCCTCTGTCTTCTTCCTGTAGCATGCTTGCTAGACTAGAGTGTGTGTCTGCATTTCCAACAGCTCACTCCAAAACTCCCCTATGCAAAATAAAATATTCTGGGCCATCATGCTGGCTTCTCTAACTCACTCAAATGCATACATCATAACATGACCATTCTTCATGCCCATGATGTTCATAGGTAACATCTGTCCTCTGTGTGGATGATGACTAATGTGAATTAACATGGACTAACATGGTATCTTCTTTTTCCCTTCCCTCCTGCCAGTGTGCTGAGGCTGTATGTCTCACACACTGACTAGTACATCCAGTTGTCTTTATCTGTCAGATAGATGAAATAATACAACCCAAATCCATCCATATGCACCCATAAAAACATTTTACAATCACCTACATATTATTACTGGTACCATTCAAAATAAAAAGAAGAAAAAAAGTCCCCAATATAAAATGGGGGAAATAAATTACTAAAGAAATTAAAAGAGAGAGAAAAATAGAGGCAGGCCAAAAATAAAAAACATGCCCAAAAAAATAAAAAATTAAACAATGGGCCAAATATCAAAAAGGTGAAATGCATAGGGGAAACTGGTAAGAAAGAAACATTAGACCAACCATTCAAAAATTGTTTTGACATAAAAAGAGAACATTGCCAAAAACATAAAATAAATAAATCCATAAACATGACCTATAAATAAAAAGTGGGAAAATAACATGAAAAAACAGAAGGGACAGAAACATCTATAAAAGTAAAAAAAATATAAAAACAAACATTAACCAAACATTTTATATATATATATATATAAACGTATTTTGATTCTGAGTCGGGTAATGCTTTGTGTAATCTCCAATGGTGGATAAACTTCTGAACAAAGTGACATTTAACAGCTCAGTTTTTTCTTTCTTGGTTTGTTATGGTGCACAGCCAGGTGCAGGTGATAAGGCACTGTTGTGTCTCAGCTGCTGTACTATCGAGCGAATGCTTCTCTGTTCTGCTTCCCTTCGGGGGATGAAATAGCATTCAAGTCATGTAAGCATGGACAATTAATAATTACCCCGCTTTCTAATCTGTCTATAACCCAGTTTTGCCATGCTTTATCAGTTTGGGCCATTTTTAAAGGAATAGGAACTAGTGTAAACGTGCAGATTTACCTCTGTGAAAAAAAGGACAAGAAAAATGTCTTAATTATTAAATAACTTAACAAACTGATAAGCTTAATAGATATACTGTATCTTTGGAAGAGTCAGCAGGTGGATATGGTTTTAGATGTTTCATGCAGAAAGCAGTTGAATCCAACATCTTAAGCAGTATTGTGGTAAAGAGCAAACAAAGGGATCTGGCAGTCAGCAAGCAGGGAACACCGATATGGTAACCAGGTAAAAAAAAAAAAGGAATAGGTATGTGTTAATTGAAGAAATGTTAAGTTCAGGTGAGTGTACTTAATGTGAATATGAAAGTGTGAGTGCAGAGTCTTTACATTTTTAAGCCAAATTAAAAGTCTCTGGCTGTGATTGTGAACAGATGTGCCTGAATGAGAACAACTTTATGGGAGTGTTGGGAACTCTAGTTTCATTTCAAAATAAAATTCAAATTTGTTTTTCAATTAAAAAGTACTTTTTTTCACTGAGATTTCAGCACTCTTGAGGGCTATAATGAATCTGCTTGGAAAACATCAGACTTAAAATATTCTCCATAGTCCCCAATGCACTTGATGAGAGTTTTTTGCCTATTATTTATGAGGTAGCTTGTTTGGGTTGAAAGGGTAAATGCTTTGGATTATGTTTGTTGGATTGGGGTTTTACAGTTAAATCTGGTAAATCAGATGTACTGGATTGCATATGTCATCTTGGGCTTGTTGGATTTTGTGTGCTGAATTAGGTGGCTCAAAGCAGATGTGAGAAATAAAACCATGTATTTCATTTTGATTTTATTCACCTATGGCTAAGCTAGTTGGCATGCCAAAGCTTTCACTGAACTGAGTACACCATATGGCCAAAGTATGTGGACCCCTGACAATTACACTCACATGTGGTTCTTCCCCAAACTGCTGCCACAAAGTTAGAAGCACACAGTTGTAGAGAATATCATTGTATGCAGTAATAATAGTCCGTTTACTTTGGCCAAAGAGCCCAAAAAGGTTTTATCAAAGATTGCTCCTATGCATAATGCAAGGTCTATGAAGACAAGGTTACCTACTGAACACCATCAAGATGAATTGAATTAGTGACTGCACACCAGGCCTCCTCCCTTGACATTAGTTCCTGACCTCAAAAATGCTCTTGTGGGTTAATGTGCAATTTCTCACAACCATGCTCAAAGATTCAGTGAAAAGCCTTTTCGAGGAGAGTGGAGGTTTTATACCAGCAAAGTGGAACCATTCAATCATTTGCCAAACTGCTTAATCCTACACAGGTGGCAGAAAGGTTGGAGTCTATCTCAGCCAACTCTGGGTAAAGGCAGGGTATACCCTGGGCAGCTCACCAGACTATTGCGGGGTCAACATACACAACCTTTAACACTCACAACTAGGGGGCAATATGGAACAGGTAATTAGCCTAATGTCCTTGTCTTTGGAATGTGGGATGAAACCAGAGTACCGGTGACAACCCATGCAAGCACGGGGAAGACATGCAAACTCCACACAGAAACACCCTTGCCAAAATCAGCCCTTTAACTAAACACTTTCTTGCTGTGAAGTGGATGTGCTGTCCATTTCACCACTGTGCAATCCAGCAAAGTGGGACCAATGTCATGTTAATAGTTTAGGAATAGGCATATACGAGTGTGAATTCAAAGGGTCCACACACTTTTGACCATATAATACGTATATTTTAAATCAGATGTTTTGAATCAAATATGATAAATAATGTGCATTAAATTGTTATATTAATGCAGTGAGACTAATAGGATGTATTGAGGCAATATTGTATGTATTGGCATGTTTTTCTTTTTTTTTTTCTTTTTTTTTTTTTTTTTGACTGGAATACACATGGGAAACCCAGACAAACAGCGGAGTCCCTGTATTGAATTTCTCTAATACCAGAGTGGCTGATGCAGTCTCGTTTAAGCAGACTATTCAGATCTCACTGTGCATTATAGCATAAAACACTCCAAACCAACATAGAAAAAACACTTTTTAATAATAAGCCAATGTAAGTACAAGATCTAATGACCAATCTTCTGTTCAATCTGCTTGTTCATCCTCTGTGAAGATAAGATACTGGAGCTCATAATACATAAAGCAGTACAATGACTTAGGAAACCTTTTCTTTATAGCTCACATTTCATGATTGTAATTAACGCTCTAGGAGCTCGTGTTGTTAATGTGCAGGAAGAGTTCAGTAATGTCCATTCAGAAAACACCTATAATGTGAAAAACTTGGCACTAGTTCAGGGAAACCCGAGGGAGATAACAATAAAAATCCACTTAGAAAAAAAGTCCCTAACAGGGAACTGCAGAATGTTGCATTTTACATTAATGTATAGGCCACCTAATGTTACAGCTCACAATACGTTCTTCACTTTTTTGCATTTGAATGTTCATTAGTATGTATTTTTAAAGACAACAATTTGCCTAATGGAACAAAGTTCAAGCAAAGTCTAATGGGAGCATTAAAGCCTATAAGATTCAGTTAAAAAAAAAAAAAAAAAAAAAAAAAAAAAAAAAAACCAAACACCTAGCTAATGAAATTAACATAATCAACAACCATGACTTGGAAAAAAAAACATCCTAATGCTTTCCAGGAGACATCACGTCATACAATTAAAACATAATAAGACACCAATTTCTAATTCATAAGTTGTTTTTAGACGTTTTAAATTGTTGAGTGATGTCTCATAACAATATGAAAAGGCTACTTATTTGATTAAAAGAATCACTCATAGCATGCCAAAGCCCTACTGCAGTAAGGCTTGTTCAAGACTTGTTCACAGTGTTTTTCTCCTTTTTCCATCCATTCACTTCTTTTTGTCCTCCTTTAACAGTCAGGCGAGTTCCGCCACGTTTCTCCATTCCTCCCACCAATCATGAGGTGATGCCTGGTGGCAGCATCAACCTCACGTGTGTTGCTGTTGGTGCCCCAATGCCTTTTGTCAAGTGGATGAAGGGTGAAATAGAGTTGACCAAAGAAGAAGAGATGCCCATTGGACGTAATGTGCTGGAGCTCAACAATATCAGGCAGTCAGCCAACTACACCTGTGTGGCTATGTCCTCATTGGGTATGATTGAGACCACTGCACAAATCATTGTCAAAGGTAAGAGTCAAATTAAATATACAGAATATTTATCACAAATGCTAAAAGAAATGTGAAGGTGTGAAGTTTGTACTAGAGTCCAAAGGACACTACAAGGAAATATTCAGCTAATTATAGAATAATATAATTTTATACACTGACAGTCAGACACCGATACTTTTGGTTGAACAGGCATTTCCTCATATGGCTACCAATTTCTCCAAAAAAAAAAAAGAAAAAAGAAAAAACAAATACAGATTTTAAAAATAAAGCACTTATATGTGATGTCACTAAAAGTATACAGTCTAACTCTAAGTCTCATAACTGCCAGCATTATTTATTTAAAAAAAAATAATTTTCTATTTTACCTCAACTTATTTGTGGGAAGATTTGGTTTACTTTAGTTAGAAGCTTCTTATTTCAAAAGCAAATTTAAAAATTACTCAGCTAATTAGTTAGACAAGTTCTTTAACATTCCAAAAAGAGTTGATTCATTTACAGAGTGTTTGTATTATTATTTTGGCTCGTTGCTGTGGTACTTGGTCTATGTTAGAGATCTATATGGGTATATTACACAGTTTCATTGCTTTGAGTCAGTGGTGGTCTCAGGAGCATTGTGTGTAGTCTCATTTGCCAAAGTAATGACTTTTGACTGATTATCCGTACTGCTTTCAGTTAATTAGGACATGCTGTTTTAATACATGTTATGAAATCATGATGCATTGTTAGACAAAAGTGTGTCTGGCTTTTTGGTTATTTTTGTAAAACTGATGTTTATTTATAATCAGAAGGATAAAATAAATTTCTGGCCATTGGCTTCAGATGACATCTGATTAAGCATATACTTGTTTATCTGCAGTGATCGAGAAAGACGACCTGATCTGATCTCAAAGCTCTGATGTTGCTCTTGCCCAGCTGTAGCTGTGAATCTATAAAAATTCTTGTTAATAATGAAGGCTGTATGATTCCCACAGCTCTCTAACACACAGCATGTGCCATCAATTCATCAATCTTTCATCAGTGTTGAAATATGAGGAATATCATTTCAGAGTGATGAATAACTGAATAATTCTGCTTCCTCCTTCTTAGAGCATTGTTTTGCTCCCTAAAAAAACTGATTTAGATCCGTGATGTTATTAAGGTGTTATTCAAAACTGTCTCTTGTTGAGAAGAAGATGAGCTGATTGTACTTTTTTAGCACATAGTAATAATATTGGAGCTCAGCCCAGACATGCTCATCCTTGTCTCTGAGGTTTAAGACCATATCAGACAACAAGACATCCACAGTCATCCAGAACATTGTGGTGAATTTTAGGCTACGTGTTGGGCATAACCATTTGATTCTTATGTAATTATTTTGGATTCTAAGATTTTGATTATTAAATGGGTTAATTTCAAATATGGCTTTTTAATCACAGCTACAACAGGGATCAAAAGACTTAGGCCCAGTGTAGCTGAGAAAAAAATTTAAAAATACAAGTTTATGCGGCCACAATATGATGGCAGACTGGTAGATAGACTGGTACTGCCTAATGAAAGGAATCTGCTTTAATCACCATATTTTTCATTGTAAAATGGAACATATTATGACACATGAGGCCATGGAAAAGATTATTTTTTTAATAAATATATAAAAAATATATATATATATATATGATATATGTATAGGGGCAGTGGTGGCCCGGTGGTAGGGTGCTAGATTACTGATCCCAAGGTCGGGGGTTCAAGCCCCACTATCAATGGGTTCTCACTGCTGTCTCCCGAGTGCAGCTAACTGGGTGATCAAATGCCGGCCATGTCTCTCACTGTCTGTGGTGAGAGGCATGTAAAAAAACCATTGCTTATTTTCGTCAAGAGTAGGCTACATAACCATCAGCATGTTTCTGCCCTGCGATGGCCTGGTGAGCTGTCCAGGGTGTACTCTGCCCTCACCCAGAGTCAGCTAAGATGGGCGCCAGCCTCCTCGCGACCCTAATTAGGATTATGCGGTTCAGAAAATGAATGAATGATATGTATAAGTAATATCACTAATGTCAAATTAAATAAAAAGTAGTTGAATTGTATTTCCTACATTTTCTTAATATCAAATGCTGAATCTGATCTATCATCCTTGATGGGGCTTTTAACACTGTATTAACATTATATATTATCATTTATTGATTGCATTCATCCAAAGGATTGCACAAAACATGCAACATCACTAGCTTTCAAACTTTTTAGCTGACTTTGGAACTCTTTCGTTACAGCCTGGTATGCTTCAGCCAAATATTTTCAAAGTCTCCACATCACTTTGTTCAGCTTTTAAGGAGTATTGTTTTGAAGTGTTCATGATTCACACGTTTTAAAGAGTCATTTTCATCATCATTTTTCTTTAGTCAAATTTTATTTACCATACTCTGAGAATCTAATTGAAATGAATTTTATTCATTCATTGATTTTCTAGGCAGCTTAATCCTAATTAGGGTCGCGGGGAGGCCGCGCCCATCTCAGCCAACACTGGGTCAGGGCAGGATACACCCTGAACAGCTCACCAGGCCATCGCAGGGCCAACACACACAACCATTCACACTCACACTTAGGGGCGATTTGGAACAGCCAATTAGCCTACTGTGTTGAATCCCATACAAGCACAGGGAGAACATACAAACTTCACACAGAAATGCCCCAAGCTGGAGAATCGAACCTGACACCTTCTTGCATTTTGGCGGACGTGCTGACCACTGCACCACCATGCTGCCTGAATCAAAATTCATTCATTCATTTTCTGAACCGCTTAATCATATTTAGGGTCGTGGGGAGGCAGGGCGAGGGCAGAGTACACCCTGGAGAGCTCGCCAGGCCATCGCAGGGCAGAAACACGCTGACGGCAATTCAGCCTACTCATTACGAAAGTCAGCAATGGTTCTTTTACATACTTCTGACTATAGACAGTAAGAGACATGGCTGGCCTTTGATAACACAGTTAGCTGCAAAACAGCGTTTGGGACAGCAGTGACAACCCAGTCACAGTGGGTCTTGAACCCCCGACCCTCTGATCAGTAATCCAACACCCTACCAGCAGGTCAAAATTATGAGAAATAATACATTTAATTAAACTGTGACCTGAGTGTGTGAGATTGTCATATACCTCACCAAAAAATCATAAAATCCAATCCTTTATTTAAAGAGAACATTCAGAACAACAAAGTTAGCTAAACTGCTTTCTAGTAAGTCAACATAAAAACACACTAAAACACAATAGTAAAATACAAAAAACACAATATAAATAAGTAAAATAAAATAAATAAACAAAAATAAGTGACTCTGAAAGCATTTTTTTTTATTAAAATATCATAGAAAACAATAAGTTGTGAAAAATAATTAAAATTCTCTACCGTGAATCAACTATGCCAATGCTGCTAACTACTAATTTTAGTGGAATACTTAATTATACCAGGCATGGAATGAGATGTTTTTAGATGTAACAGTTAGTCTAAAGAATAACTGAAATGAAGTGTATCAGGTTGCAGAAAATATGTAGCTGGAAAAGTGTAATTGGAGTAACCCATGTTCTCCATTATAATGAGCGAAGGATATTAAGCGAAGCTATAGTACAGAATATCAACATTATACTTGCTCTCCTAACAGCAGCTCCCCCTACCCACTCCCCTTTGATGTTAGCCCAGTGACATTAATTACTGAAGCAAAAACATGCAGCCCCAATCAGAATGATAATAATTGGATCAGAATTTCTACTATCTATGGGTTTTTATTTCCATGTAGATAAATGCAGTATGGATGACTCAGGTAACTCGGGGCAATTAGAAGCACAATAAATCATAGAAGATAAAAATCAATACATTGAAGCAGCATGTATTTTTCTTCTAAGCAGA
This sequence comes from Neosilurus mollespiculum, assembly GCA_030014195.1. NCBI lineage: Eukaryota > Metazoa > Chordata > Actinopteri > Siluriformes > Plotosidae > Neosilurus > Neosilurus mollespiculum. Next base: position 16,078,753 of record JAQMYF010000006.1, read on the forward strand.
CAAAATGGGGGGCGTCTCTTTTTCTGGACAACTTATAATGAGGAAAATATGGTAAACAGTTCATGAGCAGGATATCCAGGTAGTTTAATATGCTTTTAATGAAATATGACCTTTGTTGTGGACTCTAGTGGCCTTTTGGACAGAGTTATATTTACTATGGAGAAAAAGCCAGGATGAGTTTCATGCTGAGGGAATAGAGAGAAAAAGGAAAATGATTCTCAGTAAGTCTTGCAGGTTTAGTTAGGCGTCACATAGCACAGTGCTAATCCAGTTTGCACAGTTTTTTATTTGTATTTTTTTATTATTATTATATCCTAGTCATTCACCTCTTACAGGCAGCAGATGAAATTGGTCTCAGTGTATTTTCTACATTGAGAAGAGCCTTAAGCTCCATAAAGCTAGGCATTTCCACATTTTTCTCCCACCCTTTTTAACACTCGTACCTTGTACACTCACATATCCATCCGACCTTCTGACAGCAGCACAATCACAAGCAACATGAAAAACAGCAGTTTAGAGTCATTTTCTCTTGCAATTTTATTACAATGCAGGCACTTTACCGCTCTCCAGTGGAAACACAGTAATCTGAGCAGTGTTCCATTACCCTGAGCCAAAGTGATGATAATGGCTGTGTTTACCATGGGAAAAAGACATTTTTAGTGCAACGCCTCTGCATTTCATGTCAAATGCACAGTGGATGACCTACAGATAGAGATTGCAGTGCCTGCACTTTAGTGTTAGATAATGGGATTAAAAATGTTGCAATTAAATCAGCTTGGATTTGTGTGGAACTGTAAAATACAAGGAAAGAAGTAACTTTTAAGTGCATATAAAAAGAAATGATTGAAAATATAATAATAATATTATTAATAACAACAACTATAATAATAATAATAATTATAGTTTATTATTATTATTAGTAGTAGTAGTAGTAGTAGTAGTAGTACTAGTAGTAGTAGTAGTAGTAGTAGTAGTATCATTATTATTATACTGAGCGGCATGGTGATGCAGTGGTTGGCACTTATGTCTCACAGAAGAAGGTCCCGGTTTCAAAGAAGGTCCTGGTTTCAAACTCTATGCCTGGCAGGAGCATTTCTGTATGGAGTTTGTATGTTCTCCCTGTGCTTGCATGGTTTCCTCCCACAGTAAAAAAAAAATATATATATATGTACATTAGGGCAACTGCAGTGGACTGGCAACCTATTCAGTGTATACCCTGCCTCTCGGCCAAAGTCAGCGGTGACTGGCTGCTGTTTCCCCACAGCCCTGTAAGGATAAGCGGTATGGATAATGAATAAATGATTGAATAAATGAATACTATTCAGCAGCTTGACTGATAAATCAGCTTATATTTTTGGACTTGTCGTATCATCAGGAAAGCCAAAGCTTTTTATTTATTGTATTAAATTACATTAAATTAAATTACATCATTAGTTAATATCATTGATTGTTTGCAATGTTTTCCATTAAAACCAGTATTGGTAAAAAAAAAATAATAATAATAATTTTGTGAGCGAATGACTTATACCATTGAGATAAACTCCAATGAGGCATATCAGAGGCTAAGGTTTTACTGTGACTGGGTGACAGGGTTTAAACATCCAAGATAAACTAGCCTATGCTCAAAAATAATAACTCAGTACAGTACTCAAGCCAAAGTAATAGCAAAAGGCAACACATTTGTAAGTGGTTAAAATCCATGCAATATTTGTGTGTGTGTGTGTGTGTGTGTGTGTGTGTGTGTTCATGTTCCAGCCCTCCCTCGCCCCCCCACCTCTCTAATAGTGACTGAAACCACAGCGACCAGTGTAACTCTGACATGGGATTCTGGGAACCCAGAGCCGGTCTCATACTATGTCATCCAGTACCGTGCCAAAAATTCTGACAATGGTGGTTTCCAGGAAGTGGATGGTGTTGCATCGACACGCTACAGCATTGGTGGTTTGAGTCCATTTTCACCTTATGAGTTCCGCGTCATGGCTGTAAACAACGTGGGCCGTGGCCTACCCAGCACATCCGTGGAAACGCGAACTGGTGAGCAGGCACCTTCCTCCCCTCCACTGAAGGTGCGGGCCAGGATGCTGAGCTCAAGCACAGCACTGGTGCAGTGGGAGCCACCTGAGGAGCCTAATGGCCTCATCAGGGGCTATAGAGTATATTACACACAGGATGCGCTCTCATACGCACCACTCAGTGCCTGGAACAAGCACAACACTGCTGATGCAGCACAGCTGGCCACCATCTCCAACCTGGTGCCTGGTACCACCTACAGCCTACGTGTGCTGGCATTCACAGCTGTGGGAGATGGACCACCATCCTACACACTGCAGATAAAAACACTACAGGGAGGTAAGAGGGAACAAGCTGAGTGAGTGTGTGAGACTGTATGAGAGAGTGAGAGGGTGTGAGAGAGGGTGTGTGGGTGTGCTGATGGCATCCAACAGCATACAATTGGCTTGGCGTACAAGGACCCTAAGAGCTCAGGTGCGTGTGTCTGTGTAAGCTGTGAGACTAATTCTATGTTCCATGCAGTTCCAGCACAGCCAAGTGATTTTGAGGCAGAGGCGGAGCTCGACACTCGGATCATGCTTCGTTGGCTTTGGCCTGTTCAGGACCAAATCATTAAATATGAGCTCACTTACTGGGAAGCTGACTCTGGACACAAGGTAAACACATACACAAACACACATACACACCTTAAATGCCATTGAAGCATTCATGAATCTATGAGATTATAGGATTTCTAACATCATAACACAATGTTATGTATAAAATGATTTAAAGCTTAAGCCATATCAGCAGCATTTCAAATCACCTTTATCAAAAAAATAAATAAAGAAGCAAATTTGTAGCAATAATCATGTCTTGCTTTGTGGACTTGACATACACTGCCCAGGCAGAAAAAAAATGTCCCACACCCTAATATTTTGTTGGACCAACTTTAGCCTTGATTACAGTTGCCAAAGTCCATTTATGGTAGAATCTGGTCATTCAGTACATTCAGGTCATCAGCTGACTTCATTTTATTGCCACATAATGTTGCTGAGCCTTGACCTGACCAACTGAAGCAACAATGCTGTGGCTATTATGTACTGTAATGAAGAATAAAGGTGGTCCAACAAAATATTAGAGTGTGTGATGTATTTTTTTCTTCTGGGCAGTGTAAAAGGAAACTATGAAACACTTTTTTGTTGCCCAAGTTGATATTTCAACAGTGTTGTTATTTTGTCTTACAGAACCATGTAAGCTTTAACCCAGCTGGCTCTTACGCTGTGGAAGGACTGAAGCCTGACACTCTGTATAAATTCATGCTGGCTGCGCGCTCTGGAATGGGATTAGGCTTGTACACACAGCCCATAGAGGCTCGCACGGCCCAGTCCAGTAAGTTCTACACATACACATTCCTCCACAGCACATTTCAAGCACACTTCATAGACATATAGGAGGGACAGCATCAGCCCTCAGTGTTGCTTATTTTAGTTTCTCTCTCTTTCTCTCTCTCCTTTTATACCACTGCACGTGGCCCATCGCCATGACTGGTGATGGATGAGTGAGTGCTCATGATTTTGTGCTAGTGCCTGTCTTTTATTGCGCTTTCATTTATTTATTCATCTTTTCTACTTCAGTGCAGTCATGCTCATGAAGCATCACAAATATGAATAGCTGATGTGTAAAGAATGGCACACTTCAGATTTTATCTACACGGCTAGGATCTTTTTCCAGACGCTTCGGCTTTTCATCCCCCCTAGTCACAGTTATTGTGTTATTGTGGCAAATCTTTTTTGTTTGTTTGTTTGTGTATTTTTTTAAACCAATGATGTCAGAGTGACGGGTGTGCTCACTCTAATCTCACTCCTCCAACCCTCGATCTCTCACACTGAAGTGTTTATGACAACTTGGGGAAAATCATGCTTCTGGGGTTGTGTGTGTGTGTGTGTGTGTGTGTGTGTGTGTGTGTGTGTGTGTGTGTGTGTGTGTGTGTGTGTGT
>JAQMYF010000006.1:16087943-16090443 GCA_030014195.1 Neosilurus mollespiculum
TGTGTGTGTGTGTGTGTGTGTGTGTGTGTGTGTGTGTGTGTGTGTGTGTGTGTGTGTGTGTGTGTGTGTGTGGGTTGCCTCCACTGTGTATGTGCTGCACTCAGCAGTTTGACTGACAGCTGAATAGATGATGAAGCATTTCACGTACCTCGTCCGCTCTCTGTCCGCCCCCCCTTTCTTTCTTTTTATCAACACCCCCCCCCCCCCCCTTCTTGATGCATCCTGCAGGCAAAGCATTTTTTTCACACCAGTGAAGCAATGAAGCTGAGCTGCTTAAACACATACCTAGGTCGATTCAGCCTGCCTGACTCTTTGCCTGCAGTATGGCACTTTTCCTCCGTCATCTGGCCCACCTGTCTTTCTTTCATTGGTGTTATTGTCAAATGTTGCAGATTCTTTTTTTCCCCAAAAATTTATATTTCCAAAATCTATTTTCCTAAATCAATTAATTGTTGTCATGTCCTTTTTATTGGTTTAACTCAGGACTGTCACAGAAGCAATACACAAGAATAATAAGATACAAATACAGGTTGTTAGGATGATAGGGTGCACGTGCAAATTGTTAGGGCGATAGGATGCAAGTGTTTTAAAATATTATATATATATCCAAATCACAATCCAGACAAACATGGCAATAAAACAGCCAGTGGTCACAAAATCAGATAGACAGTTCATTAAAGAGAATCCAACAACAGAGACAGTGAAACAGGCAGTTCATGCACAACTAGGCAGTGTCAAAAGCAGATCCAAATTCATTCATTTTCTTAACCACCTAATCCTAATTAGGGAGGCTGGCGCCCATCTCAGCCCACTCCAGGCCAGCGTAGGGCAGAACCACACTGACGACAACCAAAAATTCTATTAAAATACTCTTTTCAAAATTCAGCAATGGTTCTTTTATATGTCTCTCACCAAAGACAGTGAGAGACATGGCTGGCCTTTGATAACCCAGTTAGCTGCACTGCGATAGTGGGGCTTGAACCCCCAACCTTCTGATCAGTAAGCCAGCACCTTAACCACCAAGCCACCACTGCCAGTAATCCAAATTCAGTAATAGTGAGTTGAAACAGGTCGTACACAGAATATCACTTAGTAGGTAAGGCATAAGCACAGAAAACAATATTTAGCAAAAAGACAAACAAAAAGAGCCCTTTTATATTGGTGCTTGGGTGAGTACTTGGGTGACAGTGAACATATGTGTGCATGGTTATGACATGTATGTCAGAAGTCCAGTGTTTGTGACTGTTGCAAAGAAGTCTGAGAAGTGTAGTGTGATTCAAGATGTGAATTGCATTGGTGATGCTGTGGGGCAGAGCAGGGCATAGGTGTAAGATGGATTTATATTAGCAGTGAATGATGGGAATATATGTATTTATCAAAAATGAATTAGCTGGTGGGCGGCACAGTAGTGTAGTGGTTAGCACTTTCAGCTCACAGCCTCCTGGGATTGAGCCTCATGCCAAATTTGCATGTCCTCACCATGCATGTGTGGGTTTCCTCTGGGCACCCCGTTTCCTCCCATAATCCAAAGACATACAAATAAGACTTGATGTTCAAAATTGCCTCTAGCTGAAAGTGTAAATTGGTGTGTGTGTGTGTGTGTGTGTGTATGTGTGTGTGTGTGTGTGTGTGTGTGTGTGTGTGTGTGTGTGTACCCTGCCTCTGCCCTGAGTCAGCTGAGATAGGCTTCAGCCTCCCCACGACCCTAATCATATATAAAGCGGTTCAGAAAATGAATGAATGAATTAGCTGGTGGAATTAAATCTTGGTAAAACAAAAAAACAAAAAACAAGGGAGAAATAAGAAAATGATCAGAGCAGAGCAAAGACACAAGAACAAAAAAGTGTGTGTGTGTGTGTGTGTGTGTGTGTGTGTGTGTGTGTGTGTGTGTGTGTGTGTTTCAGACCAATACGTACTTAAATGAAATAAACTAATGTAAAATAAATTAAACACTATCCTGGCCACATGCACACCCGTTATATTTATGTGTGTTTGTGCATAAGCCCCACTCATTTCCCTTACTTGCTGGCCAAGAACTGACTACCACCATTACACACATCAACCCAAATCATTCCAATATAAAGAGAGAGAGACACACACACACACACACACACACACACACACACACACAGTGGAGTCTGGGTGTTAATGCCATGGTGATCTTAAAACACTAAGCTCTTTACCCTCTCACGTTGCTTGCTCTGCCTCCTCCTTTTTTATTGACCGGTATTAACATCTACACTGCTGCCGATTTGCCCTATCGACAACAGATCTGCATTCGCCTCCAACTCTCACAGGAGCTGCTAGAGTGCATGTGTGTGCGTGTGGGGGAGGGGGTTGGGAGTTTTGAGCTCAAGCTCGCCTCCGCAGGAGCTGTTCATGAGTGCGTGTGGGTGGGAATGTGAGCTCGCCTCCTCACACTCACACCCACAAGAAAAATGTCATCTAAACACACAACAGAACACATATACTGTATGTGCATATAGGTAGGTATGTAAAC
>JAQMYF010000006.1:16095443-16100325 GCA_030014195.1 Neosilurus mollespiculum
TATATTAATATAGCTTATTAAAGATGTGGACTCCAGTCAGGTGGTGATGGCACTGATGGAGCATTGAGTGGCGTGGGAGAAACTCACCTTGGCTTGGCTGTGGCCAACATAGTAGTAGTAGGTATTAGAGTAGTAGTAGTATATTAAAAAAAACAGTCCATAAAGGTGCATATAGGACAGCAGTTGGAGAATGTGTCATGTTTCGATGTCATTCTCAATTGCTCTGTCTTCTTTTCTGTTTCTTTTTTGGCTCTCAGAATTGTTTATTCATTCCCTCTCACTGTCTCTGTCTGTCTCTGTCTGTATGTGTCTCTCCCTCTGTCTCTCTCTCTCTCTCTCTCGCTCTCGCTCTCTCGCTCTCTCGCTCTCGCTCTCTCGCTCTCTCGCTCTCTCATACATTTGGTTCTGTTCCCAATACCACTGTGACTTAATAGGCACTTTTTCATTCTTCCTGTCTGCATTTGAATCGATGAATAGCAGTGTTCTGTTGTCTGTATTGAAAGGCCAAATGAACTGTGCTTGGCTAGAGAAAGAGAGAGAGAGAGAGAGAGAGAGAGAGAGAGAGAGAGAGAGAGATGAGATTCATTTGGGACAGTGTGTGTCACAAATCTGTGTGACGGATTGAGCATGTCCTGTGTGTGGTGCTGAATCATTTTGAGTGGCCTGTTTTGGCAGCTTGGTGTCCTTGTCTAGTGGAAGAGAAGTAGCTATAATCCAGTCTATCTGCCAAACTCTCCCTCATGAATAGTGTAGATCCTGTTGCTGTTGCTCTCAAGCTATGAAACAGGGACTAAAACATTAAAAAAAGGCTGCATTTTACTACACATACTTTTGGGTAAAGTTCCTTACAAGGCTTGATACAGACAGTTTCTTTTTAAAGCGCCATCTTCATTCTGTTCAGTCTAATTAGAAAAGATAGGGTCAATTTGAACAGAGACTCGTGTAGTATATGTTATGTAACATGGAAGAAAATATATGGGTCATTATACATACCAACCATCTTCATTCCATCTGCTTCAGTTCTGCTTCATCAGACTTTAAGGGTAAATTACACCCCAGAGAAATCAGTGTGCTGCGGACCTGCATCAAGAGTAAAGACGAAAACAGTGCAAATCATGGCTGACCCAGTAAATCTTCTAAATAATTCTTTCTTTCAGTACTTCCACTCAAAGTAAAAGCATTCCTAGGACTAACTATAATTTAGAGCTTTATTGACTTAAACCTTAAACTGGAAGTAAACAAGATTTAGAACCTAATAGTTACTGGGAAACCTCTAAAGGCTGATATTTAGTAAGAATTAAAGTCTTCAAGTAGTGTAGTGGTTAGCACGACCGCCTGGATCCTGGGTTCAAGTCCTGGACTCAGCGAGGTTGTTTCTGTGTTGAGTTAGCATGTTCTCCCTGTGTTTCCATGGGTTTCCTTCACGTAGTCCAGTTTCTTTTCACAGTTCAAAGACAAAGACCAAATTGCCCCTAGCTGTGATTGTAAATTGTTTTTGTGTGTGTTGTCCCTGTGATGGAATGGTGAGCTGTGCAGGGTGTACCCTGAGTTTGCCCAGAGTCAGCTGAGATGGACTCCAGCCTTCCTGTGACCCTTGTAAAATGAATGAATGAATGAAAAATTACGAAAGTGTAGTTTAGGAGGATCTGAACTCACAAACTAAGATGTATAGGGTTAATAACAGACTTTAAAACTGGTACTTATTAAGTTAAGCCCAAAAGTTTCATCAATATTTACATCTGAAAATGATGTCTGTTTATAGATGAGTCACACAGATTCTTCAGTCAAAATATGGGCTGCTTATTCACCTTATTCAAATTACCTGCATATGACCAGCCTTTTCTTAAGTACAAGTGGTAGTGAGAGTATTTTTCAGTGGGATCTAAACCATTGCCTTTAAACAAAAAACATTTTGTTGTGTAGTGGTGGCGTAGTGGTAATCACATTGATCTCACAGCAAAAAGTTTCTCCATTCATGTCCCAGGCTTGGCGAGGGAGTTTCTGTGTGAAGTTTACTCCCTGTGCTTGCATGGATTTCCTTCAGGTACTCTGGTTCCCATGCAGAGTCCAAAGACATGCATGTTAGGCTAATTGGACATTTTTGATCCCCCCTAGGCATGAATGTTAGTGTGAATGGTTTGCTGTGATTTTAATAAAGAAGAAAACAGTTCAGAAAATGAAATGAAAATTAAATTAAACTTGTCTTTTCATACCACAAAAGTCACAGATAAAAAATGCAGATAAAGAGTATGCAATGTTTCATAAAACAAGACCAAATTTAAATATGAAAAGGTTAATAAAATGATGTATGAAGGAGAAAATGGCAGGTATTGAAATAAACAGAGTATCCTGCTAACTGAACTTCTGCATGAATTGTTGCATGAACTAGTTGTAATTAAGATGTTATTCACTGAAAACTTGGTTTAATTTAGCCATATGGCTTCTACCTTCATTATTTGGAAACGTCCTGATAGATAATTGTGTGCACAATTTATTGAAGCCACGAAGTCAAGGTTATAAAATTGTTATGTGTGTGCTAGATGTAGGCTTTTTTATCTTGCTTTTAATTATCCATTATGAGTGTAGAATTAATACAATTATGAAAATATTGATGTTAATTTGATGTAATGTCCAGTAAATAAAATGTGTTGACACTTTGAAGGATACGCTGACAAAGCAGTTATCAGTTATGCTTGCAGATCCCTTAAATTTAATTCTCTGCTTGTATGTCTGATTAAAATACTGTCCCCCCCTGATGTCCTCTGTGCAGGCAAAAAAACTTTAATGGACTTTCAGAGGTTCATAATAATAATTGATTTATAATGTTATGTTCATGTATTTAGCCTCTGATATTATTATGGTGTGTGTGTGTGTGTGTGTGTGTGTGTGTGTGTGTGTGTGTGTGTGTGTGTGTGTGTGCGTGCGTGCGTCCATGCTTGCATGCGTGTGTGCGTGCGTGTGTGTAGGTGCGTGTGTGTTTACAGTACCCTTTGTGTGAAACTCTCATGCATTTCTGAATGGCATACAAGTGTGCACATTTTCCAAAGTAAATCCTTATTCCACTCACTTAATCCACAGTTTAAAAAAAAAAAAACAGTATCACCTACAGTGCATTTATTTAGCTTTGGATATTTCTATCTGTACCATGGTTATTCTAATGTAACTTCTTCCTTGACTGCATATTTATAGTTTATGCTGGAACATTCAGGTTTTTTTTTTATTTAATGGAACGTATATGACACCCACACATAGTCACAAGTCCTTAGAGCAAAAAAATATATACATTAGGAAAGGACTAAAATAAGAACATTTTATGCAATATATTGAAAAAGGACTGCAATCCTAATCTGCAATCAGTGCAGTATTTTTATTGAACATGATTTTCTGTGAACTCATTTAGATAAATAAATAATTAAATGTTTAATATTGACCAACGAAATAATATTAAAAAAAACATATTTAGACTGTGACTGTGTATGTATCTGTTTTACTGGAGTTCACCATTTACAAGTAAACAAGCTTTATTCACATTGCATAGAAACATTCTTTCCAGAGGGTTTGAATAATGTAATCAGAGTACATGTTTCCCTCTTCCCTCAATTTATCTTTACTGACATAACTGAATGAAGTATAATATTGCCAAGGTGTAGGCAGTACAGTACTTTCATTTCATTCTCTCTCTCTCTCTCTCTCTCTCTCTCAATCTCTCTCTCTCTCTCTCTCTCTCTCTCTCAATCTCTCTTTTTTCTCTCTCTCTCTCTCTCTCTCTCTCTCTCTCATTCTCTCTATCTCTCTCTCTCTTTCTCTTTTTTCTCTTTCTCTCTTTTTATCTGTCTTTGCCTGTGATATGGAGATTAATGAGCTGTGACTGTGATATCACTTCAGCAGATAAAGAGGCTCCTCTCTTTCACATGGTGGCTGCGGTTAACTCCATGCTGGTTCGACTCTCTCCGTATCGGCCTTGTCCCAATCTGACTTGTCTTGCTCAATCTGCATAAGATGAAAGAGACTATTTAACTCCTAAAAACTAATTAGAAGGAGGAGAGGCCCCTAAGTGTTAAATGAGAGGCAGACTTTCTCCTGCTTTATCTTCGTCTTAAAGAGATTTTTTAAATGTCAGATAATTCATATCTCCATTTCCTTCAACCCATTTTCTCTGTAGACTCAGCATGACTGCTCCGCACTCAGTCTCGGCATGCTGTAACATCAGGCAGCTGGGAGCAGCTGGAAATGTTGTCGAATTTGTTATATTTCAGATGTACTCAGAGTCAGTGCAAGAAGCCAGACATATTCATCATTAGGCTTGTAATGTAAAGAATGTATGTTTTTCTTAATATAGGAACCTTCAGACTAAACACAAACACCAAAATATGTTTTTCAGTGCTTTGTTAATGCTTCCTAAATAGGTCTTTCAATACTGAATTAAAACCTGATCAGCTAACCACATTAGCCCTGGGTAAAACCCCTCAGCCATCATCATAGCTTCTCAAGACCCAAACTATAATGTTGTGTGTCTTGTAATTTCCTGAGAACGCTTCCTTACCACCTGATTACTGTTGAACTTGATCAAGCTCTTTAAACAAGAAGAAGTTTGGTAATACCGAACTGCCTTCAGATGAGGATCTAACAGTGACATACACACAATGTACCTGCACTAATTAATACTCATATGAGGACAGCGAGGTCTCAAAAGTTTAATGAAACTTTCGAATGAAATTCGAAATTTACCGGCCTGTTGCACTCACCCCTATCATGATGAAGTGCTTTGAGAGACTGGTGAAGGACCACATCATCTCCAAACGCTAAAGGTCTGCCACTAACCATATTGTGAAGTTTGCTGATGACACAACAGTGGTGGGCCTCATCAGAGATGATAACGACC
>JAQMYF010000006.1:16109279-16126190 GCA_030014195.1 Neosilurus mollespiculum
ATATATATATATATATATATATATATATATATATATATATATATACATATATATAAACAATTCACACATCATTATAGTCTTATAAAATGTTTTCTGTATTGTCTTATAGAGATATCTTAAGTGACTCACTAGAAGCCAATGTCAATATTTTCTGGGTGTCTCAGAAAGGTTATGAGTTTAAAAGACTCCATTGAGACACTGTCCATGGTGGTATGATGCACCGGATCAGGTCTGATCTGTGGGTTATTTGCTGAATTTAGCACATTGTCGGCAGGCTCAGTCGTAAAAATACATTTCAGTAGCCAGTGAAGCCAACGCCCATTGACCTAGTGCAGTGACCTACTCTGCCTGAGAAAACCAGTAGACCATGTGTCAGTTTGGCCTCACTGAAGTGGTCCATATGTGCCGTGCCAAATATCTCAGATTTGGAACACCCCTTCTGGGTGCAGATGCCACTCTCCCAGGAACATGGGCTGTCTCCACAGTGTGTTTGAAGCTGTAGTTTGCAGTCCTAGAAATCCTATCAAGTTCAGTGCAAAAAAATAAAATACATTAGTATCTACCACACCAGAACAGCACAATCTGGTTGGCCCACTATCTCAGGAATCAAAGACAATTACTCTGTATGCATAATTCTTAAGGCCAAAGACATTCACTTTATCACAGTCACTTGGAGCAATTGGTATCCTTATCATGCATTAAAATGCATAATAAACAATACAAATCTGTTTTTATTTTGTTTTTGCATAGAATATACTATACCACATTATGAAGGTATGTCCTAAATTCTGAATAAGTAGGTTTAAAAGGCACCATAAAAGCACAGAGCTCATGTGACCTGCTGTAATGCTTTAAATAAGTACACTTCACCCGCAATTTCCCAGATTATTAGGGGGGTAGGTTGTCCGGGAACCGCAAAAGTCCAGCAGTCACTAATGTCCTGGGTCCCTACCTTTTCCCAGACATTTACCATAATTGGTCAAGCAATCACCATTATTCAGCAGCAGTCCCGGACTTTTGCAACACTTATCCAACACTCAATACACAATATTGTGTTTCCACAAACTTCAGCGTATCAGCACATTCTTTTATCACATTCATTTTAAATGTGGGTTCCGGCTCGTCGTCACTGTCCTCACTTTCACTTTCACTTAGCTCTCCTGTCACTGATGCCACTATCTGTTCATCGGACATCATTTCTTGCCCCTCTGCTGCTTCATTTTTGTCCATCCACTCGGACGGGAACGAGCCGGACAGGAGGTAAATCATGACCGACCCGGATTTCCATCATCGAATCCCAGACTTGTCCAAGCAATTTTCCGGCAATACCAAATAATGTCTGGCGCCGGATTTTGTACGGGAAATCCGAAATCTGGGAAATAGGGGTACGGGAAATCGATGGTGAAGTGTATATATAAACTATATAGCTCGCTTCTTTTTATGTTTCCGCATAGTATACACTAAAACGACTAAAGAGACGTTAAAGAGAGTGTTACACGGATCTGCTCAGGCGTGCACACACAGCTCACCTGAGTGCATCATTCCTAAATATGTAAGAAATAAATCATAAAAATGTAATTTTAATGTGTTTTTTGCTAATGTTCCCATGTAAAGCACACTAAAACCATTTTGTGCCCCAAGCGTGGTGAACTGAATGTTCTCGTGGGCCAATTCAGTGACATCCACCTCATTTTGAATGCATTATTGTACATTTAGGGTACAACAGCTTGGCACTGGGTCAGTACCATTTCAGGTATTTATTTGTGCCCTTCATATGTTTTCTATTTTTACTGCTAGGAACTACTAGGAACCGTAGATGAATCTTGAGGTCTAATAATTAGCCCTAGGTGTATATTAGTGTAGATTGTTCATTGGGGACAGAAATGGGCTCCTGCTATATTCCTTTTTTCCTAAGGATAGATGATGTTGTGTAGAACTTCTTGTTCTGAACTGCAGGGTTTATTTTTTAATTGTATTTTTATGCAGCATATAATAAATACAGTGCATGAGTCATACATGTCCTACTTAGCTTTATAAGCTAAGACAGTGGGCACTGGTGGCTCAGTGGTTAAGGCTCAGGATTGCTAATCCAAAGGTTGGCGGTTCAAGCCCTGGTACCACTGTTGGGTCCTTGAGCAAGGCCCTTAACCCTCAATTGCTCAGTTGTATAATAAAAATGATGAATGTAAGTCACTCTGGATAAGGGTGTGTGCAGACAGTAAAACACAGTTCATGCCCTTTAGCAGGTGCATGAACTGTGTTTTACTGTCTGAACAAATCCTCTACTTGGAATTACACCTACTCTTAGGAAGTATAATATTGCACCTTTTGAATATTTTTACTTTAGGTCACGACCCCTGATGACATACCTAGTGGTTACCCACAAAACCTCAGTGTAGTGGGACTGAGCTCCACTTCTACAACTCTGGCTTGGGCTCCACCACCACTGGTGCAGAGAAATGGAAAAGTAGTACGCTATGATATTGTGTACCGTGACATCAACAGTGTACAGAATCAAACCAACAGTACAACAGAGAGACGTATGAGCATCAGCGGCCTGAAACCTGATACTACCTACGACATCAGAGTGAGAGCCTTCACCAGGAAAGGCCCGGGACCTTTCAGTCCCAGCATACAGAGCAGGACCATGGCCACATCTGTGCCTGGTGAGACACACACACACACACACACACACACACACACACAGATTTATTAATACTGAGCTGAACAGATGGTGGTAGATGAAACACTGCGGCAGGGCAGGCACGGATTGTGCTTGCAGACTCCCACATATATACACACAGATACAACTGCATACAGTCCTTTATTTTTTATACTACAACCATTTACGCATTTCTGATTGGCTGTCAAGCATCCATTAATACCATGAATGTGCACAGAAACAAATTATTTATTGGCCACAAGCATAGTAGTGCAAAACATATAAGTCCACCTGGCATCTTTTGTTTAAAATGAGCTTTAAATGAGTTTCATTCAGTGACTAATAACCCAAATGAGGATGGGTTTACCTTTTGGGTCTGATTCCTCTCAAGGTTTTTTCCTTATGCCACTGTTGCCACAGGCTTGCTCATTAGGGTTTTATAGGATATACAAAGAAATGTTTTAAAGCATAAGTTCTTTACCAAATTTGATTACTATGTAAAGTTGCTTTGCAACAGTATCAACTAGAAAAAGCATTATACCCTATGTGCTATGAACTGAATTGAATTGGAGTAACAGTGATGCATGGATGGAACATGGCTGCCAGGAGGACTTAGAGGTTTTTGTATCTGTAATCTTCATATATAGCCATAAAAATCATATATTGATAGCAATGTTTGCAAAGCAAGCTGACAAAATAACATAACTATGAGTCTACTATTTTCAAATCCAAAAAATAAGTCAAAATGAAACCACAAAAAGATTTAAACAGTGTTAAAGTTACCAAGGGATGAACAAGATAAGACCTGCTAAAGCCTTGTGATGTTCTTTACCTCTGGCTTATCCCTCTCATCTAATATGAGGACACCGTATTATCTTACTTTATCTCCTAAATTTGGAATGGTATACTGAAGAATATAATTTCTGATATAATGTGTGTGTGTGTGTGTGTGTGTGTGTGTTCCCTCTGTGTGATGATGATGACGATGATAATGATAATTATTATTATTGTTATTATTATTATTATTATTATTATTATAATGACAATAATCATTGTCACATAATAATAATAATAAGGGTTTTTATTAGAGTTATTTTCAAACAGGGTCAAACTGTTTTACAGAGACAGTGAATAAGGTTAAATAAAAAGAAAGAAAACACAATAAGAGGAACATAAAACAAGAGTTGAATAAAACCCACTGGTAACAGTACACTAATTGAAAAACAGTAACAAGTAAATTGGTTTAAAGTAAATCTCACGGAAGTTCACTAGAGAGTAACATCCAGGGCCAGGAATCATCCATTTATTTTAAAAGGTTCTCCACTTTGGTGTTAAGTTTCAGTTTGGATATGCTGCAGGCATACCTGGATGACTAAAAACACCAAAGTGTCCTCATTACACACTAGAAACTAAGCGAGAGATTGCACAGAAACATTTTACACTGGGCTAAAAACATTTGTAATGTGCAAAATTTAGGAATGTAGGACTGTTTAAGATTTAAATGCATATTTTATATAATATTAAAAACTGGCCATTTAAAACAAATGTGTGTGTGTGTGTGTGTGTGTGTGTGTGTGGTGATAGTGTCAGCATATACTCAGTGTAAATCTTCTATTTAACAGAATTTGCCAAAAACTTTGGGGTGAAAGCAGCAACAAAGACCTCAGTACTACTGACATGGGAGGTCCCTGATACCTACAAGCCTCAAGTGCCTTTTAAGGTGACACACACACACACACACACACACACAGGGCTGTGTCAATAGTTGACATACAGGCAGACATGCAGTCAACCTACTGTGACCTCTCACCTTGAGATTGTGAATGAAATGCCTTGAGTTTGCACAACACCCCTTGAGAAATACACGAAAACTGGAAATCACAACACCAAAACAAAGTCTTACATGGAGTTGGTGTTCGTGTAAATTAAACAATGTACTGGTCAGCCAATTATCCATATTAACACAAACACTGGGTCAGTCAGGAACTCTACACACACTCTTGTGTATTGCAGCCCTCTAAGAAACATTCAAAGAAAATTAACAAAATCTCTTACTCAATGACTAATAGCCACTGTGGACAACACCTCCTGTGCAGTTCCTCCTGAGACAACTAGCAAGTCTAGAAGTCTTGTCTTGTTGCCAGCCCCCAAGTTGAACACACACACCAACACAACAAGGCGTTTGTCTGTGTTTTTGTCATTACTTTTATCAATTAGCAGAGAAAATGGCCCCTCTCTGCATGACTCTACCACTGGTGCTGTCAACTCAGATGCAAGACACTTTTTGCATTATGCATACTTCTTTCCTTCTGATGAACTTGTGATCATCCGGTGAAAATCCTTATCATTCTCCCATTCAGATTGAAGAGCTGTATGCCTTTTGTTTCTTAGCAGGAGGTGTTAAAGCCATCGCGAGCAAAGCAGCAAATGATTAAATGCACCTTGGTGAAAATTTTCATGCGCTTCAGGGAAGTTCTGGTTCGTGCAGCACGAACTGGAACATCCGGGAAGTGCATGAAATTTTGAACGCCACCTATAGTATACGCATGCGTGAGGACCTTGACATCCTTTGCCATGCTTACCCCGAGTTATTGTTGGCTGATTTGTCCACAGACGAACCTGAAAGGAGTTGTTCTGTTGCTGGTTTTGCTAATCATTGAGAACAAAGAAACGAACTGGATAGTGCTGCAGAGTAAATGAAACATCCTCATCATTGCAAAGTTCACAAGCAAAGCACCACATTCAGTTTATACTCCATAGACACACATGAGGTCCACCAACTGCCAAAAAACAAACAAACAAGAAAACACAAGAAATGACAGCCAGAAATAAAGCACACACATAAACACTCTGAAAAATCATATTAAGTGTGAATAAGCTGGAACACACCCACGCACACTCGTCAAAGTCTGTTAAAGAGCCTATTAGTTGAATCAGGTGTGTTAGAGCAAAAAAATATACACAGACCAGCGCTACTATAGGAACAGTAGCGTGTGTGTGTGTGTGTCAGAGTGAGAAAGGGGGGGGGGGGTGGCAAGAGAGAAGAACCCCAGCATGCATATGTACAGCTCACGCCATTTGTTAATCTGAGCGCCCTCTTCTGCCTGATCCTGCATAATCAGCAGAGGGATGATTAAAAAAACAGAAACTAATCGATCAATTAATAAAAAAGAAAATAGAAAGAAATAATTAAACAGAAGGTAAATTAAGAGGAAAGGTAAATAGAGGGAAAAAGAGAGAAACAGTGATAGCAAAATTCTCAAAGCAGATTCTCCAGTGGTAACCAAACATGGTAAATATAGAGTTGAATTGACATGTACATGTAAAATTGTGGTTTAACATTTAAAGGATTCAGTTGCATATGATAGTTGGTGTCATTATAAAATGGTGGAGAGTCATCCTTTCCAGAGTTATGTAACCATGCTCTGGTGTTATGAGTTCATTTTTAACTATGCATAGAGGATTTTTTAACTTTACCTCTGAGCTGTATTATGAACACTGCAAAGTTTAGGGTCAAAATAAGTGCCACCAAAGTGTTGAAATAAACTTTATTACAGCTAATATAAGACCAAATTTAGGCTGTGAAGGCACCATCTAAGGTGTGAGCTGAAAATATTTGTATAATGTTAAAGTGAGCGTCCTCTTTTGCCTGGTCCTGTATAACCAGCAGGGTGATGATTAAAGGAAAACAGAAATGCAGACAGAGGTGTGCAATACACAATCAAACAAATAAATGCATACATACTGTACATAAACATGCAAATGTGCATAGAGAAGAAAGGGGGAAAGCAGTTAAATAGACAGTAGGGGAATTAATAGGAAATGCAAATGGAGGCAAGCAAAAGAGAGACACAGACAGTGAAACTCTCAGTACTTTTTCTGATGTATATGGTATGAGTTAGTTTGCTCACCCATAACCTTGTCATAGTTAATTTCTAAATTAATCAGTAATCGTTTTAAAACATTTACTCATACTTCCTGTTTATACAGTTATCTTGTTTTGGATTAAGACCTGTATTAAAAGTATCAGGTAGCTACCCAACCCATTACCTTGAGTTAGTTTAATACCAAAAATATATATACAAACAGATTATTATACTATTAGTGTTTGTTTTATTTAATTCTAGTATAATGTAAAACAAAATGTTTACTCCAATTAAACACAGCATTGGCTGTTTGGTCACATTGCCCTCAGGGTTTTCATCTGTGTTAACACGGACACCCTCCTCTGGCAGATCCTGTATAACCAGCAGAGCGTGGAGGTGCAGGGCGATCTACGGCGGAAACTCATCACCCGTCTTCAGCCCGACACTGAGTACTCGTTTGTGCTGATGAACAGAGGCAGCAGTGCTGGAGGACTCCAGCAGCAAGTGTCCATTCGCACAGCACCAGACTTGTTGGACAAAAAACCCAGCCGATCAGCCCATGAGTCTGCTGTGGGTGGAAGAGTCACTCTTACATTGCCCACGGTAACCGACAGCGCCTCTGCAGGTATCAGGTCTGTACCACACACCCACTAAAATACACAGACACATGTAGATGCATGGGCATATGGTGTGCAGACAGTGACATATTTTATAGACTTTTATAGATGTGGCATTTCCTTTCAAATGATTTAAACATGTGTCTGCATCAGTCTGAGCTCAGAAGCCTTTGGTCTGGGGCAGAGCAGGGATTTGAGATGATGCAGTGGTCTAAACGCTGAGGGATGGGAGCAGAATCCAAAATAACCCGACTCATAAATGAATGCTTATTTTACAGTTTCGGTACAACGTTGTACTGAATCCCTTTGAGATGAATCTCTTCACAGAGGGATCAATTAGAGGTGATTTTATTTCCATGACAAACCGCGGTTTTTGTGCCTCGCTCTCTCCTGTGAGATACACATTTTACACACACGTGTTGTCTCCTGCATTTTTGTCTGCTGGTACCTGCCATGTGTAGTCGCAGTTTTAAATGCTCCCTGCAGTCAAAAGAACGTAGCTGATTTGAAAGCATTAGAAGGTAAAAGAAAATTAAGCCTATTAAAACAGCAAAATTGTGTGCAGGCTGTTATAATGACAGCCATGGGTATAAAGCTTAATTTTATATTCACCAAGGGCATTGGGAGATTCAGAAAGGGGCCTCGTTTATTAATCTGTTAATAGAGCTGTTTAAATGTTTTCTGGAACTAAACGTTCCCAGTAGATTGACATGCATTTTATGGAATGCTGATTTCACTTTATACTCATGTGTTGATTAAAAAAACAGTGACTTATAAATGACCAAGCTCGATTTACATTGAATGAAAGTCAAAGCTCACAGAGCTGAACATGACAACCTGATGAAAAGTGATAGTGATGCAGTGATTAACACTGTCGCCTCACAGCAAACAAGTTCTGGGTGCAAAAGCACTGGTTAGCCCGGGCCTTTCTGTGTGAAGTTTGCATGTTTTCGCTGTGCTGGTGTGGCTTTCCTCTGGAGACTTCAACATTCCAACATTCTGGTTTCCTCCAACATTCCAGCGACATGGGGTTTAGCTAATTTGGTTACTCTAAATTGCCCAGAGCTGTGAATGTGAGTGTGAACAGTTCTCTGTCACTATGTATACTACACCGCTTGCCAAATGTCAGCCAGGATTGGCTTCAACTCCAGTGTGATCCTCAGTAGGATAAGCAGTGTATGAAATGGATGCATGAAGAAAATGGTGCACTAAATCTTTAGGTAATGTGGCTCAGCCATCACAGCATGTCAGTTCCCAGAGATACAGCCTGACTCTTCACCCATTTATAGGGTGTCATTATTGAACTGAGAGTCTGTCTTAATTTGCAAATGTCTTTCAATTTGCTTTTTTTCAAGAAATTATTGTAAAATAGTTGTTTTTCATAAGCATTTATTAAAATGTGTGTGTGATTAAAATAGATAGATATTTAAACTAATTAATTTACTATGTACATTTGCAGTAACTCATACAGTCATCGTATACATATGGAAATTAACAAGGAACCAAAGAACTCTCCAAGGATACAAAGGCAGTTTTATTTTTCACTAACTGGATTTTTATGAATATCATATTTCTTTTAAAAAAAAAAAAAAAAAAAGAGCTTGCAAAGGATTAATAAATAAATCTGTCATCATATCCAGGTTGATAAATAAGGCTTGTTGAGACCTAAAAATTTATTTAATAAATGTACAATGGTGAAATATTTTCTGTGTTCACAGCAATGATAAAAACAGCCAAAATATTATGAAGCAAAGAGAGGTCTTAGATTAACAGTAATCATGAGGAAAAAACTTGAATAAAGTAAACACCATATATGGACTCTGTTTTCATTTGTCACTTGTGCATCAGAGGCAACAATAAAGTGGATTGATCTCCATGTCTGGAGTGAATGTCCAGGTTGGAAGTAGCTCTTAAACTGACTCATCTTGCTTTAATTCATAGCCATCTAGATGCAAGGAGGAGAAATGTTGATCTTACACTAGCTGAAGTTATTTAGCATTCTGTGTTATGAGTTTCAGAGATTTATGTAGGCAAGACGAGTGTAGGGTTTCACTGCAGTCAGATTTTTTATTACTGCCCAATACTAGGTCATCCTCAAAGCCTTCTCTTCCTTTACTCTTATTTGTTCCATACTCATTCCAAGCTCTTAAACAAGTGGATTTCCTTCACTTTCACAGCGTGTGCTCAAAAGCCTTTTGTCTGGGGCAGTGCAGGGATTTGAGTTAATGCAGTGGTCTGGACACTGAGAGACAGCAGCAGAATGTAAAATAATCTCACTTGTTTGTGGCTCACAAAGCCAGAACCCTAACACCTCTGGTTCGAAGAACGTGTACAGAATCACAGAATGTAGAAAGAACAAGGTGTGGATCTTAACCTGAAAATTCATAGAACAAAAATATTGCAATACTTTTACAGCACCTTAGCTCATCTCATGCAGTTTTTAGTCCAGCTTTCAGTAAAACCGAGGGGAGGGGTTAAAACTATCATGTCTTTGAGCTGCAGGTCTGTTGATGAAAGGCCATGCAAGTGGAATGCGAATCTGCACGGTTGTGACGCATTATACTTGACTGGCTTTAAAGGGGATATAAGACCACATTGGTAAGACCTCATTGTGAGGTATTTATGTCTTTCTTTATTTCTATTTCGGAAACGTATCTGGATGGCACGGGGGCATGCACGTCTGCCTCACAGCATGAAGGCCGAGTTCGATTCCCAGCTCGGGCATTTCTGTTAGGAGTTCACATGTTCTTCCCGTGCTTGCGTGGGTTTCCTCCGGGTACTCTGGTCCAACAGTACACAGTCCAAAAACATGCACAGTAGGCTAACTGGCTGTTCCAATTCGCACCTAGGTGTGAGTGTGAATGTGAATGGTTGTGTGAGTGTTGGTCCTGCGATGGCCTGGCAAGCTGTCCAGGGTGTACACCGCCCTTGCCCAGAGTCGGCTGAGATGGGCGCCAGCCTCCCCGCAACCCTAATTAGGATTAAGCGGCTTAAATAAATGAATGAATGGATGAATGAATGAATGAAATGTATCTGGAGTACATGAACCTGCTGGTTCCTTTTGGTTTGTCTCTAATTTTTGTTTTTGAGAACTACCTTCATTTAAAATAAATAAATAATGTTGGCTGACACCCTGACATCAACACATTATACAGCCTTGTGTAAAACCGTTGATTATTTTCATACTTACCGTGCAAGGCTCAATCAACGTTAGATTTAAAATGCATTTACTCTCTTTACAATTACTCTGGAAAAGTAGCTTGATACTATTAACTGCAGGGGTGTGAAAGAAAAAAAGTCTTGTGCTACTAATGCACAAGGTAGAGTAAATAAGCAGAGCTTTTTATATTGTAATGGTTATCTGTTTAATATTTGATTAGCTTCAACTCAGAAAGTCAGAAAGGTTGCAAAACGACTGCAGAGTCCAAGGAAATAACCAGACCCAATCTCTTACAAATGCAAAATCAATAAATCTAGTTTGGTAGCTCAGGTTTTAAAATGGCATGTAATTTTTGTCCAGGTGTAACTGCTGTTGGCAGCTTGAACACACACACACACACACACACACACACACACACATACACACACACACACACACACACACACACACACACAGACACACACACACACACACACACACACACACACACACAAGGGAGGGGAAAAGAAAGTATTTCACAGTCTCAGTGCTAGAGTCTGAGTAATTGGAGCTATTTTATTATTTATTTTTCTACACAATAAAACCTTACTTTACTCATTAAAGTGTATCTTCACCCTAAACCCTGAGCCAAACTCCACTGTGTAATTTTGAAAAATGCTAAAAGGTGGACATGGGGCTTGGTGAGGCATGCAGGGGCTGAAGAGGATGGTGGCATGAGAAGGGGCATAAATTAAAATATTAAAATATATTTCTTTTACAGACTCCTACTCAAGGGTGGGGGGCTGTGGGAGATGAACTGACTGGATTGGAGGGCAATAAGATTATTCTGTATTTATTTATTTTAATAAAAAAAAATAATAGGGAAGTCCCACATAGATGACTCTATGTCAGCATCGGCACTGCAAATGTTACAATGACTGTAACCAGTAGATGGCATTTTGTGTTGTTAATTGTACTGAGAATTTTGTGAGTAGTCACACTGTCATTGTTGTGTTTCTTTACAGTGCAGTCATTTCATTTAGCTTACAACTGAAAAAGCACATTTAATTATGTAATATCTCTTTAGAGAATTTTAATGATGTAGATTGTTAGTATGAATAAAACCTAAAAATTCACCCCATTTTCTTGAATGAATCTTAGAGCCTGTGCCTCATTCCTGGGACTTACTGTTTACATGCTATGTATCCTGATGTGTGTGTTCTGCAGGTGGTACTACATAGTGGTGGTGCCCATGAGTCAAGTTGCTTTGCACCAGTGGGAGAGTCCTGAGGACATCGACCTTGATGAGGTGTGTGAACACAGAAATATGTTTACTATTATAATTTGTGTATCTGTGTGAGTTGTTATTGGGGAGTTTGCACGTGTATTAATGTATATTTCAAAACAGTAGCAGTTAGATGAAGAGTCTATATGTCTCTCTGACAGCCTTTCGTTGCTTTCACACTAGCGCCTTTGACGCAGGACTCTTAAGCTTTTTGTTTGGTTTGTTTCATTAATGTGTACACTGTTTCACAAACTTGGGTGCATATCAAGGAACTGGAGCCAGGTCCTCCAGAAATCAGGGATGCCTCTACTCCAGTGGTTGGTATGGTATGAAAGCTATCAGATCCAAAAACATTATTGATTATATTTATTTTGCTTGATGGTTGCACAAGCATGAGCAGAAAACGTCAAGGAAGGAAATCAGTTTTCAGAAATTTGCACGAATTAAAATCACAAACATTATTTAGGGTTTTTTTTTCCATTTTTCCTCTCTTTCACACCTCTGTTATACATTGTTACCTTGCATCATTGCTAAATAAATTCCTTACCAATTAAATTCTTTATGTGGTGCTGACATAACTGGACTGACAATTCGCAATTTATAATATGGACAGAGGTCGGTGGGGCAGGGGCAGGGGCGGGTAGTCGCACTTGGGTTTGGACCACCAAAGCAGACCAAGTGTGAAAACCGCATCTCTCTGTCTCTCTCTCTCTCTCTCTCTCTCTCTCTCTCTCTCTCTCACACTCTCTTTCTGTCTCATTTTAAAAGTAGAAATGGTAAAATGCATGAGTTGTGGTTTCAAAGCCCTGTAGTATTTAAGCACTTTTATAATCTTTTTTAAACAAATTCCATTTACTCCTTCTGCACTGGTGATATGCTGCACTGATGTCTTGACCAAAGGCCTCCTCCTCACTCTCCTTGTCACTACAGAACTCATTGTTTTTAATGCAGACAGTTTGTGGTTCACACACACACACACACTGTTTTTCTCCTGAGCTCTCTTTCTGTCAGAGCTATACTATAACTAAAACTGGAGTTTTGAATATAAATGAGTGTCAGGCTTGGGAAATAAATGTGGCATGATTGCATGCAGGGCTTCTGCAGCACGTTTATCAAGGCTGCTTTCCAGAAGTCTGACTCTGTACAACACGCACACACAAACTCACCCACACATACACACATGCAAATACACAAACACAGTCACACCCCTACAACACACACACACACACACACACACATTTTCATTACAACACCAAAGAGTTAATAATGAAGTAGCTGAATCCTTCTCATACACAATAGATTAATTACAGATGGAAAGATATGAAGCATATTTGTGCTGGACAGATTAAACCTCAGAAAGAATTGAATCTCAAGTTTATTTATAGGACAGATTTGTAAGACACTCCCGAAAATGAACATCTCCAGTACAAAACTACAGAAGAAAACTTCAGACACGGAATTTTACTGAGCTGATCAACTATCCAAGGTGGAATGGGATACGAGGTCCATGTTTTTTCATATGCAGTATTCTTTAAAAGATACTGTTCCATTTGCCTGCAATGGCCTGGCGAGCTGTCCAGGGTATACTTTGCCCTCGGCCAGAGTTGGTTGAGATGGGCGCCAGCCTCCCTAATTAGGATTAAGCGACCCAGAAAATGAATGACTGAATGTTCCATTTGCAAGAAATCAATTTTACTGAATTAGTGGCTCACCCTTTTTTTTTACCTAAAAACAATAATCATGAATAATAGATTGAAGGGTTTTTTTTGTATAATGTAGGTGGGTGGTTTACCATGTTTGGGGCAAAATGTCCTCTGATCAACAGTTAAAAAAAAAAAAAATGTGTGTGTGTGTTGTAACATAATTTTATAGCTTATGCCAATAGTCATCATCTTCATCGTCATCATAATCATTTTACTTAGGAAAAACACAAGATACATTTAGGTGCCTTTCTTTCCCAAGGGTGTATTCCCAGAATGGAGCTAGAGCTGTACATCTAGACAAAAGCATAATGAATGCTGCAAAACTCGATGAGGCCTCTTCAGCTCAACTAGTGTTTGCACTATGTTTTTCTTTGAATTTATGTAACTGTCTGTCTATTCATATACAATATATCTATTAATATTTGCTTTTCTACCCGTGTGTGTGTGTGGGTGTGTGTGTGTGTGTGTGTGTGTGTGTGTGTGTGTGTTAGTTGTTACAGGCTGGCGGAGATTTAACTATGATGAAAAGGAAGAGAAGGCAGAGCGACGATTCCCTGAAGCCATACATTGCTGCGAGGCTGCATACACTGCCAGAGAGCTTCACACTTGGAGACGAGCGGCACTATAGTGGCTTCTACAACAGAGCACTGCTTGCTCAGACTCAGTACCGCATCTTCATCATGGCTGCTCTACGGGAGAATGAATCTGTACGACACACACAGACACACACACACACACACACATACTTCAGAACTTTAAAATAACATTGTAAAATAGGAATTATTTGCTATAACTTAATCATACCACATCACATATAGATTTTTGAATAATGGTAATAATAACTAGAAGGGCATTCGTACAGTGAAAGGTACCTCCACCATGCAGTTTAAATAATGTAGCAAATAGACCTTATATGGGTATTGGTCTTAATTACCCATGTCTTTGTCTTATGATCTGTTCTATAAAATGTGTACATGAGCAATTTAGCAAGGAAAAAATAGTCACTACTTTTAAGGGTATACACAATGGATGGGGTTTTACCTTTCAAGGTCACTTAAGGTCAAAGGTAATTGTTTCATTTAAACGATTGTCTCATTTTTCTGTTAGTGTTCCATAGTAATGACATGTCTATTGGCACTTGTTTCGAAGATATAAGTGCCAAAATTTTGTGAATTTGGTGTTCACCTTTGACCTTAGACATTCCAAAATCAGATCATCCCTGGGACTCAGTGTCCCCATCAGGTTTGGTAAAAATCCTTTCATGTGTGTGGTCACGATTGTTCACAGACAAACCGGCAAAAAAAAAAAAAAAAAAAACAAACACCAGTGAATGCAGCAGTGTACCTTTATTTTGGACACAGGTAATAAACTCCTAACCTTAGTGCGGTTTAGTTTAATAATTATTAAAGGTCTATTTGGGATGTTGGAAGGCTCTGTAAATGTGCACATTTTGTTCTGCTAAATTCCACTGTCATATTATAAAGAGATACAATGTCACTGTAAATTAGCAGCATTTATCAAAACAAGCTCCTGGGATGAACAACAGCAGGGCAGAGAGAAAATCAAAAAGCCATTTGGCTCCAAATAACTGCATCTATCCTTTAGAGAAAAACGAGAAGAAAGAACGTTGCTACTGCAGCAGAATAAAGCTGGAAAACAAATGCTGAAGATGGGTGGAGGAAAGAGAATCAGGTTCAGGGAATTCTGACTGTGATAACAAAGCAGATGGTAGAAGATAAAGGAATGGACAGAACAAGTGTGTGAAGGTGGAGAAAAATATCTTTGTAATTGTTACTGTAAAACTAAATTGTTAAGAATATTACTGTTTTAGATTTCTACTTCATGATATGTTTCTCATGTTTTGTCTCTTTCTTGCTCTCTCTCTCTCTCTCTCTCTCTCACACACACACACACACACACACACACATACACACACACATACACAAAGAGTGCTGAAGCTGCATTGGTAAGTGGGAGAATTTAGGGAAAAGGCATGCATTAGTCACTCAGTGGGACGCATTTCCATCAGATAGAGCAGATGAAATCGATCAGTGTGAATGCTCTCCGTGGAGAAAATCGCTCAGGGCTTTCAGCTGCCATCATTCAGAGCTTCTGTCTGGAGATTGAGGCAAGTGACAGAGTTAGGGAGATTTACTTTGCAATACCCATGTGCTTAGAACATTTTTTTGGATTAGAGAAAATAATCTTATTTTATTTGACAAATAGTTATTCCCACATTTGTGCAGGACTTGGAAAAACTGTGATGTTAGCGAAAATTCAGTCTACAGTTAGATGAATATTAGCCCAGAAATAAAACACCACTAGCACTTGGTTAATCTGTTAGTAGTTAACTTTAGTTTGTGCTTAGCCCAATGTTAGTTTATGATTATCTTACTTAAACCCAGGGCTACAAAGTTTATAGTGCAGTTTATATTTATTCTGATAGTGGTCTGAAGTTAGCTCAATGTTAACACAATGTTAGACTGTTGGTTTGTTTCAGCCATAGAAATAGTTAGCCATTAGCCTGGCAATAGATCGGCAAAAGAGTAGGCTTATGTTAATCTATTAGCCCAACATTAGACTGACAGTAGTCTAACAGTAGTCTATTCGTCTGACATTAGTCCAACATTAGCTTGACTTTAAGCTGACATTAATCTGACATTAAATTGACATTAACATAACTGAAGGTTAACATTAGTCAGGATGATAGATTCCTACACCGGTTTGACATTAGCCCAATATTAGTCTGATAATTTTCAATGCAGTGGATTAGCAACCAGTGTGAGGTGTCCTCCTGCATCATGTCCAGTGTTTCCAGGATAGGCTGAGGGTTCACCATAAGAGAGAGAGTAAGCATATAGTCTGAGGTTTGCCTAGCATTGGTCCAACATTATTCTGACATTAATCCAACATTAGGTTGTCATTAGTCTGATATTAGACCAACATTAGTCTGGCATTAGCTCAACATTATTCTCACATTAAGATGACATTAGTCTTTACAGGAGAAGTGAATAACTACATATACTACCAGTATTAGACCAGCAGTAGCTCAGTCTCAGTCTGACAGCAGTCTAGTGATATTCTGATATTATTTTTAAAGAATCATTATTTTAATGTTAGTGCCAATGCTAGCAGCACAGCTGGAACAAAGTACTATGTAAAGACCTGCTGTCTAATGGGCTATTTGAGGGAGCACAAAGCCACCATGCATGCAGATGTTTAAAGAAAATTACACCCAGCAAATTGAGCCACTTAATTTTATGTGACATATGGATCAACATGACTTGTAACAAACAAATTTATCAAGGTGAAAATGAAATGCCTCCTCCTGGGGAGGCTCAGGCTGAGCTTTTGACAGATTGGAGTGTGTGATGGTTTCTTAATGACTACTGTAGCCAAGAGAAGAGCTGCTATTCACTGTGGTTCCCTGTGCACTGCATATAAATGCAGTAGTATGGCTGGATATAAATGTTATTTTTGATTACAACGTAAAAGAGCCAGGGAGAAAAACACAGTTGCCCTCCACTAGAGATTACAGAGGGATTCAAATTCAAATTAAATTTTTTTTTTATTTGTCACATACAAATTATACACAGTACAATATGTAGTGAAATGCTTAGTACGACTGTCCAAAATGTA
>JAQMYF010000006.1:16155172-16172431 GCA_030014195.1 Neosilurus mollespiculum
GAAACGAGACTGTGTGTGTGTGTGTGTGTGTGTGTGTGTGTGTGTGTGTGTGTGTGTGTGTGTGTGTGTGTGTGTGTGTGCATGTTGTGTGCAGCTATACCAGGGAGCGACTACATTAATGCAAACTACATAGATGGATACAGGAAGCAGAATGCCTACATCGCTACACAGGGCCCGCTACCTGATACTGTCAGTGATTTCTGGAGGATGCTGTGGGAGCAGAGAAGTAGCACCATCATCATGATGACCCGACTGGAGGAAAAGTCAAGAGTAAATAAAAATGCACACACAACATACAACCACGCACATACAAACCAAAGATAAAACTTTATTTGTGTTCAATGAACTTTCTCCATCTGCACCTGTTTATTTCTGTTCCTGTGTGTGTGTGTGTGTGTGTGTGTGTGTGCGTGCGCGCACACTTTTTTCCACTCCAGGTGAAGTGTGATCAGTATTGGCCCAGTCGGGGTACAGAGACATACGGCATGATTCAGGTCACACTGTTGGACACAGTGGAGCTTGCCACATACAGCGTCAGAACCTTTACGATGTACAAGGTGAACGCTAGACTGCAGCATCATTTTGTGACAGTAATTGTAGACATCCAAACGTAGTAATAGTGGTCATACAAACTCAATGTCATGAGTTTAAAATTGTGTGTGTGTGTGTGTGTGTGTGTGTGTGTGTTTGTGTGTTTGTGTGTTTGTGTGTGTTGCTGAAACAGAGTGGCTCCAGTGAAAAGAGGGAGGTGAGACAGTTTCAGTTCATGGTGTGGCCGGATCATGGTGTACCTGAGTATCCTACTCCCCTCCTGGCCTTCATGCGCCGAGTCAAATCTTGTAACCCGCCAGATGCTGGACCCATGGTGGTGCACTGCAGGTATCCACTCATACACACACACATGCGTGCACACACACGCAAGCACACACGCAAGCACACACACACACATACACGCGCGTGCGCGCAAACACACACACACACACACACACACACACACACACACACACATGTACTATGTGCACTGTAGCATTCTAGATTTATTGTATGTACTGCATCTTGTTCTTTTCTTGCATCACTATTATTATGTGGCTTCTTAAGAGAAAACACATATTACTATTCACCCAGAAAAATTACCACCTCATTCTGGTGAAGTTTAGGTGTAGCTTTCATCATCTGATGTAAAAATTTTGTCCAACCATCACATAAATGTTTCCCCAGCCATGTTTATATTTAAACATGCCTTCTAAACTCTCTTGTTACACTAAAATAATATATTTGTCATCATCAGGTGGTTTTTACTTACATCTTCAAAGTTGCAAATTACTGAAATGCGTTTGATAGTATGCATTATTCTGTTTGAAATGGCCACCATTTGTAGTTTATTTCACGCTTGCGAGAGTGTGAAATCATAATAGGACATAGATGCATCAGTTCCAAGGAGGCAAGATGCCATCAACAACAACAGTATACATGTTATAATCTAACATCGGATATAAACTAATGAACTTTTGAATAAAATAAAGCTAGGCTCATCTGCACTAGATACTACATTACATTTATATAAATCAGACAGGCATCAGCTCATTTAAATAAACGCATAGTATACATACATATATATATATATATACTGTACATGGACATATAATATACATTTACTGCACACACTTACGTGTAACTGTTTCTTCAACATTACTATCACCCCACTTTTTGCAGTACAGTGGCACCTCTCTGCGTAAGGATTCATTCCTCTCTTTTGGTTGTAATATGAATAGCACATTTTTAAGGGGACGGACATAAATTATGTATGCAAGCTTTTATTAAATTTGGGTTTACTTTCCCCTTAAGATCTATTGTAACACTGAACCATGTTTCCATCACTTTTTTCCAAATAACATGTTCATCAGTGCACCAACTCTTCCACCTCAGCCAAGCATTATATATATATATATATATATATATATACACAGTCTCTCCCTCACACATACTCACAGAGAGAGAGAGAGAGAGAGAGAGACATATATAGCTGAGTTAATCTGTGTCTCTGTGCCAGTGCGGGTGTGGGCAGGACGGGCTGCTTCATCGTGATCGATGCCATGCTGGAGCGTATGAAGCATGAGCAAGCAGTGGATGTGTATGGTCATGTGACCCTGATGCGCTCTCAGAGGAACTACATGGTGCAAACAGAGGATCAGTATGTCTTCATCCACGACGCACTGCTTGAGGCAGCCGTTTGTGCACACACTGAAGTCCCTGCACGCAGCCTTTACTCGCACCTCCAGAAACTCACAAACACTCCTCCAGGGGAAACCGTCACTGCCATGGAGCTGGAGTTCAAGGTCAGTCAAGGATTCACGTAAACATACATAAACAACATACATCCCATGGCCACTGACTGATTTTCAACATATGTGAACAAGCAAACATTTCACCCTCTTTAAAACACTGCCTACAGATAAAGATAACATAAACACACACAAAGACAATATGTTTTTACAATCATTCGTTCAACAAAAATATCAACTGATGAAATATTATTTTCTGTGGAGAAAGAAATGTACTTTCTCACCAAGTTTCAAGATACTGTGATGAAATTTTGGTTTTCTCTGAGACTTCTATTTATATCAAATGGTCTTTTCCCCAGCTGAATTTGCTGGGTGGCCAAACCTGGACAAAATGACAGTCATACAAAATCAATGTCACTTGTACATTATTTTCCTTTCAGTTGAATAATTTGTCAAATGATTTATCTTTTTGAAGACAAACCCCCACCTTTTTTCTAAGAGAAAAGGTCTAAGAGAACTCTTCATATCTCAACACCGCACACTTCAGTAGCAAAGAGAACACCAGACTCTAGATGTCAGGTTTTAATAAGACACATTCCACCTGCAGGAGGTCTATATCAGTGGCACCTAAGCAGAAAGAAATGTGTCTTTAAAAGTATAAATGTAAGTGTGCACTTACTTTGTCCATGTGACTTATCTGTTTGTTTGTTTAAATTATGAAAATGACAACATGATGTCACTTGTATGTGTTATTTGTTGGAGTATGCTGTATCACATTACTCTGAAGGCTTGTACAGGTTTTTTGATATTTTTTTTCACATGAATGACACACACTTGGGAAAACCCTGAGCATTATCTGGCATTCCATGAAATTATAAAAATGTAAAAAAACAAGGAGTTACTGTCAATAATACGCACATATGGCATGTAAAATAATCACAATAATGTGGGGGGGTGAAAATCAACCAGAAGCAAAAAACAGAAGGTAATAAATGTTGTTCCTCCAAATTACAATAAGAATTTTTTTTTTTTTTTGTGATGCGGAAATTACAGGATAAACTAATAATGGTGCCATGATGACAGAGAAATAAAACATTTTAATTTTCAGATGTTTAATAGGCATTTTAATAACAAGTGAATTTGTCAAAGCATAATCATTACTAGTGACGGCACGGTGGCGTAGTTGTTAGCACATTCGAATCACAGCAAGAACAGTAAGATGTTCAGGGTTTATTCTGCCATCACACAATATCGGCTGATATAGGCTCCTGTCTTCCCGCAATCCGTGTAGGATTAAGCGGTTCAGCAAATGAATGAATGAATCATTATTAGACAAACACAAACTATTAAAATAGCAAACATTACAAAACACAGACACATACTGTACCTATGCAAACCTTAGCACATTAAATTAGAAATCTAATCTCTCAGGCTGTAAAAATGCTAGACACTGACCCTGTATATTCAGAGGCATCGTCCCAATCTTCACCATGCATACTCACCAGTTCCAGGCCATCCTAAAGTGCTCGGTGTCTCTGAGCAGAACTGAACAGTTGTTAGAGTGTGATAGCTGTCCACCTGTGGTGGAGTGTATACTGCGAATGCTTGCTGATGTTGTGATGTTGTAAAAATGTTTTATAACCCTTTTCCTTTACTCCCACCATAGAAACTGGCCAACTCCAAAGCACACAACTCCCGGTTCATCAGCGCCAACCTGCCATGCAACAAGTTCAAAAACCGGCTCGTCAACATAATGCCATACGAGTCAAGCCGAGTGTGTCTGCAGCCCATCAGAGGAGTGGAGGGATCCGACTATATCAATGCCAGCTTCATCGATGGATATAGGTGTGTAATTCTAAATATAATTTTTAAAAATGTATTATTATTGCTCAGGAGTTTTTAATCATAACAAAATAAAAGTAAAAAAATCAGCTAGCTAGCATGTTACCCTATAGACCACGAGTGTCAAACTCATTTTCACTGAGGGCATCATCACTAAATTTAAAGGTGATCGAGAGCCGAATAATCACTGAACATCTGTTCTAAGGGGGCTTAACAACAACAAGCTAGCATGCAATCTTTTTTGAGTCATGAAAGACTAGCTATTTACTTGAAATAGGATCAGATGTCCACATACGTTCAACCATATACTGAAGCTCAGGGGTTATATGGACCTGAATCTGGTGAGATTTAAAAGTGTACTTTTTTGTTCCCAGTCTCCATGCTCTGAAAAACAGAAATATGGCTGCTTGCAATGAGGTGAATTTTGTCCCCTAATACACAGAGCATTGCCAAAACTGACCATCATTTGCCTTCTTTGAAGACTTGCACTTCTTAAAATATTAATAATGCATTTTATATATTGGTGCCTTTCAAGGCACTCAAGGACAAGTTACAATGCAAAATAACAGCTACATAGCAAAAGCATAGACTACAATATTCATTCATTCATTTTCTGAACCACTTAATCCTAATTAGGGTCATTGGGAGGCTGGCGCCCATCTCAGCCAACTCCGGCGAGGGCAGAGTACACCCTGGACAGCTCGCCAGGCCAGCGCAGGGCAGAAACACGCTGACGGCTATGCAGCCTACTCTTGATGAAAATCAGCAATGGTTCTTTTACATGCCTTTCACCACAGACAGTGAGAGTCATGACTGACCTTTGATAACCTGTTAAACTGCACTGGGGGGACAGCAGTGAGAACCCATTGATAGTGGGGCTTGATCCCCCGACCTTGGGATCTGTAATCCAGCACCCTACCACCAGGCCACCACTGCCCCTAGACTACAGTATGAAAATAAAATAAATATTACATAAAATATTTGAGCTAAGATCATATACAACAGGCAAGGTGAGAGGTAGGTTTTAAGTCAGGATTTAAAGATAGGAAGAGATTCAATATTACAGAGTTCCAGAGGTGAGGGGCAGCAAGGCTGAAGGCTCTGATTCCCATGCTAGTTAGGCGAGCAGGAGGTATAAGGAGATTAAAGGAAAATGATGAGGGTATGAGCAGGTGTGTATAGATGTGGAGAAGATCAGAAAGATATGGCGGTGCTAGGTATTGAAGTGGCTTAAAAGTAAGAAGCAGAATCCTAAACTCAGTGCAATATTTAACAGGGAGCCAGTGCAAAACAGTGTATGCCTCAGTCTCACCTTTGCCTCATTGGGTAATCTCACCTAGATACTATAAAATTATACCCAAGAGCATACTCTCACTGACACACTCATTTGCCGAACCTCTTAATCCTGTTAAGGTTGTGGGGAGGCCGAAGTCTATCTCAGCCGACACTAGGTGAAGGCCAGGTGCAGACAAGACAGCTCGACAGACCATCACCAGGCCAACACCCAGAAAACCATTTACACTCACACTCACACCTAAGGGCAATTTGGTTACACCAGTTAGCCTAATGGGCATGTCTTTGGACTATGGGAGGAAACCGGAGTACCCGGAGGAAACCCACGCAGGCACGAGGAGAACATACAAACATGGAGAACATGCAAATTCCACACTATATAGCTAGGGACTTGACCCCAGGTCCTTTTTGCTGAAAGGCAGACATGCTCACCACTACCCCACCGTGCTGCCCTACTCAAGAACTGCTGTAATGAAACATATCAGTGAAACATAGAGACTGTAATGTGTTCATTCCAAGCTAGTTATTCACAACCTGCTCAAGTCAACATCCTTTCAACACATGTAGTCCTGCTGGGCTTTACTCTTCTCCAGCCTAATAGTGTATGCTTTACACTCCTACTATCCAGCGTCACCCAGGAGAAGTTTAGTTCCGTTTTCAGTTTGTACCTTCTCAAGGTTTCTTTTCAAGTGGTCTACCATGTGATGTAGGTGTTAACACATTTCTGTATTCCGGAAACCCCACAAAGATGTGTTATAAACAGTATTGGAGCACAGGGTACTATTTAAAATCGTGTTAGAGACAGCTGAGGTCTCAAAGGAGAGAATGTGATGGAGACACTGATAGAGACAGAGCAGTACAGACAGAAAGAGAGAGACAGAAATGGATGATTTGATGTCACATGTGAGAAATGGCATGCAGCACAGAAGGAAAAAGAGCGAGTGGCATGTAGAAAAATCGATGAACTTGTACAGAGGTTTAAAAGAGGAATCTGGGATAAGAAGAAATCTCTCTCTCTCTTTCTCGGTTTCTCTTCTTTCTTTTGGTCTATTTGTTTTCTCTCTTCACTTCTCACTACACGTATATCACTCTCACTCAGTCACTCCCTTCCCCTGTCTCTCTCTTTCTTTCCCACCCTTCATCAATCTCTTTCTTTCTGCAATAGAAGGAGACAGCTTGGTGTTTCTCTTTTTGCTGTGTGTCTCAGAATAAATAGACTTTGTTGGCAGGACAGTCCATATGTCCGCTGACCAGTCAATTAGTAACACACAGAAGCCTTAATGTTCCAGTGCCCTAGTCTTCCCAATGTTCCCAATGGACAATGTTCCAAGACTGAAAAAGTGTAACTATAATTAATAGGTGCTGAAGGTAAAGTGGATGTTGCTGAATAGGACTATTCAATTTGAGCCTGAGGCACATATACTGTTTTTGAATATAACAAAAAACACACTAAAATTAGATTTTTAAGTAATTTCTTTGTTTGTTTGTTTTTTTGTTTTAAATAATTTTAAATCCATGATGACGTTTACCGTCAACCGGCACTGATCGCCATAAACTGCGAAATTTTCAAAACGTTTGAAATTTTACAGCAGTTCTCAAAGCCATGTATCTCCATCTAGGTGCTTTGTAGCTGCCATGCTGTCACCTTTTTGCAACTTTCCTGAATTGTGTTCAATACAGCCTCATTACAATCCGTTCATACAGTGATTTCACCTTCTGCTCATAATTGTTTTGAAACACCATCGTGATTTTAAATAAGGCTTAACCTGTCAGAACGGCCTCCTTGTAAGGCCAGCTTAAGACTTTATGTATACACTATTAGAAACCTTAAGAAAAGCAAATTAAGATGAGGGCAACATGGTGGCATAGGGGTTAGCATATCCACCTCACGGCAAGAAGGCCCTGGGTTTGAATCCTGGCCTTGGTGAAGGTGTTTCTGTGGGCGTTTGCATGACCTCCACATGCTTGTGTGGATTTTATCTTCGTATTCCAGTTTCCTCCCACAGTCCAAAGACATGCACAGTCGGCTTAATGGCTGTTCCAAATTGCTCCTGGGTGTGAGTGTGAATGGTTGTGTGTGTGTTTGCCCTGCGATGAACCGGTGAGCTGTTTTTTGAGCTATTTACCCCTTAGGTAAAAGAGGTGACTGCATGCAGTGATATACAAAAAAGCAAGATGCTGAAAACTGTAACAACTGCTCAAAGTTATCCACTGGCACAACATCTGAGACTGCTGGTAGTTAGGTACAACCGCTGAAGGGTGAGCTATTTGAAACAACTGGTGTGTGTGTGTGTGTGTGTGTGTGTGTGTGTGTGTGTGTGTGTGTGTGTGTGTGTGTGTGTGTGTGTGCATGGCGCAGTAGTAATGAGAACTCACTGGCTCTGCATCTTTAACCCTGATCCTCGGACACCCACTCTAACTGCGGTATTGTTAATAAAGAAGAAATGTGTTGGTTGAAAAGGTGATTAGTCTCGTGTGTGTGTGTGTGTGTGTGTGTGTGTGTGTGTGTGCTTTCTCTCCTTTCTGGCTCCTATACAACTGATGACCTCAGCTATAAAGAAATACATCACTAAATCAGATTTGTCCAGAGTACCAGCTCTGACTGCTTTTTTTTTTTTTTTTTTTTTTTTTTTTTTGTACGTTTTGCTGCACTGTCACATCTCCCTCTGCTGTTCACCTCAAGCAACTACAACACTCTAAACAGTATCATGAGACATTAGCACTGGGAAACTCAATGGCAAACCATGACAATTCTTGTTTTTCTCTGTTTAGTCTAACTGGTGATCTCTCTGATTCTATTTCTTTTTTCATCCTCTTTCTTCTTACAATCTTTGTTTTTTCCTGTTTTTCCTTCTCACTCGCTCTCCCTTACTCTGTTTGTTCTGCTATTATTTTCATTCCCTCTTATTCTTTTATTTAAGTGTTACTTTTTGTGTTTTGTGTGTGTGTGTAGGCAGCAGAAGGCGTACATTGCAACGCAGGGTCCTCTGGCCGAGACTACAGAGGACTTCTGGAGAATGCTTTGGGAGCACAACTCCACCATTGTAGTCATGCTGACCAAACTCCGAGAGATGGGAAGGGTAAGACTCACATGGCCATAACATCCTGCAACAAAGTGGCTGCCTTCCATTTGTTTCCAATAAAAAAAATAGAGAAACCACTCGGAGTCCATTTTGAAGGTCAGTGTGTCGCATCCTATTTGGTTTGATCTCTGTTAGCACAAAAAATCAGGAGTGTTCAACTTTACACAACGTGTGTTTTTAATTTACTTCTAAATGTACAGTGGAGCTGTTTAGTTTGAATATATTATTTGAAATAAAATGTACGCATTACAAAATTTAAATCACATGAAGCCTTTAGTTGGTAATTTGCCATTGTTGACTTTGACTTTGAGTTGTATGAGAAGCTGAACACATAGGGAGATGAAAATTACTTATTATATCTGGCCAGGCTGAGAGATCAAGAAGATATAATGTAAGCAAGGGTGAAAAAAGGATGCACATGTTAATGTGCTGACATGTGAGGAGCGTTTGCTAGGAAAATGAAAAGAGTATTTTGAGAAACTAATAAATGAAGAAAGTGACAGAGAGAGAGAGAGAGAGAGAGAGAGAGAGAGAGAGAGAGACTTGGAGAGAGTAAACCAGGAAGTGTGAAGAACTAGTAAGAATGAAGTGACAGCAGCTATGAAGAGGATGAAGAGTGGAAAGGGAGTTGGCCCAGATGATATTCAAATGGATGCAAGATAGCAGGGGAGTTTTTAATCAGACTGTCCAAAAAAATCTTGGAAGGTGAGAGGATGCATAAAATAGATAAGTCACACCATAAAGTTATGAAAAAGATTAGTGGAATCCATGCTGAGAGGACTGGTGGTGATCTGTGAACAGCAGTTTCATGCTATGGAAGAGCACCACAGATGCCATAGTTGCTTTGAGAATTTTGATGGCGAAGTACAGGGGAGGTCAGAGGCAGTTGCTCTCCGCATTTGTGAGTTTAGGGAAATCATATGGCATGGTGCCAAGAGAGGAGTTGTGGTACTGTATGAGGAAGTGAGGAGTGGCAGAGAAGTATGTAAGGGTGGTACAGGATGTGTATGAGCACTGTATAACAGAAGTGGGGTGTGTGCTAGAAATGACGCACTGGTTTATGGTGGATATGGGCTTGCATCAAGGATCGCTTCTGAGCCCGTTCTTTTTTTGAATGGTCATGAGCAAGCTGACCAGAGGGGTCAGACAAGAGTCTCCATGGACTATGATGTTTGCAGATGACATTGTGATCTGTATTGAGAGTGGGGAACAGGTGGAGATGAATCTGGAGAGGTGTAGGTATGCACTGAAGAGAAGAGGAATGAATGTCAGCAGGAGTATGAGAGAGTACACATGCATGGATAAGAAAGAGGGTGACAGAAGAGTGAAGCTGCAAGGGGTAGAGGCTGTCTTGGATCTTATTTTCAGAAACAAGGAAGTGAGTCAGGCTGAGTTTTCAGAAGAAAGTTTTTTGAGTGATTGAAACAACGAACTAGCTTATTTCTTAATAAAATTTGTAATGTAGCTAATCAAACTGGTACAAACTTTTTACTAGATATTTTGTATAATTCAGAATTTTTACACCATTATTTCGTGTCTACAACAATATAACAATGTCTATAACAAAATCAATAGGATTAACGTGAGACAATGGATGTGAATGTGTAACTGTAGCATTACTGTTAGCAAAGGCTATGTGATGTAAATATGTGGAATGTGGGTTATTTTGACCATTATGAGATTGTAAAAACGTATTTTATTGTGAAATACATTTATGACACAGTAGCTGCACAAAAAAACGATTGTTAGTGAATACTTGGCTTGCAGTCAATTCAGATTAGGAGCACCAACCTGAGACCAACATAGAGAAATTTGGATGCAAAAATCCTTTATAGGCACTTTATTTCTTTATTTAAAACCAAATTCATACATCATGATTTTAACTAATACACCTACACACTTACAGTTTGTGCGTATTTGTGTTTGGCTTGCAGGAGAAGTGTCATCAGTACTGGCCAGCTGAGCGCTCTGCACGTTATCAGTACTTTGTGGTGGACCCCATGGCTGAATACAACATGCCACAGTACATCCTGAGAGAGTTCAAAGTCACTGATGCCAGGGTACAGATTTTTTTTTGTTGTTCTATTTAACACTCCAACTATGTATTAATGAACTGGTGCTCCAGTATCTACAGAGTTACCTCAATCCCAAATGCCTGAATACTGCAGATGGAACCTTTAAATTAAAGCCTTTAAACCTTTACTTGGACTTTTAAATACTCCATCTTAAAAGAAGATGCATGTTTACATACATTAAGTGTTCATCCAAAATATTGTCTTGTAAGTCCGCATAGAATTTTGATAGATATTTCAGTGCTTATTGTTGTGGAGGTTCTGCATAATAGAGTTTTGTTAAATACTCTGATTAACTGTAGAAAAAAAATCCTTCTATTGGAGCTAATGGTTTGGAATTATATTTAATAGCTGACATTGGA
Source organism: Neosilurus mollespiculum (assembly GCA_030014195.1). NCBI lineage: Eukaryota > Metazoa > Chordata > Actinopteri > Siluriformes > Plotosidae > Neosilurus > Neosilurus mollespiculum. Next base: position 16,166,107 of record JAQMYF010000006.1, read on the forward strand.
CAACTGTTAGCAAATATTCTCTACCTAATAATGTTTTGTGGCATTTTTTTAGATGGATGGGTTTTTTTTAGTTTTTTATAGTTCTGACTGAAGTTTAAGCTCAGTTTTATACTATGGTTCAGATTATAGTTTAGACTGGAGTCCACATTTGAGTTTGGGTTCAGACTGGAGTTCAGACTGCAGTTTTTAATTGGTGTCCAGAATTGAGATTGAATTGGAGTTCAAATTAAGGTTCAGATTTAAATTCATATTTTCAGTGGTTCAGATTATAGTCTAGATTGGAGTTTGGTTTGGTGTTACGACTGGAGTTTAATTGCAAGTTCAGATTTATATTTTATTGTAGTTTAGATTGCAGTTTTTACTGTAGTTCAGATTATAGTCCATATTGGAGTTCAAACTGTTCACATTTCACATTTAGTTTCATATTAAAATTGAGGCTACGGCTCAGATTAGAGTTCATATTGGAGTTCTCATTAGAGATGAGACTGGAGTTCACGTTCACTACTGTTTCTAAATGAGGTTTGATTATGAGTTGTCATTAAGTCCTGGTTGAGTGAGTTTTCTGAGTGAATTTTTTGTGGTTAACAGTAAGCATATGTTTATTTTTTTCAGGATGGCCAATCCAGGACCATCCGGCAGTTTCAGTTCACTGATTGGCCAGAGCAGGGTGTACCAAAGACTGGGGAGGGATTTATTGACTTTATTGGCCAGGTACACAAAACCAAGGAGCAGTTTGGCCAGGATGGACCAATTACAGTTCATTGCAGGTGTGTGTATGTTTGTATTTGTATATAGTGAATCTGTAGGTGTCTGTATGAGTAAGTGTTTGTATTGACCAGCACTTGCATTCTGCAGTGCTGGCGTGGGCCGTACAGGAGTGTTCATCACTCTTAGTATTGTACTGGAGAGGATGAGATATGAGGGAGTGGTGGATCTGTTCCAAACCATCAAAACACTGCGCACTCAAAGGCCAGCCATGGTTCAGACTGAGGTAAGAAGAGTGAGATACATGTTGCATAAGTACTAAGAAAGCTGTCCCCTATGAATTAGTCCATAAAAATGAGCAATTGGCATAAATACATATGTGTTTGTTTGCAGGACCAGTATCAGTTGTGCTACCGAGCAGCTCTTGAGTACCTTGGCAGCTTCGATCACTATGCAACATAACTGCTCATCTGAAAACCACCAGAAAGCCCTGAAACACAACTCAGAAGAGCAGGCAGATCATTCTGGGATACAACATACACTCCACTGATTCAGTTTAGGGGTTCAAGAAGAGAGAGAGAGAGAGAGAGAGAGAGAGAGAGGGAGAGAGGGGGGGGATGAGAGAAAGGAGAAAGTATTGTGAATGACAAGAAGGGTGCTTACAACCCCTTCTAATCCTGCACCCATTCCTCTTTGGGAACACAACAGTGGCGCATTGGTGTCAATATTACTATAAAACATTATAGCATAATCATATCTCTGAATCCTGCTGAGACTCAAAATCTTATGAATTTTTCTTTTAATCTTTATTGTCATATTAATCATCATTACCATTATGATTATTCTTAATTATGATTATGACAATACAATATACAACACAACTATGTAATTGGTGTCATTTATACCGGTATCTGTAATGGGTCTATTTTTATTCTTTTTTTATCCTTTTTATTTTTTATATACCTATTTTAAAATAATCATTTATTATTTGATGTTACTGTTATTGCCATACAGTCTTATGTTTAGATATGTTTAGTACATGGACGTGTATTTTAACACGACCCGAGTACACTGAGCTGCTGATCCTTTCTTTGTCACTATCATTATATTATTTTAATGAGACTGCGATTATTCAGCGGGGAAGGGAAAGAACTTCTGTACACCTTTTCTTCGGGCACCTTTTCAGAACAAATTATGAGACTTCATATCATGTATTAAACGATGTGAATCCAGACTCAGTGAACAGTGATACATGAGGTCTGGGAACGATGCGGTGCATAAACTGCACGTTTGAAGGGAACAAGGCTAAAACGGATCAGACAGGTACATGTACAATACATGTACCATTATATTCCTTTAAGCTTGGATCAGCGATTTTTAAAATATTTTTGGTGAAGCCCATTTCAGACTCAAGCAGTGGCCTGTAAAATACTTTAGAGGGTATCATTTACAGATTTGTTTGGATTTTAAGATTAATAACAGGTAGTGTCAGCAACACTGTGGCCAACAGAGCAGAAATGAAATCCAAAATTCAAAATGTATAAGCAGGCACATGGTCACAGTTGGTCAGAAACAATAATATCTAAAGCCTGATGCAGCAAGCAGAGCAAACAAGTCTCTGAACTTAAACAGCTATACATAAAGGCTAGACTTTGCAATGACTAAATGTCTATGAACTTTTTATATATGCTGGAACCGGAAGTGACTGTTAAGGGTCACACTAGTATTCTAATGAGCACAAATGTACACTGGGAAAGGAAATGTCCTTGGTACATTGACTAATCCAAAAATCACTGGCTATACCTTAAAAAAGTATCAACAGAATAAGCAATAAGGCTTCTGAACTGGGGTTCATAACTGAGATGATGTTATTTGCCATGGGCAGATCTAACATGGATTTTCCTCTACATACACACACCCACACAAACATACAAAAGTACAGCACAATTAATACAACACATAATAAAGATATTTACAGCAAGATATGACCCTATGTTCCGTATGTCTGAGAGTGTGCAGATTATTAGCTGGGTGATACAATGTTCAATACTGTGTGTTATCAGGATATATCAAGGTTGATTATAAGCCACGGCATGGACCAGTCTGCTGAAACTCCTGATCTTAAAGCCCTGTACATGGTATTTTCACGTACCGTTATCATCATGTGATCATATGTCACTGTGGCTCGGAAGGACAATATCACAACCCGAACAAAAAGAACCACTGGCAAAAGAACCTTAAACACTTTCCTTCTCTGAAGACTGAAAGTGAGGTGGATTTAAACACACTGGACAGCTCAGCGTTTGCTTCGAGATGCGAGAGAAACTGTGTTCGCTCTGTTGGACATGCCGTTTGTTTTCTATTTGTTCATTAAACAAAAGAGAAAGAGAGGAAATATGTTCCAAATACCTTGATGTTAATAAAATTGAATAATTGGGTTTTGTACATTATTGGTTGCAGCTCTGTTTGTTATTGGTTGGTGTGGGGTATATTAACACTTCATGACCCTTACAACACAAGCACACTTACATGTTCCCCATGATGGTGTACTGAACAGATGGTGTGTGTGTTTTTCTTGGCAGCCTTCTGGTTCACACAGCTCATGGGTTTGTATATGTCTTTCTAAATGTCTGCTATAAAGCTTCCTTGAAAAGTCGTTTTACTGTCCAGCAGGTTCACCATGTGCTTTGTTTATTCTCCACCTGTAAAAAAAAATTGGTCCTATTTTTGGCTGTAACCGCCATATTAACCATGAATAACAGCCGTGTCTCAAATTATGTAGCTACTTGATAGAGAAAACACACACCACAAATGAGATTTTACTGTATATTTGCCAGTCTGGTTCATGTTCTCTGACAGACACTTGAACAAACCAATAATATCCAAGAGTAGGCAGTTCCTCTGCTTAAAGAGGACTGGTATTGGTCATCATTATAGCATAATTTGTGCGTAATGTAAACGTTTAAGCGATACAGAGCATAGTTTAACATAAATGACCATAAAAAGCACAATGCTGGGTAGGTATATCCCATGGATTACTAGTGGTGAGGGAGCAACCATTTTCCTCCAAAAGTGACGTCAACTCGTTGGGCTGGGTTGTCCAGCGCAAGTAAACAAGCAGTGAGCGACATTTAAGGTGATAAAACAACGTCCACAGTGTCCAGTTTTAGACGTATAAGCTTGGGCTTCGTGCCAATAGTCCTGCCTGGAGGTCACACCGATAGCAAGTAGGGTTGAAGTGGTCTTCACAGACCACTGAATTGTGTCCACTGAAACATTGTTTCAGAGTATGGCCTGCCCTGATGTTATGTTACGTTTTGCGTGATTTCTGTGCTTAGTGTTTCACATCACTACCGGGTCTGGAATAGTCAAAGAAGAAGGAAATATGTTGCTGCACATGCCTAATAGTAATAGAAGTGTGGCAGCACTCACACATACTTGATGGAACCACTGATTTCATAAATAACCATTTTACAGAGCCAGTAATACAAATTCTACTTGTTTAGCAGTCATAATGGCTGAGGTAGAGTTGAATGTCTGCAAAATATGCCTAGCCATCCCAGAAAGTGCACCAAACTCCAGTTAACATGGGAAGCACATGTGAGCAACATAGATTGTGATTCAGCACGAAAAAATATTGATTTCCTGACCAGTATCAAGATGCCAGTCTTTTGAGGTTTCTTATGATGAACAAATCTGAATATTGACACCTGTGTTCTGGATGTGGCTATTACATAACTCAAGTTTGTGATGCAAAGTAAAGAATACTTTTTTTAAATATCCTATTAATAATAATTATCTAAATTAGTTGTTGTGTTTGGGTGGCACAGTGGCGTAGTGGTCAGCACCTCTGCCTCACAGCAAGAAGGTCCTGGGTTCCAGTCCCAGGCTTGCCATGGGCACCTCTGTGACGAGTTTGAATTGCCTCCAGGTGTTTCGGTTTCCTCCCACAGTCCAAAGACATGAACATTAGACTAACTGGATATTCACGAGTCGCGTATGGTATGAATGTGAGTGTAACTATGTTTCTATGTTGGTCTTTTGATAGTCAGGCAAGCTGTTAAGGGTGTATCCAGCTTTTGCCTGGAGTCGGCTGGGATGGGCTCCAGCCTCCCAGAGACTCTAATAAAGGACAAAACAGTTAGAAAAATGAAATGAAGCGTTTGGGGGTGAAATAGACAATAATGAAAATGGGAGGACATCATTTCTCTTTACTAAAATGTTTAGTGTCCAGTATTTTAAAATAATATACAGAGTTATGTCGAGGCCTTGGAAATATATGCCTGATCTTTTTGGCAAAGAAAGTTACATAAATCACAGTTTTATGTGTAGCTACAGATGATTCACTGATAACAGGAACCAACTTGGATAAACACATGGCTGTATCACAGCAATAAAAGGGAAATATAACTGTTATAATTTATTTATGTACATGCAACTGAATGTATGTTACATTTTTACACCAAAATATTGTTTCAAGGTACAAATGAATCTCTTTTTATTTTAGGGTAGGGGACTGCATGTGCAATTTTAGGGAAAGAATTGTGGATGACATTAACTTCTTTAGTCTTGTATCACTAGAATGAAACCAAAGAAATAAGCAGCAGACAGCACTCATGCCATAGTCAACTGATTATGACTGCTGAATATGCACCCTAGAATAATTTGAAAACTGATTTTTTAAATGTTTTTTTTTTTTTTGGCTTTCCTTTTAAAACATTTGTTTTAATAACCTCTGGCTTTGAGTCATCTCTTCAGTTCTTCAAATCATTTAACACACAACGGTCAGAGCACTAGGTTGCTTAGCCATTGAACAGCAGTAATAAAACACTAAAAATGATCTTTTTTTTAGTTTAATAAGCTTCTGACACAGTGCTTCTGAATTCTCTGATGGGTCAGAATCTCATTCTCATTTTCTACTGCTTATCTGGGTCTGGGTCAGGGTAACAGACTCAGGGACACTCCCAGACACTCTTCTCCCCAGCCATTTCCACTAACTCCTTCGGAAGGATTCCAAGGCATTCCTAAGCCAGCCGAAAGACAGCCAGAGACCCCATGGGTCAAAATGTATTGATTAATGTTCTATAATAGCAGCTCTGACACCAGTGCCAGCTGCAAGATAAATCACAGTTTTATGTGTAGCTACAGATAATTCTCTGATAACAGGAATTTACTTGGATAAACACATGGATGTTTCACAACAATAAAAGGGAAATTAGACTGTTATAAAGGATGTGCCATACATTAATACATTTAAATTGTAAGCATTTGCAAAACACCGTGATTTTCAAGGGATAAAATATAATGCTACTGCAGGAAAATAATCCTTGCTGCATTACACCACCTCACTGTCGATTATTTTCCTATAACAGCCTTCTGCACCGTGCTTTATTACATTATATGCATGTGACATATTTTTAAATGCATCCTTTGGAGACCACCTTTTAAAAAATTATTATTAGTTTTTAAAACCATTGAAACGCAGTCTCTAAGCTTACATATGTGAAGATTTTACAAATGCCACAATTTCAAGTAGTGCCAAAAAATAAATAATAATAATAATAATAATAATAATAATAATAATAATAATAATAATAATAATAATAATAATAATAATAAT
>JAQMYF010000006.1:16193921-16206789 GCA_030014195.1 Neosilurus mollespiculum
CACAACGCTGCAACCCGACTGCCATTCTGCTTGCTATGATGCTGGACAAGACAAAAAAAAAAAAAAAAAAAAAAATTTATAAAATAAATATTGATTCTTGACCCTTTATCACCAAGCCGTTACATTTGGCCGAGCACCAAATGTACCGAGTTTTCACTGGTGATCACGAATTTACGTAATGCTAAAGGGTTAACTGGATTTCCTGCTTTAATAATGGTATTCACCCACAATACGTGAAATGTCTCTCTCTTTGTAATGCCAGTTTCTGTTATATTGCATTTTTGTACATTACTGATGGTTTCTATAATTGTGACGTGATAATGGTGATATTAAGAGGTAGCTTAAGTCCCTTAAGTCCCCACTGAAGGCCCAGGTACCAAATGCATGGCCTGCCACTGCTGTAGAGTAGAGTAGTGTATGGAAGTATGTGTGTTCAGATACATCCATAGACACTAGAAACGTTTACAGTGGTTACTGTAATGCCCAGTATATTTTTGTTCACTCCATTTATTACCACACACACCCTTACACCCTCACACACACACACACACACACCCTTACACCCTCACACACACTGTCTCTCACACCACACACACACACACACACACACACACACACACACACACACACACAAGGATTGTCTCAGCTGAACTTGACTATTACAGGTATGACATGCAGTGTTGATGGTGACTCAGTATACAGAGATATTCACATCATGCCATATTTGTCTTCTGTCCAGTCTGAAGAGGGGGACTGTAAGCAGACTGCAGTTCAGATTGGACGTCAAATGAGGACAAAGCCACTGATCCCCGAGATGTGTTTCAGCACAGCTACAGATGAGTGCACTGAACTTTCTCTTTCCACTCCTCACTTGGATCAGGAAGGAACCAGCCTGCTCATCAGCTGCTCCCAGTGTTGTGTGCGTGTGCACACCAGTGAGTACTAATTTCACCTAGTACTCAGCTCATACGGCTGATTAATACTCTCACATTCTAACAAACTCACACTGCTGATTAATACTTGCATGCTAACGAACTCACACTGCTGATTAATACTCACGCATTAACAAACTCACACTGATGATTAATACTTACATGCTAACGAACTCACACTGTTGATTAATGCTCACACATTAACAAACTCACACTGCTGATTAATACTCACACACTAACATACACTGCGGATTAATACTCACACACTAACATACTCACACTGCTGATTAATACTCGCACACTAACGAACTCACACTGCTGATTAATACTCACACACTAACATACTCACCCTGCTGAATAATACTCACACACTAATGAACTCACCACTGATTATTACTTACACACAAACTTACTCAATACTCTGACACTGCTGATCAATAATGCTGATCAGTACTCACGCACTCATACTGCTGATTAATAACCACATTGTAACAAACTCTTAGTCCCGATTAATACTCCTCAGCCCTATGTACACAGAGAACCCACACTATTGCCGAAAACAAGACACTGAATATGTCAGTTGTGGTTGTTTGCACTGAACGAAACAAAGCCAGCATGATGAGTTGGATTTACACTGTTTCATATTCAGCCCATTTGATGCAAAAATAGCAACATTTCTATTGTGATTTGCTCACTAGTGGAAATTTAGTGCTGCTGCCACCAGTGATAGCCAGTGGCAAAGTTTGGGCCTTTGCTTTGAACTTTATTGTGTAACTACAGCTATGACAGTCAAATATCTAGTAATAGATGGAGATCATATTATAACCCTCATGAAACAACATGACAATAAACAAAATATATGGAATTGAAAAGAAGAGCAGATGAATATGAGCGCCTCCATAATGTCTCATCAGTTATATCATGACTGGGCAAAAAGATATGTGACATGAAGGATAATTTACAGCTCGTACATTGTGGCAAATAATAATTGTAAGAGGACATTTTAACTGCTCAGTCTAAACTCATATTTAGTGGTCCTGTATAAAGTTTGTGTTTTTGTTGTCAGGTTGCTATGGCGTTTCCTCTGAGAGAGTCACAAAAGACTGGAAATGTGCCCGTTGCAAAGCTAACGCCCTCACGGAGGTCAGTGTGTTATTTCATTCCAAATGATTGACTGCATATAAAAATCTTTTTTTGGCAAAGTTTCATTTACTGTAAATAAAAAGTGTCACAACAAATTCCCTGCTGTATTTATTTGTTTATGTACCCTTGATTTGAGTCCCATTGTACCGTGTCTGAATCCTTGATCAACTCCACTGTATTATTTCAACAGCCTGGGATACTTTTTTGATGGGAGAAATGGCTAACGTCACAGAATCACTGCGTACATCAAGTGCAGAACTTAGCCCTAATCCTCTGTACCAGTTTCTTTGATAAATTAGTGAAATTGCCAGAATGATGGATGAAGGCATTTGCAAGTTTAAACATGACTGTTTTATATTAGTGTGTTTTCCCATTGCAAAGTCAAATTTAAACACTGACCCAATTGTGTGCTTTAAGCTAGTTTTATAATGAGTAAAAGTGAAAAATCAGCATGTCATCATGTATCAGAGTTTTTCCACTGTAAAAGTAAACATTGTCATGAGTAATGACCTTCAGTCGTTAAGTTTGGTGTGTGTCACAATTTGGTGTCTTTTTTGATTTTGCAGAGTTGTTGTCTGTGCTCATTACGAGGTGGAGCCTTACACAGAGCCAACAATGACAAGTGAGCTTTTTTTTTTTTTTTTCTTATACTGGCCAGCACTAAACACAGATATCAATTTCTGCATTGTCAGATTCTCTCTGACTATGGTTCTTGCTAACATGTACATGTTTGATCCTGCAGGTGGGTGCATGTGCTGTGTGCTGTGGCGGTGTTAGAGGCTCGCTTCGTGAACATCAGAGACAGATCTCCAGTAGATCTCAGTGGCATTCCCTTGCAAAGATTTAAGCTGGTAAAATAACTGCTGTTTTTGCAACATGACTCTACTGCAGAGGAAGTGACATTTCCTTTTTTGACGATAGTGTTTCACAAAAGGAGCCTGTACATTTTTCTTTTTCTTTTTTTTTTTCTTTCTTTTTTTTTTTTGGGAAGTCTGCATTTTTGCCTAATCACATTTCTTTGTCAGGATACACTGATCAGCTGTAATATTAACACCACCTAACTGGTCTGATGTTTGGCAGCCCCATACACAGTAAGCTGCAATGCACTGTGTGTTCTGACACCTTTCTATCATAGCCATTGTTAACAGTTTCCATATTCTGTGCTACAGTAGCTCTTCTGTAGGATCGGACCAGACATCACAATGTGGCCCTCGGTAAAGTCACTCTGACCCTCATGCGTTCTCATTTTTCTTGCTTCTAACACATCAAGTTTGAGAACTGACTGATTACTTACTGCTTAATATGTCCTACTCCTCTGCAGGTGCCACTGTAATGAGATAATGTACATTATTCACTTCACTTGTCGGTGCTCATAATGTTTTAGGCGGAGTACCATAAGCATAGAACAGGATTTGGATAGTTGTCCCATGTCTACAGGAAACCCAATTAGGCTGTTGATGCTGATTGGCTGTTAGGTATTACTTAATTGTTTGATGACAACTAGCAATAAAAAAATTAATAACATTTAAAAAAAGAAACAATCTAACTTGGGTAAGCAGACAAAGCTTTATCTGGCAAAAGACCAAGCAGGAACACAGAACATGAACTCATGACACAGATAATTAAGCTAAAAAGACCGGTGATACATATGAAAGTGGAAATCAGCTAGTCAAAGGGAAAAGAACCCAGTGTTAACCTTTCCTGCTTTCCCTCCAGACTGTAGTTGGAAAACCCAGGGGAGACCTATTTATTTTCTTAAAAATTACTTTTTGGGACTGTTACCAAGTAATGAATATATTTAATGTAGTTATTTAACAGGCATTTTAATATAATTGATAAAAGTATTTTTTCTACATCTATGCTTGTATGAAAATACACGCTGATCAGCCACAACATTAAAAACATTATGAGCACTGTACATTATGAGAACTGTGAACATTATGAGAACAGGTGAATTGAATAACATTGATTATCTAGAATTATTGCAGTGGCTCCTGCCAAGGAGCAGAATGTGAACAGTCAGTTCTCGAAGGTGATGTGTCGGAAGCAGGATACATGCGAAAGCGTAAAGAGCTGAGTGATTTTGACAAGTGCCAAATTGTGATGGCTAAATCACTAGGTTTAGTCATTTCCAAAACGACAGGTCTTGTGGGATGAGTGCCCACGGCTTATTGATACACATAGGGAGCGAAGACTAGTACATTTGTTCTGATTGCCCAATAGAGATTGCCCACCCCCGATAGTAAAACGTATGTTAACCTTAAATAAAAATGTATATTCAAGATTACAATAATTACAACTGGGATGGGAGATCAGATGATCTTCAACAATCTCAACAATCCTCAACAATCTTAATTTGCCATATGATCTGCTTTTCAGAGGAATTGACATTTGTTTATACTGTCCAAACTTTCTTACTTTATGAAATAAGGGTGTGTTCATGTTTTCATTTACACAAATAATTATTCACTTACTTTATGCTGTAATATAATAGTTGATTAATAAATAATGAATATTTTTTATTAATAAATAATATATTAGTAGTATATTATTCAATAATACCTGAGTAATAACAAATAATGTGTGCTTCACCACAAATAGCATTTGTCACACTCTTGTGCTGCACATAGAGTGAAAATGCTTCCACAAAAGACCCTATTCCGCTGGTGAATATGATTCTGTGTGCTTGTATTATGAGGACGCTTGTGGTTTTGTGTGGGTATGTCGTCAGTGTGCTACACAGAGCGAGGGAGAGTGATCACAGATGAGGTGTGCAACTGTGAATAAGCATTTTAAAAAAAAATTAATGAATTACTTTATGGCAGTCATTGTTGATATTGGACAATTGCTTAACTGATCAATCAGTGTTCAATCAATGTTGGCAAACATCTTCAAAATAACATCCATTCAAAACAGCAAATCAAGCGGGGGGTTTCTGGACCTATGAACACTAAAGCTCTTATTTTGTCCTCTTCAGTTTTTTACATTCACCTTATATCCTCATGTTATGTGAAGGTAAATGTGCATCACTCACTGGTACTGTATGTGTTACAGAAATGTTACTACTGTAAGAGGCGGATGAAGAAGACGACAGGCTGCTGTGTGCAGTGTTCTCATGGCCGTTGCCCCACCTCGTATCACCCTACCTGTGCCCAGGCTGCAGGTGTCCTTATGCACCCAGATGACTGGCCTTTCATCGTCTATGTCACCTGCTGCCGTCACAAAAGCCCTGTCCAATCAGAGGTACAAAATGAGAAGAGCAATATATGTGACCCATCACAGCAAAGTGGGTATTAAGTCGGAAATGATTAATTTTGAATTATTGGACCCATTTTGTAGCTAATATCCTAGGCTTTAAAATGATACCAAATTTTCTAACATATGTTGCTAGTTTTGGAGTAACTAACCAAAACCTACCAGAAATTTTAGGCATGCAACTTTAAAGAAAAGCATGTTCAAAGTTCAACAAAGTATTTTTAGTATTTCCGACTTAATACCCACTTTGCTGTGATGGTTCACAGATATGTTTTTACTGTTGAAGCTAGTTCACTAAAGGTTTTCAATGAGTTTGATAAACTAGAGGAAAATGGTAAATTAATTTCATTCAAGCTTTAGAGATCTTTTTTTTTTGTTGGAATTGTTATTGCCATTTTCCAGCATTGTATTGTTTTTTTGAACCTGAAGCATTTTCTAAAATCTTTGTCTCGATCCTTCTGTCTGGAAAGAACAGCACATACACAACTATGGGATTTTCACTGATGTTAATACCAAGGTTAAGAGTAGTAAGATATAACAGGGGATTGTAAACAAATGACATTTTCTTGAAGATAATATTTTCTTTCTAGAAATGAAATTTGTTGGTTTTACAACGATAGACCCCAACCCCACAGACACAAATCTGACTTGTGCTGTGTCTGGTTTTAATTGCAGCTACATGTTTTGCATTCACTTTACAAAAGCCTCAATACGTTGCATGTTACTAAAGTCAAGGGACATCCCCAGCCCCCTTATCCCAGCTTACTTTCTCAAGTGTGCAAGATGTAGAACACCTGTTGATTGGTTGAAGTTTTATTCAAGTTTAGCAGCCGTCCATTATTCATGCTTAACACCTCCATATGCTTATTACTATAACACTCCTGACCTGGTATTGGTATTCCAGTAGGCATTAATAATTTTCCTTCAGGTAAGCAAGCTTAATTTGTTGAGGTAACAGGCTATATAATGTAAAATATACAATGAAATGTATAAAAGAACTACACATCAACACCTTTCTTTTATGTACTGGAAGTATGCTTGTCAAAATAACCAGCACATAAGCACTCAGATCACTTACATTATATTTATGTATCCTAAACTCTGTTTGCCTAGAGAAAACAATCTGTAAGTATCAGGGTCCCGATGGACCTGAAGTCAACCCCAGGAACACTGGGTGGGAATCAGCAATACATCCTGAATGAGATGCCAGTCCACCGCATATCACAGTGTGCACGCGCATTCACACACTTATTTACAATTTAACATATGCAGTCCACTTATCAGTCTGGGAGTTGTAAGGAAACTTAAGGACTATCTAAAAGGAAACTCTGACAGACAGAGAGAACATGGGAAATTCCACAGATTAGTCTTGACCTCATGTAAGTCTCATTATCTGTGAGGCAAATGTTGCTGATGCAGAGATACTCTGAGACTCTTAATTAAGTTTGTTTATAACAGTTAGTCTGAAGATAGCATGGAATAGTAGCCTTGTTGCATAGTCAAGCTATAACATACTCGCTCAGCATAAACAACACATGCATCTGCCATATTGGGTGGCTTGCAGAGCATATTTCACTCTGATTTACTTACTTTGGGAATGAAGAGTAAAAGAGCAGAGTGCATTCCGGTCATGTACAAGTTCACCAAAAAAAAAAAAAAAAAAAAAAACATTAAAAACTGAGTGTAGTAATATTAAACCAAAGACCGAAAATCTCTGATTTCTCCGCATCAAACACTGATGTGAACCACATGCAAATGACATGTGTTCATGACCAAATTCCTCTTTTTGTTTTTCCCACAGTTGTCAAAGGTTGCTTGTATTTTCTATATGTGGAGAATTGAGGCTGCTGCTAGTATTATTATAGGTAAATATGATACGGTGTTGGATGCTGTGGTGAAATATGACTCTTTCTCTCTTTCTCTCTCTCTCTCTGTCTCTCTTTCTTGCTCTCTTTTGCTCTTTTTTTTCTCCAACAGAGGAAAAAAGAGGCCATGATGGAAATAAACGCAGGCCAGAGAGTGATCTGCAAGCACAAAAACGGACGCTACTATCAGTGCGATGTGGTTCAGCTGACAAAAGAGACATTTTATGAGGTCAACTTTGATGATGGCTCCTTCAGTGACAACCTCTTTCCTGAGGACATTGTGGTGAGAGGGCTTGAGCCTGGATTGACACTTTTTACATTTTCATATAATTCTTTGTATTACATTTTGAACCCTTTATCCAGTTTTACATTACAATTATGGTACAGTATAACCCAAGTTTACAGACAAGTAGTTGATGGTAAAGAGTCTTACTAAGACCTCAACATTGACGCTTAGCTGCAATCCCACTTTGAACTAGAAGGGTCATTCCATGCCAAATCAACTAGAATTTACCAACTTTGCCAGGTCACCATCTAAGAAAAAAAAAAATTAGTAAGTAATGCACATGTGCAAGATTTAGGTCATTCTGTACAATATTTGGTGAGATATGACTATATTTTAGTGTAGTTTTTAATTTTTTGCAAATGACTTAAGACTGAGTGCTGAAATATTTTCTATTATCAATCCTGATTCATTTTAACATGTCTATACAGTGGAAAAACATTACATCCATGAAACTTTAGCAACAATTAGCCATCATAATATTTTTGGGCTTTTAAAAAATGAGCAATTTTCACACTAAAAAAACTACACTGATAGTCATTAAAAACTTTGAGACCATAATGTTCGACATAATTTTTATTCCAGTCCCCAAACCTGGATTTTTATAATAAGGATAATTTGTTTAGCATGTTGGCTTTAAAAAAGCAATAAACAAAAGTGTCAATAATAAATTATGCACATCAAAAACAACCAAAAAAATGGCACCTGCCAAAATGAAAGTCACAACAGTTCACCAGTCACAGTCAGTCCGCCATCGGGTATGGCCTCTGTTTGCGTTGATACAGTAGGTGATTTGCATTGATACAGGTGGTGAATTGCAGTGATACAGCACGGCAAAACCGGTCCCGCAAGTGCTGCAACCGGATGTAGCGATCCTGTTCGGGAGTCGTCACTCTCCCTCACAATTTAATGTGGCCTGTAGTCAACTGATCCTGGTATATTCCCAACCCCACCTACAAGTACAGATGTACAGATATTTCTCTCTCAATATTCATCAGTATATATATATATATATCTCAGTGTCTGTCAGTACACATGTTGACAACTGATGACAGCTTTGAAATTTTTACCACTGATTCTTATACACATATGATCCTTATATGTTTTCCTCGTATATTTATGTATATGATTTTCTGTGAGATTGACTGATAGTCATGATAATTTTTTTTTCGGAGATGGTGACCTGGGGACCCCGGTTGATGTGGCATGGAATGACCCAGAGTTAGTTTGGTGCCATATTTTTGGGTTTGGTGTGGTAGCTGGTATAGTAGAATGGTGATGGTACCAGTACTCTGTCTCGTATCTATCCACTCTCACACACAGAGTTTGCTAAGTTTTAAGAATGATTTACTTGTTTAAGCCAATATAAAGATTTTGGAGAGGCAGTAATTGCAAATATATATTTTGCTCACCTCACAAGTGACAGTTTGGAAGGGGAGTTACCTGACTTTGAGTTGCTCAACCAAAATTATACAAACTCATGTTTGATGCCAGCTTGCCGCTGGACGACCCGCAACATCACCTGGCGAGAGAGGCAAACTGCTTGACCTCTCACCCCTCGTTTGTTAAGCTTATTGTTATCATTATTATTATCACACAGTGAGTATAGAACAGAGACTCTTGTGCATCATGAACCGGAAACAGTTCATTCTCTATTGTAATGCTGTTGTAGGCAGTGAGAAACAAAAAAAATAATTCCGACAGGTATATTGAGGTAAAAGTATGGCTAATGAACAAAAACACTGAAAATCTATAAAATTGAAAGGTGTCGCAATTTGAATTTTTTTTTGTCTTTTGCATACCATGAATGAACTTCAAACCATATGGAGTGGTTTAGCGAGTGAAGAAATAAAAAAATACAGTGATGCAGTGACGATTATACACTTAACAAAATGAAGATAAATCAGAAACCAAGTACTATTCAAGTATTTATTTCATGTAATATTATATCATATTGATGAGAATAAGTTAACAAACAACAATATATAGTAATACCAAAAATAACAGTCTCTTTTCTGAGAAAAAAGTCAATATTTATTGTGGCCACCCTTTACTCTGATTACTGCATTTAACCTTTCAGGCAAAGTGTTCACATTTTTTTATTTCTTTACTCGCCAAACTATTCCATATGGTTTGATGTTCATTCATGCTATGCAAAAGTCAAAAAACATTTTTTTTCCAATTTCTCTGAAAAATTGGTATTTTCAGTGTTTTTGTTAATTAGCCATATTTTTACGTCTAAATGCTTGTTGGCATGATTTTTTTTTTTGGTTCTCATTTTCTGCAGTAGCATTGTTCAATACATTTTCACCAAAAAATTATAGAAAAGTTAGAGTATTTTTAGCAAAATAAAAGAGTTTTTCAGTGCTTGCACTGATTCTTTGAAGAGAACATTATGTAAAACCTTTGAAACATTGGTACAATAATTAATTTATACACCAGAAACACAGCTTACAGAGGTCTTATGGGGAGCTCTATTTTTAGTTAGTGAATAAATCTATATATGATGCACTGCATGTACTGCCTGATTAATTCCTCCAGTAATCATAAATAAAACTCTAAACTTCAGTACTAAATTTAGTTTGATGTAAGTAGTAAAATTAAACAAAACTCAAATACAACCCAAAAACCAAAGCTCTGGTTGTTTTGCCAATAGGAGAAAGTAGGCGATTTTTGACCATGCTTGTTGATTAAATGTTTAAGATTGCTGAGCGCAAGGTGGAATTCAAACTTGTGAGACCAACAAAGGTCAAACATACACAATACGCTGCAGTATATTGTGTAACTCTTTGTTACTGTGGTGTTTTAAATGTAATTTTTGTGTACAGAGTCGTGATTGTGCGCAGCTGGGTCCTCCACCCATGGGAGAGGTGGTGCAAGTGCGTTGGACAGACGGACTCCTCTATGGTGCAAAGTTTGTAGCAGCACACTTCATTCAAATGTACCAGGTAAGCCAAAATGCCAACATGCTCTGCATACAGTGGTGTGAAAAAGTGTTTGCCCCCTTGTTGATTTCTTATTTTTTTGTGCATGTTTGTCACACATAAATGTTTCAGATCTTCAAACAAATTTAAATATTAGTCAGAGACAATACAAATAAACACAAAATGCAGTTTTTAAATGAAGGTTCTTGTTATTAAGGGAGAAAAAAAATCCAAACCTACATGGCCCTGTGTGAAAAAGTGATTGCCCCCCTGTTAAAACATAACTGTTGTTTATCACACCTGAGTTCAATTTCTCTA
Source organism: Neosilurus mollespiculum (assembly GCA_030014195.1). NCBI lineage: Eukaryota > Metazoa > Chordata > Actinopteri > Siluriformes > Plotosidae > Neosilurus > Neosilurus mollespiculum. Next base: position 16,204,642 of record JAQMYF010000006.1, read on the forward strand.
GCCACACCCAGGGGTACTGCCACACCTGTACTCAATCAAGAAATCACTTAAATAGGACCTGCCTGACAAAGTGAAATAGACCAAAAGATCCTCAAAAGCTAGACATCATGCCAAGATCCAAAGAAATTGAGGAACGATTGAGAAAGAAAGTAATTGAGATCTATCAGTCTGGAAAATGTTATAAAGCCATCTCTAAAGCTTTGGGACTCCAGCGAACCACAGTAAGAGCTATTATTCACAAATGGCGAAAACATGGAACAGTGGTGAACCTTCTCAGGAGTGGCAGGCTGAACAAAATTACCCCAAGAGCGCAGCGACAACTCATCCAAGAGATCACAAAAGACCCCACAACGACATCCAAAGAACTGCCTGAAACCTTCATTTAAAAACTGCATTTTGTGTTTACATGTGTTGTCTTTGACTTGTATTTAAATTTGTTTGATGATGTGAAACATTTAAGTGTGACAAACATGCAAAAAAAGAAATCAGGAAGGGGGCAAACACTTTTTCACACCACTGTATGATATTGTGATGAATACAGAATACAAAAGATTGAGAAAATGAATGAAGTTCCTTATTTACATTTAAAATATAATATGCTTAGCCCAGCTTATGATGCAGTGGCATATCTTTGTCTAAGGCAAAGGTTTGCTGGTGAGTCAGATCTCAACTTGAATATTAATAGAAACATAGGGTTCCAGTTCCATAATATATAATAATAACAATAATAAGTGGAAGAAAAATAAGTATAGGAGCATCATGGTGGCGTAGTGGTAAGCGCTTTCGCATTACAGCAAAAAAGTCCTGGGTGCGAGCCCATTGAAATGGCTGTTTTCCCAGAAATTATAAATGGAAAATTAAGACAATTATATCAACAAACAACACAATTTAGTTGGGAAAAACAAGTAGAAAGGTTTTTAGAAATAAAAGCAAGTGTGTTCACAATTACAGTAATACAATAACACATCTTTTGCGTGTAATAAAGCACCTGTAGTACTGTGTTTTTATAGTAACCAATTCAGCATACCGTAATTTAGTAACTCTATTCCACTGTCTGAGAAATATTCTAGATCTATTAGACTGTAAAGGGATCTCATGTGCACAGCCATCTTTAAGGCATTTCACTGGTGTTTGGTGGGATTTTTGAGCTGGGTTATTTCTGATTGGTTGCCTTTACACACACTAATCGCTGAAAGCCTACAAATATTTAGACAGATATAATTATCACTCTTGCCATATTAAGGAGGTTTTATGTAATGGACCTTTAAAAGAATCATTAAACTGTTTGATAAATGCGAAACACCATCTTGAACGAGACAAACCTCAGAAGACAAAAAGCTAGGATATGTAAACTGCTCACTGCACATGCAAGGCAGGAGAAGTTGAGTTGAGTTTAATGACTGCTGTTACCATTAAAATTGGAAAATACAATAAAAAGAGTGCACTCACATTATGGGATGTATGAATCAGTAGTAGGTTATAATCTCAGAGAAAAACTACCATTGGTAAAGTTTTCCTGGTTTTGTAATGGATATGGTAGCTGTTTTAAAAAATAGTCCGGGAAGCACGTGAACCAAAATTGCATCACCAGTTCTCAATAATTGCATAAATGCATGTACATTGTGTAAGTTGAATACTAATATATATTTTCAATAATCTTTCCAAACAAAGTTAGCTAGTGAAATTTAAAGGTCATTCAAGGTTGACCGTTTGAGAGTCCTTTACCAGTTGAATGTTCTGTTGCTATTCTTTGGAAAATCTGTAAAAATGGATGGTCGAGTCTTTAATAAAAGCTCTGTGCACTCTGAGGCAAACAATTAACCAGCATTCTGTTTATCATGTTAAAATTGCAAAGAATATAATTCGGTGATTCACAATGGACATTTTGCACACAATATAGAGTTTTGCTTTGTTTTGCTCGTCTGAAGAATCCGATGTCAATGTTCAATGGGTCTTTATAAATACACCCTTAGGCATTTTTCCCCTATTTTGTTGCCTGTAATCTTAATGATTTTTTTTCTTTGGTATTCTGTAATAGACCTATAAAAAATAGTTCATACTGGTGAAATAAAATGAAGAGGGGAAAGTGTTTTGGGGGAAAATATATATATATATATATATATATATATATATATATATATATGTGTG